>JAJGRW010000716.1:495888-630456 GCA_025461045.1 Carex parvula
CCTATAATTTTTTTTGCCCCCCCTCTGGACGTTTAATTTGTAATTCAAGTTAAATTTAGGGTTAAAACTAAAAGAAATATGTTGAATTTTGATTGGTAATTAGAATTATAAGTCAGAGCATTAGAAATTACAAGTCAAAGCATTGAAAATTATAAGTTAAAGCATTATTTTTTGTCGAGTACCCAATTGATTAATGAATTTAAACCCGATTAGGTATTTAAACCCAATTTGATATTTTTTTGCCCCCACTGACGAAAATCCTGGATCCGCCCCTGAATTCAGTCTGTTCTTTAATTGTGGCACACATCTCAAATACAGACTCCCTATGTCTAAATAGGAATTCGACCTAGGAGTCAATCTTAGCTCATTGAACCCTACGGTACCTAGAGGATACAGATTCCGCGCTTCCATCCTCTAATCTACCTTCCAAATAAAAAAAGAAAAGATTCATTCCACCCGTTCTTTTTTTTTTCATCCGATCAATCTCATCTATTTTTTTGACGATTTGTAATGAATTTTGCGAATTTAAAACTACGAATGTTTTCTACTCAACTTTTTTTTTCAAATGAATCCATAATGAAGTACTTTTGAGTTAAATTTGTGTAGTTGTTTTTTTTTTTTTCTTTCTTCTTGATATGCTATGTATAAGACTTCATATGTTAGGTTTAAAGACGTCATATGCTAGGTATAAAGACTTGATACGATATGTTTAAGACTACATTTTGAACATTTTAAAGACTTGATATATATGCTATGTTTAAAGACTTGATATGTTATGTACTGCTATTAACAAAAAATTTAAATCAACAAAAAAAAATTAATATTTTATACTACTTTTGATACAGAGCATTTATGGAAGATTCTAATTCAAATTAAAGCACAACTAGTGTCAGCTGTCAAGTCTTTATAAAGAGTTTGTGTGTCAAGTAAAGACTTAGGGCCTGTTCGGTAGATCTGATCCCATGGGTTTTCTTAGGCTAAATGACTACTTTAGTATATTTTCCCTTCAACTGTTCGGCAGCACTTTATATTTCCTATTTCATTTTCCTAGAAGGGTTTCGTACCCATCAGACTTCAACTTTTTTGGAGAAAAAAAAAATTGAGTCTTAGCTCCGTTTTTTTTCCCTACTTGCGTGGCTCTCTGCCTCTCTCCAGCTATACAGGACAAAAGATATACTTTGCTCATTAATTAAAAGATATACTTAAATTTTTTAATTAAAGGTATATTTTGCTCATTAATTAAAAAATATAGTTAACTTGTTTAATTAATTAAAATGTATATTTTGCACAATCAATCACTCAATTACACAAACACAATTTAATAATACAAAAGCTAAAATTAATTAAACAAGCACAATTTAATAATACAAGAAATTATTAAACAAGCATAATTAAACTAGCAACACTTAATTTTAATAGATTAAGCTAATTTTAAGTTAAGTTTCTATTCTGACGTCTAACATAATCATCCCACATAAGCCTAGCAATTTCATCTCTTTTTTCATTTCCTGCCTGACGTTGATTGTTAAGTCTTTCAACATCTTCGCCGTACTCTTCATCTCCATCTGGTACATCCACAATATCATTCGGATCAATTTCCAAATTAGCGTTCGCAGTCCAAGCGGCATCGCCATTGTGATATACAATAAAATTGTGTATAATACATGCTGCTTGAACTATGTCCGCTTGTTTATCAATTGCATGATATGTTGCAACTTTTAAAATGGGAAACCGCATTTTTAAAATACCAATAAGTTTTTCAATATGGTTTCTAAGTTGTGCATGACGGAGATTAAAGAGCTCTTTGTAATTTCGCGGTCGTTCATTAGCTGCACCTTGCTCTCGCACATGATATCTCACACTCCTATAAGGAGCAATGAATTGCGGTGTATTGGCATAACCAGCATCAACTAAAAAATATTTGCCTCGTGGTACGGTGAATCCGTTGTCGAGTGCATTCTTTAGTACAGTTGCATCTGAAGCTGATCCTTCCCATCCGGCCATTACATAAGTAAATCGATAGTCGAAATCACAAACGAGCATAACATTTTGTGACAATGTCTGTTTTCTATTACGATATGGAGCTTGATCTTCGTAAGCAATAGTTATAGGAACATCTGTACCATCAATAGCACCAATACAATCATGTATATTAAAAAATAGTGAATAATTAAACTTACATTACTTTAAAAAGACATTCATTTGAGAATGATTGAAATTAAATTTACCTTAAAGAAAGGATTAAATATTGTTCTCGATTGGATAAGTTGGGGCATATGAAGTCGAGGTGGTAATATGATTTCTGCTGATAGTCGAGTAATAGCCTTAATCACAATATGAAAGTAACGACTGACTGTATCACCTGACCGTTGGAATCGTTCTTGCACAGTGCGATTGCTTGCATTTTTAGCAAGTGTGTATAAGAACATTGCAACTTGTTCTTCAATCAACATCTGTCCATCATGGAGCAACTCTTTGTCTCTCAGCAGCTTGACAAATACACGAAAAACAAAAGTCTCCATACGAAATTCTCACAGACAACGACACTCATGACCATCTAAGACTTCATTAACATACATCATTCCAGTTAGGATTGAAGTATGGCATGGAGTTGGTTCTATTATATTTCTCTCTATATGTGACATAATGAGATTTGTATAATCCTCATCATCATTATTCATTTTCCATTGAAGAAGATGATCCATTATTTTGCTATAAAAGATGTGAAGAAGCATTTGCTGATAGTCGCTCTATATAGAAACAATTTAGATTTTTTTTAAAATGAAAATGGTCATAATCACTCCTTTGTCACTCTATAGTGTATGGTCAATTATGATATTACTTTTCAGTGTGTAGTCAGTTCACCCATTTATCACTTTGCAGTGTGTGGTCAGTTCACTCATTTATCACTTTCCAGTGTGTGGTCAGTTCATTCATTTATCACTTTGCAGTGTGTAGTCAATTCACTTATTTAAACTTTTTTAGAATTTGATATATATAATTATATTAATCATAATAAGAGATTAGTATTAATACACTTAATATTGTTTAATTGTAGTAAAGAAAAACAAACCAACATCCAAACAAATTTCCCATGCATCCGAACACTTATATTTTAAAATTTCTCATGGGTTAAATAATTTTGGTTTTGACAAATTAAAATTCTCATTCCCATATTAAAAATTCTCATTCTCACAAAATTTCCATGTTACCGAACAGGTCCTTAGTATGTTTGATATAAAGACTTCATGAATAAAGACTTGTACTCATAGGTTTAAAAACTTTCGCGCAACAACTAGCGCAGCTGTAACTGCACGTACTAGTGACTAGAAGTAGGTGGTCATGGTCAAAAATCGCTAGGTGAGAGATTTGACTGGAGATTAAATCTGGGGCAGTTATCACGTCCCTTTATTTATTTTTACTATTTGGACATGTTTGAAAATACCGTTCAGGCATTTGATTTAGATTTTATATTTGCCTTAGGGGTTGGTTTAAGCAAAAGGAAAAAAAATGATTAAAAGGCTTGTCCATCCTCCTATTAATTAATATGCTGCTCTTTTACCAATTGACGAGAGCTTATTGCCCTTAATTTTACCAATTGATCATGGTTATATATAATTAGTCATAACAAACCGTTCATTTTTTTTTTCGATCGATCATGTACCCAAAAAAAATCGAATTCTTCAATATTGATTGTAAATGTATTATCTTTAAAAATAAAACAAAAAATTGAACGGCTTCCGCATTTTTTTTATTTGAAATTAGATTCTGAATTATTATTGATAAAAATATTTGTGACTATAATGGGAGCCAAAGGTTGATAATTGATCTTCTTCTCGAACTTTATAATTGGTTGCGAAGTGGATATATATGTTAAATCTTAATGTAATTAGTCTATCATAAGTCGCTCAATATATAATATATCAATGGATAATTAATTAGGAATCAATGCGATTCCATGTCAACATAATTAGGTATCACATGTACGTGTCACGTTGTATGTTGATATGGAATCGCATGTAAGTTAATATTAATTATTTGATTATGATATTATTGACAGCTCAGTTTGTGCTCTCTCCACGCTCGATCAGCATGCATGTTTGTCTATATAAGAAGGCGTGTGCCCGCCACAAGCATTTCATCAATCATCACAACATCACTTAATCTGCATATCATTACAAGCCTAGCTAAGGTCTTTCTCTCTAATTCCTAACCCCCATTCTAGTAAAAGTCAGCTAGCTAGCATTCGAGGGAAAAAATATAAAAGGGAACTATCATGCATGGAACTTATTGGTCATGTAGCTAGTTAGCAAACCAATAATCAATGTATATATATATAGTCCTGACAATTAAACGTACATTTGCAGATAGAAATGACTTCCTCGATGAAACTACATATGATGATGTTTTTCATGGCAGCAGCCATGACTGTTATGGAGGCACAGATGTCTACTTCCGGTACTACGCCAGTGACGCAACAGGTGCTACAACAAGTAGCAGCTTCATTACAGATGTATGTGGATCCACTGCCTCAGATGCCTACCATCTATGGCTACTCTATGAGGGGAGGAAAGCCGGTCTCAGTCAACCTCACTATCGGCATGTATCAGACCAAATGGGTAATCTTTTATATCCTTTCATTTTTCATAATTTATGCCCCCCTATCCATAAAAAAAGAATGGATAAATAAACAAGAAGAAACAAGCACACTGAGAATCTTGGTCAAATTGTTTTGCCATGTAGCTAGTGCTAGTAGTGCATCACAAGTGTATGAAAGTTTAGTGGAAACGACAAGATTAATGAGATAAAAGAGAAGGTAAATCTTAGTAGTTTGTTTGTGGCAATGATCAGTTTCCTGACATCTTTTTTCTCTCGTTTGTAGAAATTTCACCGAGACCTCCCTCCAACACCCGTCTTTGCATATGGCAGAACAGCTGAAACAGCCACCTTTCCCGGCCCCACCATTATTGCTCGGCAAGGTGTCCCATTACATGTCAAGTGGGAAAATCATCTTCCCGACCAACACATTCTCCCTACAGATAACACTATCCATACTGCCATCCCGACCATGGGAGGCGTACCAACTGTCGTCCACTTGCACGGCAGTGTCCATCCCCCACAATCCGATGGCAGTGCCTTCGCATGGTTTACTCGTGACTACAAAGAAGTTGGCCCTATGTGGACCCAAACAACCTATAAATACCCTAACATTCAGCCTCCTGGCAATCTCTGGTACGTTACTAATTATGCGTTAACCTTTTCACGATCATTTTTAAATCCTGGTAACCTATCAAGCAATACTTATTTACAAAGGTCAGTGTATGTCTAAGAAAGGAAAAGTGAGGAATTATGGTAAAGAGCTAAAGAAGGGTCGTTTATAATTTGGTCAATTCCATAACCTGATTAATTTCAGTCAAAGTACATGTAATCCTAGCATCAAAACAAAAGGAACAAGTTAATATTTATCCAAAGTAAGGCGACACATAAAAATAGAAAGGATTATGAGTCCAATATATTATTTGTCTTCTTCAACCAACCCTAGCCCCACCCTCCCATGAATATTATAAAGATTCTTGTGGTGGTACTGACTTTAATAACATATGTTAACAGGTACCATGACCATGCTCTGGGTCTCACTCGTGCCAACCTCCTGGCTGGCCTGATCGGTGCGTACATCATAGAGAAACCTCAGGTCGATAGCCCCATGGGCCTTCCTTGTGATGCTGAGAATCTCCACCTAGTTATTGCAGACCGTAGTTTCAATACCGACGGCACCCTCTACATGAACTCCACCGGTAACGTCCCCCAAATCCATCCCCAGTGGCAGCCTGAATACTTTGGCGAGGTCATCACTGTTAACGGCAAGGCCTGGCCGTTCTTAAATGTAGCACGTCGGCGGTACCGCTTCCGCATCTTAAATGCCAGTAATGCACGATACCTCAACCTCTCCCTCTCGAACGGTCTCCTCTTCTGTGTTATTGGATCTGATGCTTCCTATTTAGCAGCTCCAATTGAAACTCCGACCCTAGTGTTAGGCCCAGCTGAGATTGCTGATGTGGTTATCGATTTTAGCTACTCAAGTACACCCTGCATTGAGCTTCTCAATTCGGCGCCATACCCTTTCCCTAACGGCACAGCTACAGTTGGTACACCGCTCAGTAAAGCCATGATATTTCACATTAATGGTGAGAAAGTGTTCGACAATTCAACAATACCAAAGAAAGAGGTCAGCTATGCCAATGTTACAATGCCTGAACCAAGCACAAAAACTAGGTACATTGTATTGTACGAGTACACAACCCAATCAGGGGAACCAACCCACCTATATATCAACGGGTTGCGACTTGAGGATCCAGCAACAGAGACTCCCAAATCTGGTTCCACCGAATTGTGGCATGTGATTAATTTAACACCTGACAACCATCCGTTACATGTTCACTTGGGAATGATGCAAGCCATTAATGTTACTGAGCTTGTGGGGTATCAACAATTTTTTGACTGTATGACCCAATTGAATGATGCAGTCAACTGTAATGTGACGGATCATGCAGTAGGAAACACTTTACCTCTACCAGATTATGAGAAAACATGGAAAAATGTGGTGAAGATTGAGCCGGGTTATATGACAAGCATCGTGGTTGCATTCAAGATTGTTGATACAAACCAGACATACCCTTTTGATGCGACAGCAGAACCAGGATACGTCTATCACTGCCATGTTAGTATATCATTATTTTTTGGCAAAGGGTTTCATTTTAATCAGTTATTTCTTCTTTGATTATCATCTAAATTTACCTATCATCCTAATTGATATATTTATTTATTCATTCAATCATTGTTATTAGTAGACTTTCAGGGTTAATGAGATAGATGTGTCTGATACATGGTGTTTTTACCAGAAAAACCAGAATTTTGTTTTAGATGGACAGGTTTAAGGGCCTTCAGCAGTTAGGTATTGAGCAAGTCATGGTTAGAAACTGTGACATCTAATTAAAATTGCATCATGATCACTGAAGCTGATAAAAATAATATGATTATTTTGCAGATATTAGATCAAGAGGACAATGCTATGATTCGGCCATTGAAGCTCCTACCTTGATGCTAAAAATAATCATACACCATAACCTGTTATGTATCTGAAATCTTCTTCTTTCTTTCCACACGCACATTATTTTATAATATTGTTTTAATTTCTATTCATATATTGTTTTCAATTTGTACGTATTTTTTTTTGTTCTTTTTACCTTTATGGTGCATATTGTTGTATTATCTCAATTATCATAGTAATTTGTTTTTAAAGGTGCCATTGAACTAATTCATTTTACAACAGTAAGAATGCATCTGTCTGATTATTACAGCAGTATGAATTTCATTTTACAACAGTATGAAGTTATGATAGCATGCCTCCATATGATAAACTTTCGTCACAAATTCTTTTGTACAAATGCACCATTATTACCAGTCTGAAACATCTAGATTAATTTAGAATATCAACTTGTCATGAGAACAAATTTTGTACAAATGCACCATTATTACAGAAGTTATGCCAGCCGACAAGAAAACCATTCAGTTCCATGACCCTGGCCACTTGTGTTAATTCCCACAAAGTTATCAACCCAAAATGTGTTTTTGGAACTATTACAGGAAAAGAAATTTAAACTCACTCACTGTAAAGGGCAAACAATTGTCTAGAAATATCTCATGATTGAACAGAGTTACAGAAAACATTGGCACAAGTTGCCATAAAAAAATAATAAAGAGATGACTATGCATGATCCAAGCCAGCACTAATAGATTCAAGTTAAAAAATGAAACCTAAATTCCTTTAAATAATTATAAATATTCTTGAAAACATATAGCAATATTGACAATCTAAAGGATCAAGAAACAACACAAAAACTATCTACTGCTATATCCACCTCCAAATAAGAAATTATAAACACGTAGAGTTCTGATGAAGATATGTTACACACCTCTAAGCCGGGTAATTCGCTTCCTTTTTCTATTCTTCTTCTTCGACCCACCACCCCTCTGCGCACTGCCAGTACGAAGAGAAATCGCACCATCAAATGACCTTCCCTTTTTACTTCCCCATTTTATCGGCAAACCATTAGCCACACCAGCCACATTACCCGAGGTAGCAAACTCAGTCATCCTGCCCACTTTCTCCTGCACCTGGGCCACCCAGGCCATGGCCAGATCAAGTGAAACCGAGTCATCCAATGGCTTCCTCAAAATCTCACCTACAACCCTCTGAAACGATTGGTATGACAACGAACTAGTCACCTCCTTTTTCTCCTGGCAAACCATGTTCACCTTTATGACATGCTTGCAGAGGTTCCCCTGCACGGCCCACTTACAGTCACACAGGGAGAATTCTGAGCCTGGATTCCAGATAGTGTGGTAGCATGTTCTGTCATCCTTTTGGCTCAACACCTTCGCAATATCATGCTCAAATATGACAGCACTGTCAGGTATTTTTAATGCCCGGAACCATGAGGTTGAGTTGACATAACCTTCTTTGACCTCGGGGAAAGAGCCACTCTCATCAGAATAGAGATCAAGCCAGTAACTCGAGTGAAGCTCGGTAGTTAGCTTGTGGACCAGCCAGTCAACCCGCTGGAGCGAGTTGAGGCTGGAATCGTCATATGCTTTTAGTTTAAGTTTCAAGTGGTAGCCTTCAATTGCACCACATGATTCCTGGCTTGATAGAGGGAGGCTCTTGATGGACTCGAGCCACATTCCTAAAGAAAAGAGGGGTCATCAGAGTTTGCTAAAATTAACTGAGATATTGTTTCTCTTTTCCATTTTACACTCATGGTCATGATATAGTGTAATCTTGAAAAGTACTAAAGCTGAAGATGTTTCTGATAATTTGACAACTGTTGTGTTATAATACAAGATTGCTGGTGCATTAATTGGGTACTATTAAAAATGGTTGTATAATAGTTCAGAACAAATCTGGTCTAGCAAGACTAGTAGGTTTTATCTCCATTATTCACAATTTGTTATCTCGTCAAAACTTCAAGATATTCTTTTACATGAATAAGAGATACAGATTGCACAGAGCAGGGGCCTCTACTACCTAGCATAAAACAATACCATACAGGACCCTGACCTGACAGGTAGAGTACCCGTAACCTAGCTTCCATATTCAGCGAAAACAGTACCTATTTTGGGGACCCAAAATGACTTGAAATATTGCACAAAAACCGTCTGATCAACAAAGTCTTGAAACAATTCTTGTAAAATTGCCATCGGATCAGTCTCCTCGCTCCAGATACGGTACATAACTTCACCGAGGCGTCTGAAAATTTCACACTGAACCTCTCTATTGACACATCTTTTTAGTATGTTCTTGAGCCACGACCGACGAATGCGCCACAAAGAAAACAATATGGGGCATGCAAATAACTCTCTGAGAGAAAAATAATACAATTGTCATGTCAATGACAAAGAACTCCATATTTAAAAAAAAAAAAAAAAATCCTTCCGTAATTGTAAGGAAATAGAGAGGAATAAGGTTCACAGGTCTTGTGCAAATCACTAGCTATTAATGGTAGTTGCAAATACACCCAACATTTCCCATGTTTTTTACGGTAAAACTCAACATGTTTCAAAATTATTGCTCATGAAATGGAAGATTTAGATCAGTATGCCTCCATGAATATATTGTCTGACTTGAATTAAAATCAAGCTAAGAAACCTCAATGCTTAATTTTAAGTTCTCAATGTGTGTACTAAGCCCTCAATATGAAAAATAAATTAAAAAAAAGGTGGGTGGGGGGTTGGGGGGCAGTATAGTCTTTTTCTTGCATCATATTTGGCCCAAAATTTGGTGCTATTGCAAATATACTACTATGGAGCAAGAGTTCTAAAGATCATAAAATAAATGAGGCAAAATTTGGTGTATAAATAAACAAAAAAGAATGATATATTACCTGACAGGGTCAAGTTCTGATGAAGGATCATCAATAATAAAGCTGCCAGCTCTCCAGCTAGCATCAGATGCTTGGACTCTATCAACAAGTGCTTTCATCCATTTACTAACATCATGCTTAGAGATGGATCTACTTATAATCCATGCGACAGGGAGTGCATGATTTCTCGAATCAAACACAAGGAGTGTGTAAAGAGGATACTGCATAAGGAGCACAATTCAATTATAGTTAAGTATAGAAGTATAAACAAGCTCATCTTACAAGAGCTTGTTATAAGTTGTTTGTACAAATACAACACTGGTCAGGTATGGTCACAGATGATAAGAAATCAACTGGAAATTAAGATTGTACATTTGTTTCATTAATCATTTTTATGTTTGAATGAGAGGAACCGAGGTGTAACCTCAAACTATAGGTTAGGTCCAAAGCACCAAATTGGCAGCCCTCTAAAGTGTTTTTTTTTGGAGGATCAGCACTCGTACATCTGCCACAGGTTATAAGGGCAACAGTAAGGGACAAAATTGGCAGTAGTGAATACTGGCTTCTCCAAATCAATGCCAAACCCGACATATGCTGATTTTTGCACAAATACATATCGCATTATTAAAGATGATACAGACCATGACCAACAAATTCAAAAATATCCTATTTAAAAGAAAACTAATACCGAGGTTACAAATATCATCATCTTGTGCTTTAAATACTGCACTTTACTGTTTCAGCAATGTTATCTTGAGTTGGTTATTCCAAAAAACAGCATGGACCCATAATAACCAGGCAACCCTTGCAGCAAATTTTTCTCACTGCGTTCTTCTGCTAACCACAGAACGCAAAATACCTTTAGCTTGCTTATCCCGAACGAAGAGTCACACGCCAAAAGACTTTGATGCCCAAACCGAATCATTTGCTGTAGCTGCCATTCAGTTTGGATTCCGAGAATAAAGGGATCCGACTCAGTTGAGTCCTGATATAAGAAAACCGACTTCCTGTTTCTCTCAACCCACATCCTGACACTTGCCTGGTCATCCAGGTCCAGCTCATGTGTCGACCGTTTTATGATCATCCCCAGCTTCTGCACATACTGTGATGCTAATGAATCTACTCTTTGGTCAAGTCCACAGTACCTATAATTCCATGGTTTCATCTCAATTAATGGTAGTGTGGTCATCCTCACTAGATACAATAAATAATGGTAGTATAACCACCAAACAAGTATTAGTTCTGTTCACTTCATTTAAATGAATCTGAAGAACTATTTCAGAATCAGGACAAAGTTAATTCCTTTGGCTGATCTAGTATTTATTAATTTTTGAAAACTATACAGAGACAACAACTGTTCTGTTACTGTCCTGATAACGACAACAACAACCAAGCCTTTAGCCCCAAACAAGTTGGGGTAGGCTAGAAATGGAACCCAATCGGAGTGACAACAACTGCTCTGTTACTGTCCAGATAATACAATGTATTTGTGAAATAGCCAAATATATCATAGAATATTGCCACGTCTAAAATGCGTTGTTGATTTGGTTTGACTACAAGGTTTCTATGGAATTCTACCATTAACTTGACTTTGACCCAAAAAAAAAAGATACCGTTGTATCCCTTCAATATGCGTCTGCAACACATTTTCTTCAGGAATCCCAAGATACATCAATGACATGGTTTGCTGTTGAATCTCACTGCATATGTAAGGGAGCTTCTTCGCACCAGGACCAATTGCATCTCTGTCAAGTGGGCCATGGCACACAAAGCCTGCCTTGTTGACATGTCGCCTCTCATGATATATTATTAGAGCTATTGAGGGGCGTGCGTAGAGGCGCTTGACTGTGAAATGGCATGTGCATCCACGCATCGATTGGGGCCGAGCTGCACGATTTCTTGTATTGAGCCTGTATCGCCGGCTTGGGAGGGGGCTGCCTCCCTCACCATAGTTCTCGGGACCAAATGAGCACCAATACCTACGTAAATATAGAAATTTGGGTTTAAAGTAAGTGCGGTATTGGTGTCTTTGTTCCAGCCATAAAAGGCTTTCTAGAGCTCTCCATGGAAAGAGACAAATTAGAAAAAATTGCAAGTTGATTGAGGTAATAAGCATTCCATCATGCCCATTTACACTTATACCAAGAAAAGAGAAATATGTAAGTATTTTCCATGACTTAAAATCAAATAACATAGCCCAGCAGGCACCTTCAGTATTTACCTTTATTATACCAAGCCATACCAGCACGTACTAGTTCTAAACATCACTGGACATGATAGAACACCAATTAGTACCAAAATGAGCACTTGAGTGATTCAGTAGCCAGGATTGACCATGCTACGAGGTATTGTTACTGACTGATAAATGGTGATACACAAATTCTGAACCACCTTAAATTTGCAATTCCGCCTGGAAGATACTCTTTAAGCTGAATCAGCCCCTACTTTGGATCAATCAAACGAAAAGTAAAGAATCACAAATTTTTATCAGTGAAGCCTTACATTCGGTACAGGAGATAATCATCGCTCTTATACTTTTTCAAGCTTCCCCGTTCCCTTTTCCTCCCCCTCTCGATGTGAAATCGCGTGGGAAACTCCGCAATATTGCACTCTCCGCTGATAAAAGCTTCGATGCGGCCATAAGGGATGAGCGCCACGTCATCGGCATGGTCCTCCGAAGTAGCAAACTTGCTCCAAGTCAGATCGGCGGCAGAGAATTCCTCGCCGGGAGGATTCTGGAGCGGTATGTCTAAGACGGAGGTTTTAATCTCCATTTCATGAAAACTAGGGTTTTAGCTGAGAGCGAATGGAATGGTACACATACACATTGTGCTTCAGCGAGGATTAGCAAGGCGGGAGGCGAAACTAAGCTTTGGTGCTCCTCCCAGGGAAGGATGTGAGTTTGATCCAACCAGTTCTGGAGCTGTTAGATTTGATCTGATGTATGATGTTGTTTGGATATCAACTTGGGCTGGGTTTGTTTATCAAGAATTCGGTGAACTTAATCTTTTATTATGAATGATTGAATTAATCATTCAAGTTTAATCTTTTTTTATTGTCATTAAATTTTTAATTTGTTCCAACAAATCACATTATTACTTTCTCGTCTAAAATCCTTACATTTGGGCCGTTGACCCCTTACATTTGGACTATTTTCTATTTTCGGCACCTTCTCAAAATAAGGAAACACCTTGACCCCTGATTCGTCCAAGTGTCCCATCTCTCTAAAACCGCCAAAACGGAAACCGTTAAATCGCTCTTCGGTCCGAATTTCCACAAGGCGAGTCAAAGGTATTACGTACAGAGACGCTTTCTCCAACGAAGAAGAATACAACAGGCTCAACTCTGCACTCGCTCGAGCTCGACCTGATCACTAAGTCAACAAGGTGAGTCAAAGGCATTATGTACAGAGACGCTTTCTCCAACGAAGAAGAATACAACAGGCTCAACTCTGTTGCTCTTGCTCGAGCTCGACCTAATCACTAAGTCAACAAGGCGAGTCAAAGGCATTACGTACAGAGGCGATTTCTCCAACGAAGAAGAATACAACAAGCTCAACTCTGTTGCTCTCGCTCGAGCTCGACCTAATCACTAAGTTAACAAGGCGAGTCAAAGGCATTATGTACAGAGGCGCTTTCTCCAACGAATAAGAATACAACAGGCTCAACTCTGTTGCTCTCGCTCTCGCTCGACCTAATCACTAAGTCAACAAGGCGAGTCAAAGGCATTACGTACATAGAGGCTTTCTCCAACGAAGAAGAATACAACAGGCTCAACTCTGTTGCTCTCGCTCGATCTCGACCTAATCAGTAAGTCAGGAATGCGAGTCAAAGGTATTACGTACAAAGGCGTTTTCTCCAACGAAGACGAATACAACAGGTTCAACTCTGTTGCTCTCGCTCGAGCTCGACCTAATCACTAAGTCAACAAGGCGAGTCAAAGGCATTATGTACAAAGGCGCTTTCTCTAACTAATAAGAATACAACAGGGTCAACTTTGTTGCTCTCGCTCGAGCTCGACCTAATCACTAGGTCAACAAGGCGAGTCAAAGGCATTACGTACAGAGACGCTTTCTCCAACGAAGAAGAATACAACAGGCTCAACTCTGTTGCATTCGCTCGACCTCGACCTAATCACTAAGTCAACAAGGTGAGTCAAAGGCATTACGTACAGAGACGCTTTCTCCAACGAAGCAGAATACAACAGGCTCAACTCTGTTGCTCTCGCTCGAGCTCAACCTATTCACTAAGTCAACAAGGCAAGTCAAAGGCATTACGTACAAAGGCTTTTTCTCCAACGAATAAGAATACAACAGGCTCAACTCTGTTGCACTCGCTCGAGCTCGACCTAATCACTAAGTCAACAAGGTGAGTCAAAGGCATTACGTACAGAGACGCTTTCTCCAACGAAGAAGAATACAACAGGCTCAACTCTGTTGCTCTCACTCGAGCTCGACCTAATCACTAAGTCAGAAAGGTGAGTCAAAGGCATTACGTACAGAGGCGCTTTCTCCAGCGAAGAAGAATACAACATGCTCAACTCTGTTGGTCTCGCTCGAGCTCGATGACCACTCAAAAGAGAGCAATATTTCTTTTAATATTTATAAACTCAGAAATGCTATCGGTTCGGACTGCAAGCGCACAATCCTATCGAGTAGTATATTCGAGGTCCATTCATAGGAAATATTAGTTCAGAGTTTTGAGCGATCGAATCACAACCTTTCAAAAGGCTAGACCAAATCTGAAAATTGAGAGATGTTGTTGTGATCAATGTAAATTAGGAAGCAATTAAAAGTAATTAAAATAAAAATATATGAGAATTCCTAGGGTTTCGGCACACCATTGCTACTCAACCCGCCTTGATAATATATTCCTGTTGCGTTGATTTCCTGTTGTTGTTTTATGAAAGACACCACATAGGTCACTACGATTTATGTTACGCAAGAATGACAGATCTTTCATCGAGATTCTACATAGGACAATGCGAGTTTTCTTACGCAAATGACTGATCTCTTAAATACACAAGTTACTACACAGATCACTGCGAGTTTCCTTACGCAAGTGATGGAACTTGGTTCGCATTTTGTTGTTCTGATTTATGGTTTCCCCGCTAAGATTTTCTTCACATAAATCTAATAGATCTCAACGAGGCTAATTCATACAAATAGTTTCTCTTACCATTAAAGCACTGTTACTACCCTAATGGACTAAACTAGATCATTGAAGTTAGATGAAGAGATAGTAAATCACAAAAACATTTAGATTCAACAACAAGAAATTATAATCAACAGAAAATATATATATCAAAACATCAAGAGTAACAAGGTTTACTGCCTAGCCCTAAGAAAATGAACTGAGCCGCGAAACGGCATTGTTATAAGCACTCCTCTCTTCTCACTTTAATCAAATCTAACCCTAATTACAAAGATAAGTTATTCTTCTGCCCACGGGCCTTATATAGAAGTGGAGGGACGTCTGGAGATTGAGTAAGGGCTAAGGAATTGATCAGGATACAGCTGTCGGCAGTTATTTCCCAAGGGGCGCCAAAGTTACGGTCCGTATCAGGTGATACGGTCCGTATTAGGACCTTGTCGCTGAGGGTTTTAGTGCTTCTCACTCTATCTCCTTGTCTGTGGTAGGCTTGGTCCATATTAGGCAATACGGACCGTAACAGAGACTTCATCAATAAGCGTCGTTGATCCGATTGACCCGATTCTAGCTCCATTTGGTGTAAAATAGTCCCAAAACCTGTTTTCTGCAATAAAACATAAAGAATGGTGACAGTAGCCTTTTTATCTAATTAATTAAACATAAGTGTGAGAAAATATGCAAAACCTAAGCCAGAACCCTACATAAATCATCATTATTTTGACTCTGATCACTCGACCTAATCACTAAGTCAACAAGGCGAGTCAATGGCATTATGTACAGAGACGCTTTCTCCAACGAAGAAGGATACAACAGGCTCAACTCTGTTGCTCTCGCTCGAGCTCGACGTAATCACTAAGTCAGGAAGGCGAGTCAAAAGCATTACGTACAGAGGCTCTTTCTCCAACGAAGAAGAAAACAACAGGCTCAACTTTGTTGCTCTCCCTCGAGCTCGACCTAATCACTAAGTCAACACGGCAAGTCAAAGGAATTACGTACAGAGACGCTTTCTCCAATGAAGAAGAATACAACATGCTCAACTTTGTTGCTCTCGCTCGAGCTTGATCTAATCACTAAGTCAACAAGGCGAGTCAATGGCATTACGTATAGAGGCATTTTCTCCAACGAAGAATACAACAGGCTCAACTTCATGCAACAGGTACTATTTTTTAAAATAAAAATATCATAATATCATAAGGCTAGATTTCCCTTATTTTTTAAAGGTTTCCCATTAATTTTGTGCTATTTGTACAGGTTTAATTCTGCTTCAATGCCTATAGTACTCCAAGATGAGTTTCATGTGTTTTGCTAATAACTATTCGGATTTCATCAGAAGACATCACGCTGATGTCCTTTAGCACTGCAGATTCCACGATAGGATGGGGGTTGTGGGACCTGTAGGCCGTACTCAACCATGGAGATGGTCTGTAGTTCGCATAACCAATGATAATGGGAGAACTATTGAAGTTGCTAAATCACTTGAGTCCTTATGGCTTTACGGAAATCGTCGTAGGCCACCACATGAAGAAAACCACTTACCTAATCTATGGTGAGTAATTAATGATTTAGAAGAGGGCTTTTCAGGTCTTTCGGGAGACTCAAGATCTCTAAACTTTTGTGGAAAGTATCCGATTAATACTATGAAACTCAACGTGTCCAAAATTTCATTGGGAAATGTGATAATAGATAATTATGCGAAAGCACTCAATAATGGAGGGCAAAATCTAAACCCAATGGAGCTAGAAAAAGATTTGTGATGCTAATATTGTATTTTACAGAGGCTAAAGATGACGGAATGGTTTTTCTTCCATCACATTGTATGGATTTAGCTACAAATTGGTCAACAAATTCTCGTGCATTTCTGTCTGGTGATCAATATGTGGGACAAGAATTGTGGTTGGTGTTGTACCCAAAAAGAGGTCAAATGTACGAGTTAGATGGCGTTCAGCCAGTCGAGCCAGAAGAGCCAGTTGACCAGAAGACCCTGAAAATGGAGATGATACTTGAGTTAATCATTTATAGCTGATATGTTGAGTTCATTGATACTATTTCTAGGTGTCTTAACCATTGTATCACAATTTGTTATTATTGATTGTTTCATTTATGGTGTCTAACATCTTTATCTAAACAAAGTTATCAGATGTACTTTAGAACTGAATTTTGTATGCAAGGAGTCGAATTTGTATTGAGTAATATAGTTTCAGCAAGCGATGATTTATGTAAAAGTGGATGGACTTGCAAGCATAGAAAATGTTTCTTTGGCAATGTCTTATTTATTGATCTTGCATTGTCCTAATGTTCACATAATATATCTGGCAATGGCTGCTAAATTTGGGGCTTTGAGATTTAGGCTGAAAGGGATGGATGCTTAAAAAATAATGAAAAAAACTTTTGTTTTATATTGTTTTGAATAATTTGGTTAGAAATGAAAGATCACGTCATTATAACTAAAATAAATTTAGTCCAATTAAAATCTAAATAACCCAACTACTCATGCATTGTAAATGCTTGCCTGATAATATGGGGTGTTGAATGAAGTCATGCATTGCTTACATTATGTTGCCGATCGAGACTGAAAAGTGTTATCAATTTACATTTGTATCTGCTGCACGGATGAGCTCTGCATATATATAGGACCTTTTTTCATGGTATGATATTGCATATTATATATGTTCAGAACTAATTATCTTTCATCAGCCTCACAATATGATTTATTTTGCTAATAGTGCAAAAAAAAAATTTCCCCACTGATAGAAAGTTGAACTGATTTTATTAAAGCTAGAAAATATGGAAGCATACAAATTCCCCGCATATGAAATAGTTGTCATGCTGAGGTTTCATGTTCGGTTTTAAATGAATATCTTTAGTCCTGAATAACAAGACAAGAATGAGTACATACGACTCTAATAATTAGAACGCATACAACATACATACATATTTAACAAATATAAATATGTATTTGATATGTCTTTTGCAAAATGCATAAAAGATTTCATGAAAATGATTCATGCTCATCATATCCAAGTTTATATTAGTTTAGGGCTTCTGGCTCAACACGTGTAACAACCAACACATGTTTATAAATTTCATAAATTCACCTAAACGCATACAACATACATACATATTTAACAAATATAAATATGTATTTGATATGTCTTTTGCAAAATGCATAAAAGATTTCATGAAAATGATTCATGCTCATCATATCCAAGTTTATATTAGTTTAGGGCTTCTGGCTCAACACGTGTAACAACCAACACATGTTTATAAATTTCATAAATTCACCTAAATGCATGCCAAGTAATCACAGAATTAATAAAATATACCTCAAAGCATACCTGCTGCCGTTGAGTTTTATGTAATATCAACTTTAACATTGTAATTCATTTCTGACCAATTTGCAATTTGTACAAGAACAAACCAAAATCAAGGCCGTGTGTATGCCCCCAATTAATTATAAATTAAACCCCAAATACAACCAAAATCAAACCAAGGCCGTGGGTATGCCCGCAATTATCTCATTTTTGATAGATTTTATCTTCTCATTTTTTATTGATTTTATAGGTATTGATAAGTTAACAAGCAATTTGTTATAAAAGTAAACCGACGCAGCAATGTCAGATAAGTTCTTATAGAATGCAATATTGGTTCTTTTATAAGTTTGCCTAGTATATATTTTTTTAACAATTTATACAGAACTTACTTCTAATTGGTTTCCTCCAGTGTCTTGTAACTAGAACTAATGGTGTTAAAACAACCAAGTGCCTCGATTGCGGGCATACACAAGCATGCTTTTAACAATAGCCAAGTTTGTATTTTGAATGGGTTACAAATCGAGTCTGCATGATCAGTTAAACAAGTGTGTATTCACACCATAAGCATGTATTTATTGACATAATAGGCATGTACGTTCCAAGATGCACAAAGAATTCATGAAAATGATTCATGGTTATCATATTCAAGTTTATATTACTATGAACAGTGGGACCCACCTGTCGGTCTTACTATTCATTTTACTGTAGCTCTCCGTCAAAGATTAAGTATATAGTAATAGATAGGGTTTAAGCTGAAACGCATGTCTAACAACCAACAAATATTTTATAAATTTGGTAAATTCACCTCTATACACGACACACCTAGTAATTACTGAATTAATAACAATATATTTTTATGTAATATCAAGTTTAACATAGTGATCCAGTTCTGACCTATTTGCACAAGACAAACAGCAAAAGCATATCTTAACAAAACTGGGTGTGTTTTTTTTGGGCTCTTTCCGTTAAGAAATATTTCAGCACAAAATAGATTAACCACTAGCATTAAATTCTATCATATTCTGAAACAGCAAGCAAATTCTACAAAAGCAAACTACTTTTCACTGTAGCATGACTCCACAAATGACTAGCCACTACATAAAAAAAGAAAAGAAAAAAAAAACTCCAATACTTTATATTTTGCCTAAAACAATGATACTAACTCCAAAACAAACACAAGCAAGTGTCATCACCGAACTATCTGACATGAAAGCAAAAGTTAAATAGATGCTCTCAGCTAGAAATGAATCATCGTAGCATATCCTGCAGCTGAAGTACCTGTTGTCTCTGATCTGGAGGTAACATGTGAATTTGCTCGGGCGTGAGGCTCCTAACCTGCTCTAGCAAGGCCTTCTGCATCTCATGCGTCAACTGGATGAAACAATAAGAAGTCCATTATAAGCCCGACATATCTTTCAATGAGAAATTTGTGCAAAAAAAAAAAAAAAAAAAAACCTGCTTTTACACATAAATTGGACCAAAACTTACTTGTATGTTTCCAGCCTTTGCCCAAAATAGCCCTGGATTGTTGGGTTCCAGGTAGGGGTGAAAACGGATCGGATATGGATCGGATAGTGGTAAAGTATCCGTTTGTGTTTTCGGATACGGATACGGATCGGATATTAGACAGATACATACGGATACGGACCGGATATCGGATATCCGCAGATATACAAATAAATATTTTCATAATATATATTAAATTATATGGTATATATCTACTATTTGAATACGGATAATTGAATTCAAAACCATATCTGTACCACTATCCGCACGGATATTCAGATATCGGATATCCATGTCTAATTTTCAAATACGGATCTAGATTCAGTCGGATAATATCCAACCCGTTTTCATCCCTAGTTCCAGGGCAAACAAAAACCTTAAAAGCAAGTTAGCCTTTTAACACTAATCCCCCAAATACAATTATATATCTTCTTTCTTTTTAAGTGAAGTGTTCAAGTAAATGAATCCACATCCCTTCAGGTTACCTGAGGTACAATTATTAAATTCAGACCATTCTTTAACCTGGCACAAAATCTCAAAGCGGACCCCTTATAGTTACAATAGGCACTGTTTTTCTTTTGGCCCGGCTGGGATTAAATCTGGACCGTTCCTTATGTATATTGCATGTGCAATACTAGAGGGGATACGCTTCCCAAGTAAATTGAACTCAGTAAATTTGCATAAATTAAGTGCATCATTATGCCATACATACTTGACCATATTTTTGAAGTACAATAATAATAACTGTTATAGGCTAACTACATGGCATGTGTTCTCATTTATAAAAAAAAATTAAACAATAAAGGGCTGTTTTGCAATTACAGAAACATTTGGTCAAAATTTTCAATCTGTTGATTATGCAAGCGCCGTCAATGCAAATTTTCACTGTCTATTAATATCTTTTAGGTCTCTGATAATTGAAAATTACCGATTGTGGGCGAGAGGCTTGCCCGGCCATAGGTTGGCCAATCTGGTTGGACATGAATGGCGGCGGGCCAGGCATCTGCGGCCTGGCTGAAGAAGGCATTTCAGGATGGCCTGCTGCTCCCCAAGGGCCCGGTCTGTCAGACGGCATGTGCATTCCAGAATGCAAACCATATTCAACATTCATGTGGGAACCACCACCCTAAAAAACATTAATTCATATTTCTAAGCTAACAAACTGTGAAATAGAGACGCACCTTAAAAAAAATTAAGAAGGAATAAGAAAACAATAGAAGCTAGAGTTAGAAATGAACAGAAGTACAGAAGATGGGACCTGGTAGATTTGATGAGGGGGTGGTTGGTTAGGCAGCAGCGGTTGTCCTTGAGGAAAAGAAGACGAAGGCATCCCACTTGGCTACGCAATAATTTTAAACCCCAATTAATCAACAGAAAATGCACATATCTAGCTTTGTCAAGGGTCAACATTTTGTTCTGTGATAACAATGAATTATTCAAATGTCAATGAGAAAGCAAATCTAGGGTTGATGAAAAGTTAAAGCTAAGATGATTCCCTTAACATCAAATCCTGGCAAGAAAACCATCCCCAGAGAATGCATATTCACAAACAAAACCAAAAAAAAAGATCAGCTTTATTGTGTATCAGTATAAATTAGTCAGATCAGTGTCGGTAGTGAACCAGAAAGATATCATAGCATATAGCATGACAAAACCAATAATCAACCCACCAACACAAAAAATATAATATGGAAGCTTACAAGAAAAGTGGATCGGGGAGGCATCCCAGGCCCGGATACAGCACTGGGCTGAAACCCAATCCCACTGTTTGGCATCATCATCATCATCTGATTCGAAAAATGTTGTTGCATGGCAGGCACCTGCATCCTGGGTTGCTGTGACATTGGAGGCTGCAGAGGTGGCTGGTTGAAGTTCCCACCAGGTGGCACAGGTGGCGCTGGAAAATGGGATGGTAGGTTAAATTGTGGAGGGAATGACGGGGATGGTGGTGCTGCTGATATATTTTGTTGTTGGAGGGATGGCAGTTGTTGAGTTAATGGGTTAGAATGTGCTGGTACGGGGTGGGGTTGGAGATTCAAAGAAGATAAAGAAGAGGATGGTGTTTGTGGAGGTAAGGCAGGTGCAGGTGCTTTGGGTTTGGGTTCGGGTTCGGGCTTTGTTGCTTGTGTAGGTTCAGGTTGAGATGCTACTTGCTGGATGTTGGGCATCTGTTTGGAATAGTAAAAATGTTATTATATCATGTCTAAAACAAAAATGAGGAGATATGAGATATCTTGATTGACAAAAAGGAAGAGAGGGTATGTTGAGGAACAAAAAGGCTATACCACTTTAGGAGGATGAACCATTCCAAGCATAATTTGAGCCTGCAGAGGGAAATACAAGTTTCTTAATATATCAGAGGGCCAAAACATAATCTGAGACCATTGGGTGACCTTAAATATTGGGACGACTCCAACAGAAGAATAGTAAGTATGTCTAAAAAAACATAGTCTCAAATAAAAATACCATACCTAGTGAACCTGTACGGTACCATAAGGGTGTGAGTATGCCCGAAATTAAGTACAAAAATCCCAAATACAACCAAAATCAAACCAATAAGAAGAACATTCCCTGCTAAACCAGTTAAGGGTCAAAGACAAGTATGGTACCAGAATAGGACTTGACAATGCCAGTTACAATTATAAAACAAACCAGTTATTTATTCATTTATCTTTTAGTACATCGGGTTGGGGAGAAGGTAATTACATACCTGGAACAAGGTCCGAGTCAAAACAGGATTATCGATTAGTACCTGCCGCGCTTGATTCTGATTTTTTTCTATGATGACCTGGCATGCCACATAACACTTAGTCAGCAGACAGGTTATCTTGTTTGCATATGACAATGCTTATAATTTGTATTCCTAATATCCTCTGTCAGATACACAGCCACTTGTGCATTGGTTTAAAAAGTGGCATATACTTCTACACAACAATTGTAGCTGAGTTCCTGCCTCAAAAATATCAATGACAAAAATATACACAAATTTCTACAAAGATATCCAGACACCAACAGAATTCAAAGTACAAAGCATTAGTTGAACTGGCCAAACATACGTGTTGTATGGAGGTCCCTGTAGCATATAATTTTATCAAACAAGTTAATAAGCAACAACACAGTTAAACAGACCATATAATATTGAGAAATTTATATATATGCCCATCATAACTTTGTGATTTAGATATTTTCCCATCAAAATTTTAAAATTAGTTATTTCCCCATCTAAAGTCACTAATTTAATAAATATCCCCATTTCTTATCATAATCAATTAAAAATACATATTAATATTAATGAAAACAGAAAAAGACAATTATAGCCTTATTTTTAAAATACTGTGGCATGCCCATCCCCGTCTCTTCTCCTCTTCCCTGGACCTCCCAACAGTGTCTAGTGCCCCCCCACCCCTCCTCTCTCTCCTTCAACTCACTTTATTCCCTCTCGTTGTTTATTCCATCTTTCTCTGATTCTCTCTCGTTGTTTGATTAATCTCAAACGACTATGTATGATACATCAATAATGTACATGTATATTGTTGGATGATCTATAGCCTTATATTTTTATAAGGCTCACCTGACATCATATCAACTCCTTCACCTGATATCATATCAACTCATGAGTTTTCATGATTTCTCTGTCTGCTTCAGGTGAAGTGATAATGATGGCATGGATTTCACGGAGCCAAAGGTGTGTGATCGGACCGTACCGCAGGGAGAGGGAATACAGTCATGAGTAATTTGAAAGATAAAGAGGAGGGAGAGGAGAAGAGATGGGGAAGGGCATGCTACAGTATGTTAAAACTAAGGCTATAATTGTCCTTTTTCTGTTTTTATTAACATTAATATGTATTTTTAATTGATTAAGATAAGAAATGGGGAGATTTATAAAATTAGTGAGTTAAGATAGGGAAATAACTAAGTTTAGAATTTTGATGGGGAAATATCTAAATAACTAAGTTATGTTGGGCATTATATAAATTTCTGTATAATTTTCAATCTGCAAGAATACAAGCACAAGTACATGAGAGAAATATATAGTCCTGTATAAACCCTGCAACAACACAAAGATCATACAATGATTGCTTTCAAGAATAATTTTCGATCTGCAAAATATACAAAGCAATGTGTACATAAAAGAAATATATTGTCTTTGTATAAACCCTGCAAAACATCATATAAACCCAAAGATTCAAGAAATTGCAGCATATGCTCACAAATATATATTTCCCATAGGAGTTCGATTTTATTATCCAATAAGATCCAAATTCACCCCTTCGTCTCTATTCCATTCACGGAGGGTTTTGTACGCTTTGCGCATCAAATTGGGGAAGGGTTTTGTAATACACGACTACTTTTGAGATTTTGCGGGTGTAGAAAAGAAATTCTTCGCTAAAACCTAATAAAGAAAGTAGGGGCGGGGGATACAAACCCACCTTAACCTGGCACATCAGATCGTAGAGCTGAGATTTCGACATGGCGGAGATTTGCGCCGCGAATTCTTCGCCGGATTGCTGAGTTCTCGCTGCCATAGAACTTCTCCAGTTTTCCAAACTCCAAGATTCCAAGAACCAGAGGAAGCGAGAGAGGGGAGGTAACTCAAAAGTTTGAATTGAGATCTGGACCGTCCGATCAGAATTCGGGCCACCCCGGTACGACGTGGATTGCATGGGGCCCTTTTAATATTCGTGCCAAAGAAGATCGGACGGTCTGGATCTAAACTCAGAATTTGAGTTACCTTGGGTGACATGAATTCAGCGAGGAGGCAAGATATGCGGCACAGACAATCACTCCAATACATTTAATGGGCTGAATAAATGTATATTAGGCCTTATAGAGTATAATAAAATTTATTATTGGGCCGATTTTGCGTCGGTCAGGCTTTTGTGGTTCTTTTTTAAATCATAGATCTATTGAACGTTTAAATTTCGGCTGGATCTTCTATTTTTATGCTCTCCGAATAATTCGTCGATTATTCATAAATTATATGTTTTGAGTATCTTCCAAAATGGATAGATTAACGAGGAGGGATCCGCTTATAACATTTTATAATAATTTGATTTTGTAATTTCTAAACTATTCGTAATTATTATTTATTTTACAAATTATTCATGAATTATGCCTAAGTTATTCCCGTAATTTATTTCTTCCTCAAAACTTTATTATTGTAATAAACCAGAAAGGTTTGACATAGCCGAAACAAAGGGTGACTTGTATTTTATTTTTATAATATCAGTAGGAACTAGATAATGAGATATGAGTCGTCCATTTTAATCTGACACGAATCTGAAAGCGGATCCCCTGTATTTCAATTTTCAAATAGGCACCGAAAAAATATATCATGACTGTGGTTAAATTAACGGGGCTCACGGGCTATTTGTCAAAAGGAAATAAAGCATTTATTGGTTTGTACAGAATTCTATTCTATTCTATTCGCATTGATTATTGGGTTGGGAGAAGCATCAGTATTTACAGAATTACAGTGAACCTCTTTTGTCTGACTGATTTGACATCACCGCCTGTTTGAACTTTGACTGCCTTGGACATCCAGCTCGCATCTTTTGTGACCATTTCCGTGAGTCTAATACCAAATTATTCAAAAACGAGACATGCACATCTGTAATGTTTTCATCACATTGACAAACAATAGTTCGGTTCGGTTCGGCGGGATCAAAAATTCGTGATTCAGATATAATCCGTATATAATTCGAAAATTATTCGGTATAATAAGGAAGTAAAAAAAATTACGTTTTTTCCGCATTTTTCTTGCGAATAATTTGCATTTTATTCGTGAATAAAACGTATTATATGTTTTTTTTGTGTTTTTTTGTGTTTTTTTGAAAATGTAAAAAAAATAATAAAACACAAATTATTCACGAATTATACCTGTATATTGTTAATATGGTTTTGATCAAAGAATCGTATTTCTTGAATCAACATGTGGCTTTTTCATCAAGAATTCAACATAAATAAAAAATATAGTTGTGCAATTGACTAAGTTTTTATCTTAAATTAAGTAAGAGTCAGACAAATAATTTTTATAGTAAAAATAGAAAAGGAAATATGACATATTATTTTTCAACATAGACTGAAAGAAATAAAAAAAATTAGACTTGTTCATTTCGTCTTGCTTCATTAACATTATCTTTCATAACTTGGTCAAGATTTTTGCAAAAGAAAATTCACGTTCCAAAAACAATATATTTTAACATCATGATACATTTTAAAGTCCAAAAATGTACTTGCAACACGATTTTCATTAAAAAAATGTACTTGCATACTAAATTTTATATTTTTTTTTTATCTTTTAATCTTTTTCTAATAGATAAAAAATCACTTGAATATCAAATTTGATTTATAGGTATATATTCAAGTGAATATCATATTGAATGGTTCGGATCGATTGTTTGAACATTTAAAATGTATTGATCCATAGTACACACTAATATGTATTATGTATAATACCATAGCCTTGCTCTATATTTTTGATGGGATCGACTAACAGTCTCCCCCATTTAGTCCCCTAAACGTCCCCCTAATTGTCAAAGCACAACTGTCAGTCCCCCTAACGGTCAAAGTACAACTGCCAGTCCCCCATTCAACAACATGAAAAGTATTCATACCTAAGATATGAAATATTCATATATAATTCATCAAGTATTCATACCTAAGATATCAAGTATTAATTCACATACAAACTGGGGACCATTACTTTTCGGGGACAGTAACTGTCAGACTGCATTGGGGACCACAACCAAAAAGTCACGTGGATCACACCACCAGTCCCCCATTCATTGATTAAATTAATTCACATACAAAATAGAAAGTATGAATACCTAAGATATCAAGTATTAATATATAATTCATCAAGTATTCATATCTAAGATATCAAGTACATAAAAAAAAACTGGACACAATACCTACTCATCTTTTACACGTTTTTCAAGGTGATTTTTTTTTCTCCGTTCAATCTAATCAATTTTTGGAACGATCTATGAGGAATTTTACAAATCTAAAATCACGAACGTGTTCTACACAATTTTCTCTTTCAAATGAGATCCATGATGACATACTTTTACTTGTTTTTCAAGGTATTAAATATTCAAATATGAAAAATATTCATACAAAATGAAAAGTATTCATACCTAAGATATCAAATATTTATATATAATTCATCAAGTATTCATACTTAAGATATCAAGTATTTAAAGAAAAAAACTGGACTCATCTTTTACACGTTTTACACGTTTTTCAAGGTGTTTAATAATTGACAAAGTTAGTTAGAATTGGGGGGGACATTTAGAGGACTGGAGTGGGGGGACAACATCTTTACTCATTTTTAATATAATATTTCATACTTATAAGTAAACTTGAACTGTTAGAAGTTTTTATTAAATAAGCTTACACTAACCCGTCAATTTTGGAGGACATATATGGTAGAATATAAAACAAACATAACGGAGGAATCAAAAAAGATGAAACAAAATAAATAAAAAAAGGAGAGAAGTATGGAAGAGAAACGAAAAAAAATAGTGTTGACATCCGCCCCAAAATTAAACCACGGTATATCAAACCTAGTGACTTAATTTATCATATAGCCAACAATCTTAAATAGATATTATGAGGAGGGATCAAGTTACAACAAATTTGAGTTACAACAAAGTTATAACAATCATTTTTTTCATTTTGAAAGTTCAAATCGTCGATTCAAACCGTTCAATATGATCTCCACAATAAAATGTACTTGCAGATCAAATTTTACATTTTTTTTGAATTTTTTTTATTATTTATTAAGTATTTTACAAAAAATAGTCATATTCACACCATTGAATTTTGTACTCATCTTAATAAATAGTAAAAAAATTCAAAAAAATGTAAAATTTGATCTGCAAGCACATTTTATTTAGATAATCATGTTGAACGGTTTTGATCGACGATTTGGACTTTAAAAATGAAAAAAAATAGTAGTTGTAACTCAAATTTGTTGCAACTTAGATCCCGCCTCTGGATATTAAAGAACATTTATTTCTTAAAACTTGACAATTTCATATATTTATATATTAACGACCAAGTAGTCTCTACAGCGCAGAATAGGTAGAGAGAGTAGAGAGCAAGGCGAGAAGAAAAGAAAAGTGAATATATTGGGTGGGCCATTGGCAGTTGGCAGTCTGAATTCTCGTAATTTTGTCTCACTTGTCAATGAGTAATCTTCGTACAGAGCTCATAATAACATCACATTTAATTATGATGGAATTTCAAGTTCGTTGGAACAGCAGCCCCCATCACTGCTCATGCCTCGTCATGACAGCTTTCAGATTTCTTTTTTTTCTTTTTCTTTTTTTCTTTTCTTTTTTGAGAATTGAGAGTGAAGTTCAAGCGCGTGCGCACCAACCTTAAATTTTATGGCCCTGGGCCCTGGATACTTCATTTTGGTTTCTTCCTCCATAGACCCTGTAATTTTTAATATTTGTAATTCTCTAATTTTGTACATGGAGAAAGAGTCATAGATTCATAGAATGTTATGGCCTACCTATTCCACCAAACGTTAATTAGGTATGTAAGATATTTGAGATATAGTTTTCGACGAAGAAGATATTCGAGATATAACTGTCAAGCTTAATATAAGAATTGTTGATACCCGGCAGTGTGTCTGGTTTGGGTCTGGATTTCGTGGTCGTTTGATGATTTGCATAATTTATAATAGACTGTTTTAATTATTACGACGATGCCAAAAAAAATGCTTACATTATTTGACATTATTTATGATTTGGTATTGTTTGACTTTTTACTTTTATTTTTATATTCAGTGAAACGTGTTACTCGCCTTACATTATTGACCCTGCACTACAATTATAATTATATATGTACTTATGAAGTCTTAATATGTATAATTGGAAATTTTGAAATTGGCTGAGGAATGTTTTGGTGCCTGCTCCGATGTTGCTTATGGTGAGAATGAAGGCCCTCCGTATTATTTCTATAAAATTGGAGGTTATAAATGCACAACAAGTTTTCTCCTTTAATATTGATCGGCTTACACAAAAAAATGTTTTTTTTTTTTTTTTTAAGAAGACTCAAGAAGAAAATCTCAATCCTATGATTGAAAGGGATGGAGGTTCAAGCTTTGAACTTTGAAGGGTCGAATTTTTATAACTTACCCTTCAAAAGTCAGACTTTCATATTTCTACCCTTGTCTTTTTTTTTACAACTAAAATATGTATATAATTCTGGCCCTTCTAAATCTCAAAGTTCTATTACATAATAGTAAACGCATATTAATTCACCATTTAAATGAACGTCCGCATAATTAGCACCTTTGTGTTCCAATACGAATTTGAAAAGTCAAAATTCCTAATTATCTGAACAAACTAAAATAAGAATTTTTTTTCAGGCTTTCCATTTTTAGTAGTATTTTTTTAAAGCGCCAATTTTAGATGGTGACGAAAATAACATGCTAGTTATGCTGTATAACCCACGACTGTTTCTTTTCCTATGCATTTAAATATTTCATTTCATATAATGCATGCTCCGAATTTTTTATTAATATCCAAAATTAATATTAAATTTCAAAATCTACACCTTGATGCATTAGAATTCAAAAAATGTTCAACTCTTGATATTTTTTTTTTCTTCTGATTCTAGGCTATCCAAAACCACAGATAATATTTATGGTTTTGAGAAACCGGCAAACATACGGTTTCGGGGTAAAACCGTGAAAATTGGCCCAAAACCATAGATTTAATTTACGGTTTGGACATTTTTCAATTCTCATGCATCAGGGTGCAGATTTTGAAATTTAATATTAATTTTGGATAATAATAAAAATTTCGGAGGCATGCTTAATGCCTTTAAATACAACTCTTGACAATAGCAACATTTCTAGGACATCATTTAAAATGCCATTTTTAGATTTCAAGTATATTGGGTGTAGATTTTTTTTCATATTTTTAGATTTCAAGTATATTGGATGTTACAGACCCAGCGAATTTATAAACTTCGCAAAAAAAAAAAAAAAAAAAAACATTCGCGTATTTATTGCTTTGTTCAACAAATTGTGAAATAATTAAATGCGCAACGCCTTCTCACCGGCATCACTATATGGACCCGAAATTTGCTCAATGAACCATCCTCTGTGGCATATTTCGTGCAGCATTCCGTGTGTCAAGTTGCACGTTGAAACGCAGGCCTTTTTTACTTTTGGGTATTGGAAGCCGGTCATGCAACCAAACTAATTTATGGCTTAATTTTTGTAAAAAACTTGTTAAAATGCACATGATGTTAATTTACTAACTTGCACTTATATCACTTTCTAAAAAAGTCATAATTAAAATGATAGATATTATATTTCCATTTTAAGAGAATAGGAACACTTAAGAAATTAGATGCAGTATATCTAATTATTTCTATTAGCTGATCAAATTTGAATACATTTCACATGAGTAAAAAACTTATCCAGATATTTAGTGAATTTAACTTCATAGCTTATTTCATGAGTGATGCATTTACCAACAAAATTTATAAATTTCCGGATTAATACAATATAAAGTCAACCGATAAAAAATAATAAATTATTTAATGCATTTATTTTTCATTATTATTCGACATCTTGGATATATACAAATTTGAAAATTTTATAAATTTACATTGTAAACACATCACCGGTAAAGTAAATAAGTATCTGAATTTAATTGAATGAAGATAAAATATCAAAACATCAATATAATACCATCACAATATGTAGTAGCATATACATATTATTTGGAGCCCAAATCCTCTACATTGCCTCACACAGTGAGTTTGAATCTCGACCAATACAGCCAAAACTGTAATGCACGTGACTCCTTTAAAATTCGTGGCAATACATAATGAACGAATCAAATTAAAACTCACAGTTTGAGGTACTTTCGGTGATACGAATTTAATTATTTGTGGGTTCCTTAATTTATTTAACTTCTTGTCAGGAGCATACCACAGGGGAGCCACAGTAAAGAAACGATCTATGATCTTGGTTTGAATGGACGATGGACCCAACATTGAGTGACAAACGTGTCCGGTGCCTATTCGGGAATATCGCAGGTCCAGATTATTTGAGCTTTCAGATTCGTGCAGAACGTATTTGCACGGTTGAGATTTTCCAAAAAGTCGGGCAACATATGAGATATCTCAGTGGATGTGAATTCCCCAAAATTCCCGCAGCGGAGAAAACACAAAACGTGGCAACGCTCAGTTAACCGGTCCCACACGTCTGTCGACTACAGTCAGTATTGTATTGCTGCTCTTTCCTTTTCTGATTCTCCTCGAGCAACGCTTTCAAATTAAGCAATTTTCCTTTAAAAACCAACTTCCAACTATTTACCAAGTCAAAGGAAGGGCGATTTTTTTTTATTAAAAGAGCAATCTTACAGATTAACCCGGAAATACTTATAATTAATAATTCGCACCACAAGATCATAACAAACTTTGTTTCTTCCGTTATGTATTTGTGGTAAGCTTTAAATTGACTTTTGAAATTATAGCTATTTTTGTAAATAATGATATAAATAGCTGAACCGTTATTTGAAGAATTCAACAATTATAATTGGCTATCAAACGCAAGAAATACCCACTATTGTTTCTATAAAGGAATACTACTATTTATAGCTCTATTTTTACTACTATATAAAAAAATAAGTAAGGGATACGGTTTTTCTTATAAGTTCAATAGGTATTATAGATTATTAGTTTTTATAAAAATTATTATTATTTAATTTACTTATTGGAGAATCGGATTGGGGGCTTCAAAATAAAAACATAAAAAATCCGTTGAGACTTTAGATAAGAAAACTAATATGCACTTTTACAAGGATTTATCTGAAAATATGTCCCACTGACAAATAAAGCACAGTGCTTGATTCTCTCGCCAAAGGATTTATTCTTCTCTCTAACTTTATTTTTACCCCTTTTCTTCCTTAGTATTCTCTCTCCCTCTCTTTCAGTTCCTCTGCAATTCCTTCTGTTTGTGAAAGGTTCTTACAAAATATCTCAGATCTTCGCCTTGCAATAACGTCAGCTGAGAAGGTAAACCTCGGAAGTCGGATCTTGATCTAGCTTTATTTAAGATTTTTCTTTTCTTAAATTTATTTATAGGAGGAGTTTTAGGGTTTCTAATCGGAATGCAGCTTATTTTCAGGTGTTTTCACAGGATGTCTGGCCACCTAGATCGCTTCGGTATACCCTGTGAGTGTTATTTAAGATTTTTTTTACGAATTAGTCAAGATCTATTTTAAAGAAAAGTTCGATATCTGCCCTATATTTTTTGCGAAATTGAAAACTTGCTTAGTTGTGCTGGGTAATGTAGTTCTTGAATTTTTTCTTCCTTTCTTACAAGATTATTGCAATGTCCTTCTACACCTATTTCAAGTTCAGCTGATTCACTCTATTTATTTGCAAAAAAAATTATATGCGATTAAGACAATTATCTGCTAAGAGCCCAAAGTTATAGTAATTATCTATTTTTTTTTAATTTACATATCGAAAGCTAAAATCCTAGTAACTATTCTTTGTAAGAATATACATTTGTACTATGAGGTCTATTTGCAATTTTTGGCATAACTTGATGAGAGTTTCTTGCCCTTTCACCAATTGATTATGGCTATTATTTTGCAAAATATTAACCATGAATTGTTCTGTACATAATGAGTGTATTGGCAATGGCCTATTAGTAGGTATTTGAGGTAATTGGTGCCATTGGTATGAAATGTTTGATTGATTCTTTTAATGATTCCTACGCAGTTAGTAATTGCTAAATATTACAGTACTCTCGAGTATTTCCCTGCTTTTAGGGTCTTTTTCTATTTCATGGTCTTTATCTTACTCAGCTAAAATCAAACCCTTCATTGATATTTCTTCTGTTTTGTACAATTTCTGTTCTAATAAGGTAGTAACTTTGAATAATTTATACAATATTTAAGTAGATTAGATTTGTGGTTATTTATAATATTTAGAATATATATGAATAATAATAATAGTCTTGGTTTCTACTAGAGATGAATGTGGCGAAGGAGTTGTGCTTTTAATATGTTGGTGTCAGTTATTTGTATTGCTTGGTAGGAATTATTTTTAGGCCCTTTGACTTCAAGGGATCAGAGCTGGTCTATTTAGTATGACATTTCCTTACTATTGGCAGACTGTACTGTTTGTATATATATTTATATATTTAAGGGTGATTGTGGTCATGGACTGATAGTCCTCCAGAATTTGATTAATTTATTTTATAATTTTCCTTTTTTGCTTTCTGCGTACTAGGAAAAACTTCGTTTTGCTTTTGATTTGTAATATAACTAATACTATGCTTATCTGAAATTTGAGGTTCTTTTATGTTATTGTGACTTCTTTCTTCAGTATATGGTGCTGTTTTGCCCTTATGTAGCATTTCTGTTTTTACAAATAGTTCCTAGGATAGTTGAATTTGTTACAAGCTATACGATATTTGTACATGTACAATGGTAGTTGCTTACTCTAAGATGACACCTCTTCTAGTTAGGTCGCACTTAAGTATTACAATAGATACTTAAAGGAATATTAACGATCAATTAAAATTATTTTGTTTAAATAGGATTCTCCATATTTTTTTATGCTAAAAAAAAGTTCAATGAATAACTTTTAAAATTCTTATAATATTAAGCCTATAGGCCTAACCTTTCAAGCTTAAAATCCTTGATTCTGCATACACAGAGACTTAACAGTTCATGCTTAATATAAAATGGTTTTTTCAGGTTTTGATGGGTCCTCGAGTCATGATGAAAGAAAAGAACGCCGATCAGACTTTGAAAACTCAGAGGATGAAAAGAAAACGCGAATTGGTTCTCTCAAGAAGAAGGCAATAAATGCATCAACCAAATTTAAACATTCGTTGAGGAAGAAAAATAGGAGGAAGAGCGATGGTCGGGTTATATCTGTGTCTATCGAGGATATAAGAGATATTGAAGAACTACAAACTGTGGATGCATTCAGACAGGCATTAATTCTAGATGAACTTCTTCCTGCTAGGCATGATGATTATCATATGCTCTTGAGGTTGGTTTTTCTTCATTTTTCTTCATTTTCCTCTCTATTATTGCCTTGTTTTGTGGGGATTGCACAACCCAGTCTGGTTGTGTGCAAGATGAGATATAGTTGAGGCTTAATACAAATGCAAATTGAATCTGGGCCTAATGTTAAGTTTGGACTCCTACACCATGTATGATGTTGAGAAGTCATGAGCAATACTGTTGTTATTGTGCTGTTACTTTACATGTGATTATTATACAACTTAAATCGATTTATAACTAGGAAAATAACTACTAATTTTCCATGGCATTTCTTAGTAAAAATTGTAATTATTGGCCTTGGTAGGTTTTTGAAAGCAAGGAAGTTTGATATAGATAAAGCAAAGCAAATGTGGGCTGAGATGCTTCAATGGAGGAAGGAATATGGCACTGATACTATTATCGAGGTAAATTCCATTTCTAACTTATTTCTTTTGCATGTAATGCTGTACATTATAGTTGTTTGGCCAGAAATGTTTAAACAGAGGGTTTATTACAAATTATGCTGAAATTGTTGCAGCATCTCCAGAAATTAGGCTAGTATCAAATAAAAAAACGATAATAGTGCTATTATGTACTTGTTAGAGTGTTTTCTTAAGTCAACCTGATAACAATAGTTCTATTAAATAGTATGTTTATGTTTGATCTAATTGTTAGCAGCATAACAATGTTTTGTGCTTATTGTGAAAATGAGGATTAGTGTGCTATTTTCGCAGAAATAAAAAGAGGTAATACATTAAGTCTATCAGAGATTCTGAGCGCTTCTTGAGCTTATACAGTCTCTTGCCTATTTAAAAATAGGATTTTGAGTATGAGGAGCTAAATGAGGTTCTACAAAACTACCCTCATGGGTACCATGGTGTAGATAAGGAGGGAAGGCCGGTGTACATAGAAAGATTGGGGAAGGTGGATCCGAACAGGCTCATGCATGTTACGACCATGGATCGATATGTGCGGTATCATGTGAAGGAGTTTGAGAAGAGCTTCCAGATCAAGTTCCCAGCATGTTCAATTGCCGCAAAAAGGCACATCGACTCCAGTACAACCATCTTAGATGTTCAAGGAGTGGTAAGTTTTTTCTGTGAGAATAATAAGAAAAACCTTTGGAAAGTACCCCCTTTTTATCTCTACAAGGATCTTCCATTTTTAAAAATTTCCTTAGCTTTTCAAAGTGCAGCTATAAACTGTGCATATAATATTTTCGAATGAAGCCTTCTATATTTCTGACAGGTTAAAAGTTGGCCTTTCTAGCTTTTGAATTAGCTATTGGTAATGTAATATAATTTCTATACTGTAACTTTATCATTTGAAATCAATTCAATTCTCTCCTTTCAAAACTAGAACACTATTTTAAGAGAAAATAACTTTATCTGTTCAAGTTCTATATGTTGATTTGTATCTTATAATTGTGGCACTAGGCTAGATCATAGACTAAATTCAGACTATAATGGAATCTAAGGGCAAGGGTAAAACTTTTTTGCAGGGTTTGAAGAACTTTAGCAAGACAGCCCGAGAACTCATTGTGCAACTCCAGAAGATTGATAGCAACAACTATCCTGAGGTTTGTGATATGTCAAATTTGCATTATCTGATCAGCTCAACTCAGAAGAAATATACCTGATGTAGCAAATTTGATCTATTTGTTTTCAGACCTTGTACCAAATGTTCATTGTGAATGCGGGTCCTGGGTTCAGGCTTTTATGGAACACTGTCAAGACATTCCTTGATCCCAAAACCACATCTAAGATACATGTAAGCATTTCTTGTGTTCTGTACTAGTAAGAATGAACATGCATAATTACTATGTTAGATATGGTATTTTCACTTTAGAACAAGGAAATAGGAAAATAAACTATGAAACTAATTATACAAACCTAACTGGCTATTGCATTTGAAAACTCATCTTAGGTTCTTGGGACCAAGTACCAGAGCAAGCTGCTCGAAATAATTGATGCCAGGTAAAAAAACATTATTTTTTTCTGTTTGGCATCTAACATATAAAATATATGTTTTACTCGTAATATTTGATACTTTGTGAATTGTGTCCTTTATGTAGTGAGTTGCCCGAATTTCTTGGGGGTGCTTGCACCTGTCCTGAGTATGGGGGATGTCTTAAAGCTGAGAAAGGCCCTTGGAAAGATCAAAACATACTAAAGGTGCCCTTTTGTCTGCTTAATCTTTCATTCACATTATTATATTTGTTTGGATACATAGATGGAGTACTTCTGTAGTACATTTTTATTATTATATTCTTATATTAGTTTGTTTATTTGTCTGTCATTCCTCAGATGGTTCTTAGTGGTGAGCTAAGATGCGCAAGGCAGATTGTAACTGTTTCCAATGGTGAAGAGAAAATCATTGCTTATGCTAAGCCAATGCGAGGGGTAAAGAAAATTTTCTTTTTTTTCCTGTGTTTCTTTTGTTTATTATTTTTGGCACAAGCTCAAAGCTGTAATAGCATACCTCATGTAACCAGATAAAGGGAAGTGATACTTCCGCTGATTCGTCTGAAGCTGAAGACGTGACTTCCCCAAGAGCACTTAGGAGCTACATTTCACACCCTCAGTTGACCCCTGTTCGCGAAGAGGTACAAACTTCACATTTCTCAACAACAACAACAAAGCCAGTCCCAAACAAGTTGGGGTAGGCCTGAAATGAAACCCAATCGGAGTCACAAAAATTCACATTTAAATGAACTAAAATATTGAAATAAACCATTTGCTTTACACTTCTCCTGTATGATGACTTGAATTTGAATTTTAAATTTTAGGTGAAGATGGTGAAGGCTTCCAGCTTTTGTGCACGCCTCCCTGAGAATGACGATATTCCCATTGTCGACAAAGCAGTCGATTTGGCATGTAACAAAGAATCTTTAACAACATTAAAAGGTTAATAAATTAACAATTGAAATTCCTTCTCTCTTACTATGCAACTTAATATTCAACAGTTTTCATATTTTTGTCCATTTCATTAATATACTTTCCTTACAGTAGTCAGGGTGGTATCTTTATTTATAATAACTATGCTCACATCCTTAATCAAAGGGTTTTATTTTAAACCTCCAAAAGCACCAAATTGGTAGACAAGTATCATCATGCACACTAAATTGCTTGTCTAGAAAAATTGGTCACGAGCATGACTATATCGAAAAGTGTGTTCCACCTTTTTAAGAGGTCACGTGTTTGTATAAATCTACTTTTTGACTTGCACATAAAATCCAGGGTGTTACTCACCTCCATGTGCACCAAAAATTTGATAGTATTCATTATCTGACCTGTGGAAATCCTCACATCCCTTGATACAACTATGATTTAAGTGGAAAATAAATTATGTGAGTCTGCCAGAAGAATGGTTGTAGTACTCATTTGCCATGTTTGACCATACCAATTTTGCTACCACAAACGCAAAATTAGAGTAGGGTTAAAATGTACCATTGGTTTTGTGCTCCAATCATGCTCCACATCCTTATCTCCGTTTTCAAAGTCCGAACAGTCGATCTGAATCGCTCAAATGGTCTTCATATTAAAATGTGCTTGGAGACCAAATTTTATATTTTTTGGATTTTTTTAGATAGGTACAAAATCACTGTTTTTGATGATTCTGGACCATCCAAAACAGTGATTTTGCAACTATTTAAAAAAATAGTAAAAAAATATAAAATTTGATCTCGAAGTGCATTTTAATATGGAGATCATGTTGAGCGGTTTAGATCAACTGTTCGGTCTTTAAAAACAGAGATTAGTATGTGAAGCAGGACTGGAGCACAAAACCAATGGTGCATTTTAACCCTACTCATAATAAATAAATTAAAAAAGGAAAAAATGTACCAAGCACACTAGTAATATTCTTTAATTATCTAAATTTGTTTTATTAAGATTTAAGCATATCTTCCTCTTTGATAATACAGGCACCATTCCAACTTCAGATGCAACAAAACCTAACAACACTATACTTATGGCCTTATCCATGGGACTCCTTGCATTAATTCATGCAATCATTGCTCGAATGGCAAAAAAATTACTAACATACACTGCGCCAGAACAAGTGGCATACCCTACTCCTGTATTCAACCAACCGGATTCCACAACTGAGTTACATGAGGAGTTTCGCCCCCCCTCTCCTTGCCGTGATTTTACTGAGCGTGATATGTACACTTTGGTGTTGAAAAGGCTAGGGGAACTAGAAGAGAAGATTTCTATGCTCGAGTCAAAACCTTGTGAGATGCCGCCTGAGAAGGAAGAGCTGCTTCATGCTGCTGTGCGTCGTGTTGATGCTTTAGAGGCCGAGCTTATTGTTACAAAAAAGGTATGCCTCTTCTTTTGTAGTCTTTAGTAAATTACACTAAATCTCTTCTAGTGTTAAAGCTGCACATCAGTCCATCCTTGGTACCTACTCTTGCAACTTCAAAATTTTTATACTTGGCATCATTTTGTCTATTCCTTGCATTAAGCCTCAACCTCCACACCAAAGAAATGGTATCAAAAAGGTAAAATGAAACCATTAACAGAAACACTAATAGAGACATGTGGTTATTTGCTCTTTTTAGTTCAGAGTTCATCTTTACTGAAATGGATTTTCAGCGTTTAATATATGATTTGTTTTTGTGTCGTCTGTAGGCTTTGCATGAAACTCTCATCAGACAAGAGGAATTGTTAGCATATATTGACCGTCAAGAGGAAGCTAAGTATCGGGTTAGTTAAATTTTTCTTCTCTTTACTTCTTAACTCATGATTTCTAATTTCAAGAAACATTGTATATATCATATACAACATAATCTCTCTTTTTATATAAATGGTTGCAGAAGAGATCTTGCTTTTAGAAGGGGAAGCAGAAGAAATCTTTAGTTTCCTGGAGTCGGTCTTGTAATAATGTCTTCTAATGTTGCCTTGTCTTCTTGTTCACTGTAAATTTAGTGAGAGAGAGAGAGAGAGAGAGAGAGAGAGAGAGAGATCAAACAGAAAGAGAGAGAGGCAATAAATCTTTAGTGACGTTAAGGTCAGCTTTTTTATTATCAAAAGCTGTTTACTATACTTGACAGCACAACCTCAGAAATTTGGTGTACTGAAATTAGGATTGAAGTAGCAAGACAATTTTTACTAACCAGAAATGGGAGCTGGTATATGTCAAGTTGTGTGCTTTCTTTTATACTTTTGGAACTCATCTTCTAGCTTTATTCACTATTATGCATAGAACATACCTTGGGAGTGATAAATAACCCCTCTTTTACATTTAAATTAGCCATTAAGCATGGTAAATAGGTTCCAACAATCCAATTTAATGGTTATGCTATTTATATTTGGAGTTTTAATGTTAAAAAATGGAACTTGTTCAAAACTATTTCTATAATGCCAAGTACAGGCTGTACAGCTATGTGGTTAATCAAACGGTGAGAAATAGAAATGCCGCAGGGAACCCGTAGAGAACTCTGAATTCTTAGCCAAAACTATTCAATCGAGTGGAGTTTTAGTGAAATGATTTGAGTTTCTTTTTCTTTTGAAAATAACCAACTTCACCGGAGCCTTGTATTAGGTTCCAGCATTAATCACTCGTTTGATTGAAATCTAATGAACTTGATCTCTCCGGAGCCTTGTTCTAAATTTTATTGATCATTTGAGGCGCATTTGGAGCGGATAAGGTTTCTACATGAACTAGCTTGTAAACATTACAATTACCAATGGTGAGTATAATAAGCACTCATAATACAATAGTATAGTACAAGATACTGGTCAATTTTTGAGTGTGCTCAATCCACAAAAAAGTATAATTTTATACAGTAGTCTGGCGAGGCGAGCAATTAAAAAAAAAATTGGTGGCCACCCAATATACTTAATTGCTAATCGAGGAAGAAACTTGAATCGTCTTGGTATATTCTTTATTTTCTGTTGTTATTTATTTTTGAGAGAGAATGTCCTGGTATATTCTTTATTTTCTTTTGTAATTTTTTTTTTTGGAGAGAACGTCTTGGTATATCCTTGGTAGTTCTCAATTCAAGTTTCTTTCTTTCATCCACATCCCCTTTCGCTGCCTCAATCCATATTTCTCTATCTACCAGCGGAAAACGTTCTGCTGTAAAATACCAGAAAAAAACAGAACTCAGCATTTGAATTAATTGATTAACCGATTATGTGAATTTCAATTAGTCTTTCATGAGCAAATTAAGCTCCCGAGTGCTTTGAGATATCTTACGAGCTTGCTTTTCTTGTTCTTTTTCTTCTCAAAATAGGCAAGAATCTCCTGTTGCTGGTGGAGAGCATCCTCTAGGACCTGAAAATAATTGAAAATGGAAACATGACTATATAGCAACACTAGAAATCTATCATTTATCATATTGAAACTAAATTCAAAACTGATGAAGTGATCTTATAATTAGCGTCATTTCCAAATTACCTTTTTTGTGGCAGTGAGCTCAGTCTCCAAAGCCTCAGCACGGTCAACAGCAGCCTTCAAAATCTCCTCCTTCTCAGGCGGCATCTCGATGGGCTTGTTGCTCATCACAACAACCTTCTCCTCCATCTCGGCAAGGCGTGTGAGCACCATTGCGTACTCAGTGGCCGAAACCATGATTTTTGGGTCCACATCAGCGCCGTTCTCACCCTCTAGCTGGTCCTTGGATGCAGGGACATCGCCGATTGCCTTTGGCATGGCATTGCCTACACGAAGCATGGTCATGATTCCCATGGCCATGGACATCACGCCAGTTATCATTGGACGCCTTATCGGGCCAATTTCCATTTCGTTGTGCAGTTCTGCTATGGCTAATATTATAAATGAGGAGTATTAGAGGATCTAACACTAACTAAGATAAATCTGTTATCTTTTTTTTCTTTTTAATGTAAATAGCTAGTTCTTAAATGAATCACGAACCTTGTGATGAAGCCTGGTTCTTCTCTGGCGCTTCCCAGCTGCGGTCGACAGCCTTGTCAATGCAACTAGCACGCTCATTGTAGAATTTTGGGGTAGAAGGGTAGCTCGCTTGTGGGACCTACGAAGAATTTGAAAATATATTTAATATAGGAATATAATAACACATTGAATTGCTCATTATCTTGATTTTACATGACACAAATACCAAAAACAGGTCTATTACTTGGAGGTTAGGAGATCCTTCCTCACGAACCGGTGACAGGCATGATGGGTGGTCAATCATGTCACGAGAGATCGATGATGGTACTTCGTCTGTATGCACTTGGTACACAATCTCATCCTCAGAGATCATCTTCTCTTCGACCTCCACGGAATGTTCGTTCTGTGCACCGCATTTGCCCAGACCATTTTGAACCATCTAAATTGAAACAAAGAAAAAACTGGTTCTTTTGAGAAGAATGTTCTCTAAAATCAAATATTACAAATTAAGTACAAAATCTAAATGCACCTTGAGGATTTCAGGGTCCTTCCATGGGCCTTTGTCGGACCTACTGCAGCCGCCTTCACAGCTGCATGAACCACCAAGGAAGTCTGGCAATTGGCTGTGTCCAGAAAGAAATAATTAAGAAAATCACATTATGCTTCTGTTATGTATATACAGTCAGTATAGTCTCAGGCTTCAGGACCTGTGATGAGCTTTGCGACTTTTGTTATGGTATCGTACCCATGCTATACGAACTCAAATTCACATAAGTTAGTTCGTACCAGATTGGCAATATGGTAATTGTTCATCATAATTAATATATTTATGGGAGACTGAAAGGTAACACACCTTGCATCAATGACCTCAAGCAACTTGCTCTGGTACTTGTTTCCCAAAACCTATACAGAGAAGGAACCATTGATAAGGCCCAACGCAGTAGATCTGATCAGTATAATAAAAATAAGGCACTGAAAAAATTACGTGGATCTTAGCAGCGGTCTTCGGGTCAAGGAATGATTTGACAGTGCTCCAGAGCAGTCTGAATCCCTGTCCGGCATTGATGATATACATGCGGCACAATGTCTATGTATACAAGAGAAAATAAAAAAAAGTATGAAGTTACATCAGAACCATTAATCTCATACTATGAGTACATGGAAATGTTGTACACGATTGGTACTGGCAACAGAGTTAGTTTACACAATAAAACAAATACCTCAGGGTAGTTGTCGCTGTCAACCTTTTGGAGGCGACCGATGAGCTCTCTGGCAACCTTGCTAAAGTGTTTCATGCCCTGCCATCACATAAAATGCCAGAATCAGAATCATGTCGTGCAAAATATGTTAAACTTTTACAGAGTTACCCACAATAAACTGGTATGTCCATTATGAATTAAATGCAACTGAGACTGATTATTTCACAAGTCAAGAAGATCATAATTGCTAGCTACTCAGGCCAACTCAAGGTACTAATAATAGGTCACTTACCACTCCTTGCACATCGAGGATGCTGGTGCTCTGGTCGATGTGCTTCTTGGCAGCAATGGAGCATGCTGGGAACTTGACAGCAAAGCAGCGCTCGAACTCCTTGACGTGGTACTTGACGTACCTGTCAAGGTCGGTCACCTTCATCAGCTTGTCAGTGTCGATTTTGCCGAGCCTCTCAAAGTAGACCGGGCGGCCCTCCTTGTCCACTCCATGGTGGCCTTGAGGGTAGTGCTCCAAGACCTCATTGACCTCGTTGAATTCAAAGTCCTGAACACAAATTTATTCATAAACGTACGCGCATGTAATTAAGAAATGTATTTTCCATTTCAAATCTCAACAGAGGAGAAATGTTGTGCTTTATGTTTTCTTGAGCGCTCTATTTTTCATAACTGGCATTCATTTCAAATGGAGGGACTACTTCGATTTGATGACAAGAACTATATGTTTCACATTTTGTAATGGCATTTTCCATTATTACACAGTCACAACAAAAAAGAAAGTTAAATAAATAATTTCAAATTAAAAAAATTACCTCCAAGATGGTGTCAGCACCGAAATCCTTCCTCCACTGAAGCATGTCGGACCACATCTGCTTAGTCTTTTCAATGTCAAACTTCCTGGCTTTCAAGAACCTATTGTCAAAGCACACAAATAAGATAAATATATAATCACAAATATACAAACATAATTCTAAGTTCTGTCATATATCAGACACATACTTGTTCAAACAGCAGTATACATCTTTTGACTATTGCCAACAGGTAAATATACAGAGAATATGATACCTGAGCATCATGTGGTAGTCATCATGCCGGGAGGGAAGCAGCTCCTCGAGGATGAGTGTCTGACGAAAGGCATCAACGGCCTGCATCTCGTCAGAATCACGAGGGTCGTCGATGGCAACAGACATAACCTTGCTGCTGCTCCTCCTTGATCTCCTCTTGATCGAGTTCTTCAGCTTGGCCGAAGCGCTCAGTGCCTTCTGCTTGAACGATCCGCTCTTCTTCTTCTCTAATTCCATGCCGTCTTCGAGTCCTACACATAATGTAACAAAAGATTGTTATTTCTTGTACTAGTAGCTTTCATCCGAGAAAGTAGTGCTTATGGTAGTTGCATTTGCACAGATTAATGATAATGAAAGGATTTTTTTTATGGCATCTGTGTATGTGTTATGACTTCTGAATTCATTTTAAGTATTTGGAAGTAGTAGTGAAATGTTCTTTTTGCTTACCACCAGATGCGAGGCGTTCTAGGTGGCCCGACATGACTTCACTCATGGTCGGCTTCAATGCTGCAGACAATGATATTTCTCGGAGTCCCTGAAACATGGAAAATAATATTATTATTTCACATTTTATTGGGACAGACAAACTGCAAGGTAAAATCATGTGCATAACATAAACACTATGATTATTCAAAATTAAGAGTACTAAAAGTTATTGTAATTTCTCTTAGTATGTACTTTTTGTCCCAAAAATGCAAGATGTAAGTTTATTTAAAAAAAAAAAAATCACAAACAAAGTTTCAGGAAAAAAAATCCCTTTTTTATTTAAATTTTGAATTCATGAAAACAGCAACCGAATAGATATGTTAGCACTTGAAGCAGTGAATAAACAGACTCATACAAGATTTGAAATAATTCTAGGCTGACAAAACAAACAATGAAACTATTTTTTTTTACCCTTTTTCCTTGTTTGAGTTGAAGAGGAATTAATTAGCTTTATTTGAAAGAGCTTTATCTATAGGAAGTTAGTGAGGGAGGTAGCGGGTGGCGTAAATATGACCAACTAATCATTGTATAATGTACATAATACGCGGTCAGAACGAGAGACAGCATAGAGAGCTGGATATTTTTAGGTTATGTTAGTCTGTTTTTAAAGGTGTGAGAGAAGAGAGAGGGGGGGTTAGTTCAAATTGATGCTAGCTGCACCATTCATGAAATTAATGGTGATTTGGAAGGCACTCATCTATGCTTTGGTAGTAGTTTTAGCAATGTATCTATTTCAGGAACCTAGAACATATATAAAGAGCTAATTGGAAGATGAGATCACAGATATTGACAGTAAAATATAAGCACGCAAGCAATTTTTTTTTAATATAGCATGCAGTAAGCGTTCCATTTATGTTACAGAAGGAATCATTTCGACAACTATTAATTTGGTAATATTCAAATATAAATTCAATTTGGAAATATGATGTTACAGACATAATCTTAAACTATAAAAAATGATGAGATTTATCTCTTTTACCGTGTGATGCAGATGTTCAACATTATATTTACAATTGGAGTAGAACTAGGGTGGTCTTACAGTTCACCAAGCTCCTCTGTGAACTCAACTCTAAAACATATCAGATTGGCTTCAAACAACGAATTTAAATCATTGAAACCCATCTACCTTACGAGTGATGTGTCTACATGCAAGAAATTTAAATTTTCAAATTAATTTTGTATAGAATCAAGTGGTAAAAAAAAGGTTAAAAAATGATTGTATTAAAATTAATTTATAAACCTTCTAATTTTGACAGCTTGACTTTATACTAAATTAATTCAAAAATTTAAAATTTTTGCATGTGGACCCACCACTCGTAAGGTAGATGAGTTTCAATGGTTCAAATTTATCATTTGAAGCCAATCCGATATATTTTCCTTTTGAACTTAAGAACATCCTAGTTCTACTCTTACAATTGCATGAAAATCTGGTGGTAGGCTATACCACTATCTATATATACACACACTTGTGTGTCCAACACTATATTTATTATTTTTAATTTTATATTTATTTGAATAGAATTAAAAATAAAGTTCTAGCATGTATCCATTTTTTATGGTAATATTAAAAAAATATTACTTAAATTAAAACAAAAATTCTTGTTGGGTTCTCGATTAATTAGATAGGGTAAGGACAAGTTTGAGTTTTGAAAATTTTATAGTTAAAAATTGTAAATTGTTTGATGGAAGAGTAAACATTTTTCGAAAATTGATACATATGCGCCCGAAATTGAATGTACGCTAAAATTATCCTTAAAAATATTATCTACATAGTTATGATAAATATTTATGAAATGATCCCTCATCCTTTTATGCTGAACACAAATTTTGATTTGGGAACATAATTCTGGTCTGACTGAAAGCAAAATAGGGGACAAAACGTTGGACCTCGTAGCATATATCATAACATCTTCTCAAAACACCACAGTCACCGAATTCACACCAGAGTTAACTAAAATTTTGAGTTTAGATCCAGACCGTACGATCTGTTAAACACGAATGTTATAAGGATCCCATGCATTACACTCCGGACCGGATTGGTCCGAATTCTGATCGTACGGTCGTGATCTAAACTCAAAATTTGAGTTACTTCAGAAAATTCGAACTACCATGTCACTCACCTGCTACTGCCAAATGGGAATGGCTGGCTATCCGCTCCAGTATATTTTGTGTTTTTCGCGAGGTACTTTTGGAGATCCAAACCGAAGCTCAGATACTTGGCGCTAACTTGAGATTTGCTCTCAAAAATCCGAAACCCCATTTTGGTGAAGTTAGATTCTAGTGTAGTAATTCCTGAGAAGTGATGGTGTTGAGAAATGCGTCGCTAAGGGGTCACCAGAAAATTGGTTTGGTTGGTTTTGATTTTGAATCAGCTTTAAATCGGACGGTGCGTGTACTATGAACTTCCAATTCCAGTTTAAGATTTCAATTTTAAACGCTTAGATTCAGTACTAGTTGTTCATGTCCGGTATTGCCCCAATACCGGTGATGACGTGATGTACCAACAAGTACTTTTTACTGGTACCTAATTTAATGATCTGTGTTTTGACTCAGCTAATCTTAACAATATGAGAAGCTTATTAATAAATATATTGGTACAGTTACCATGTACCAGCCTGTTTATGTACCTGTTACTAACAACCAACTCTTTTAAAAAAAAACCCTCTAACAACCAACTTCTCAGAAGTAGAATCTTTTATCTTTGGTTGGTGATAGATCAATCCTAGAGGATCTCATTTGAGTATGCATAGCAAATGTTCAACAAAATTTCTAAAATAGTCATCAATGGTATTTCTTCCTTCCATGGTGCATATCTCCTGCTTGCTCACCCATGTAAAATAGCTCTGGCCTATGTGCAACAGTACCCAATTTTTGTGTCTGTTTTTGTATAAACGTGCACTATATATTTCAACAAAAAAAAGGAAGATAAAAACAAATAAAAAGGTGTCATTTTTTTTCTTGTTGAATGATACTGACAATATTCTGTCTCTTCTTTTCAGAAAACAAGAAACAAATAGAAAGAAAGAAAAACATGAATTGAATTGGTCGATTTGAATCCTTGTATGAGCCTTATTTGAATCTAATTTTATGGTTGGTGTTTGTAATTTTTCAAAATGCATGTGCTTTTTGTAACCTAACAATAAGGTTTTTACTTAATTTTGTTTTGTAAAATGCATCTTTTTTTTCTAAAACCAGAGCAAGTGGCTAGTCACCTCTCTATTTGGCATTGCGGTATTGTGGAGGCGAGATGCAGGCTCCTTGTGGGCCATGATGGGGCTCTGTATCAATACCTGGATTTCTATTAAACTAAAGAAGGCGCTTAATCACAAGAGACCAACCAGTGATTATAAACCTGACCCAGGAATGCCTTCTTCGCATGCGCAAAACATTTTTTATGGGGTTGTATTTGCAAATATGTCATGTAAGGATCATGGAGTTAGTTGATTAGGTGCTCTTTTTCTAATCTCTGACTGTTGATATTTCTCTCGACTCTGAAACATATTGGGTTTATTGTAATTGTTATACTTATTTTTGTTTATCGTGCAGTGCTACAGTGGCTGGGGACAAACTTTTCAACGGTTACCACGGGAATACTGATACTTCTCTTGGGCTCTTATCTTGTAACTTTTTATGTGCTATCATCTTATTAAATTTCTTAATTTCAAGCTCCGTCTCAAAGAAGAGTTGCCACACTGTGCTTTACAGTTAACAAATCAATACCAGACATGTTTCACATGGTTAAAATGCTAGTTTTCCTTCCTAAAAGAAATGATTGAAGCAATCTTTTTATGTCATTCATAGCATGCTAATACTAATCTTTCTTCTTTTAATATTTTCATACCCATATAATAGGCATGGTTAAGAATATCTCAAAAGCTGCATACTGTCGAGCAAGTGATTGTTGGTGCCATTCTCGGATTTGTGTTTGGTATCGCGTGGTTTTTCTTGTGGCATTCTTTTCTGGTCAATGCGTATCATCTTTACTTTTTGGTTCGTGTGGTGATGGTTTTAAGTTCATTGGCATCTTGCGGAGCCTTCTTCTTTTATATTGTTCGCTATTGGTTCTAGCATGCAAATTTTGTGCATCTGTAATTCCAAAAATGTTCTTTGTGCACAATTTTATAAGAAATTCAAGTACCCTAAACACTGCCATTCTCCATTTGAAAAATATTGTTTTGACTCTTTGGGCAACAATTTGCTATGGGAATAGTTCATGTAATTATATTTACTTTGTATGTATTGATTGATGACGGTGAACTGTTTGATTCCAGCAGGAAATTTTGTAATGATTGTATGTATACAGTATGGTGATTGCCTTGATGACAAAGAAGTATGCGTATTTTGTTAATATTTAGAAAATGATCTTTGTAACGTTAAGGCAAAAGGTACAATTATGAACTCATAATATCATATTAGGTTTTCTCTTCATTTTTTTGCTTGTTCGTCATTTTCATCTTAAACTACAACCGATCTTATAACTTTATGCAGTTATCTTCGTTGCTATCACTAAATCGAATTGGCCCATGTTATAAAAATTCAAAAACAGAAGTAAAAATAGACCTATAAAATGAGTAATTTTTCGGTTAAACTGAATTATGAAATACATTTACTAAGAGAGAAGTAACTAATCTATCAGCTCCTAATCTAATTAGAGTTACGAGCTTTCCATAATTTATAGTACATGCAATTTAAGCAGTCAAAAAATAATGATTAATTTACATGTTAATTTATAAATTTTGGAATTAATTTTGTATAAAGTTAAGCAGTCAAAAAATGATAAAAAAAATAAACACATTAAAATTGACTCATAAATCTTTTTGTTTTCTACCACTTGACTTTATATTAAATTAAGTTGGCAATTTATAAATTTAACATGTAAATGCTACACTCGTGAAGTGATCGGTTTCAACGGATTGGATATTATTTGAAATTTAGCTCATAAAAAAACTTGATGAACTTAAGAATATCCTAGTTATACTCCAATTAGAGATAAAAAAAACTTAGGTCAAAACATAATATGAGAATTTTGTGCAAATAAGAAATGCCTCCATGCCACGGAACATATCGTCAACAACTTAGATTAATGGGAAAAAAAAAAAATTTGTGGGTTGAAATTTTATCTTTGCCCCCAAATAAAGAGTGCTTTATGTTGTTATCTACAAGTTACTTCAAGTGTTGAAGAAAGAAAATAAAAAAGTTGTGGTAGTTGTACACAATAAATTTAGTACTCTCGCGTCTAGGGCTGCACAAAAAATTCGTAGTTCGTAATTCGATTCGAGTTTGATTCGAAAAAATTCGTAAAAAATTCGATTCGAAATTGAGTTCGTTCGAAATTAATTCAAACCAAACTCAAACTGGACCTAGTTCGTTCGAAATAGGTTCGCAAACCAAACTTAGTTCGAAATTAACTCAAACGTGAACCGTTGATTTCCGCTGATAATGAACTTTAATGTTTTATTTAGGATAAATATTTGGGTTTGTAATAATTCTAAGACTTTGGTGATTGTTCTGTTGTTCTATTGATATTTAAATTGTACTTTGAATACTTTGGATATTTGAAAACTTTGGTGATATTGCTCCTGTTGGCTATTTGAAAAACTTTGGATTCTGTGATTGTACTAAACTTTGATTGATTGTACTAAACTTTGGTGTTTGATATAAATTTTGGTATTTGTAATGAACTTTGATATAAACTTTGGCGTACTGTGTAATTAGAATTCAGAATGCCTGAGTTTTTATTGAAGTGTTGTAATTTCGAACTATGGCTCAGCCATAAGTCATAACTCGTAAGTCGTAATAAAGTTCGTAAAAGTTCGAAATTGAGTTCGTAAAAAGTTTGATTCGAAATTGAGTTCATTCGAAATTAATTCAAACCAAACTTAGTTCGAAATTAATTCAAACCAAACTCAAACTGGAGGTAAGTTCGATTCGGTTCGGTTCGTTTGCAGCCCTACTCGCGTCACATTTTTTTTTTTCTCTTGCGTCATTTTTATATACTATTTGCAGGCACAAATTCCTACTGTTGAAATTATGCGATTCGTAAGACAATAATCAAGAGAAATTATGCGATTCCTACATGTTTATATTTATAGAATAATTATTTTAATCCCTCCACCACTTTAGTATCCCAATTGTACCCGCAACAACAATAGAGGAAGGTTGTACTACGGTCCCTACTAATTAGAGGAATGTTGTACTATAGTTCCCACTAATTATATGGCCCTCTTTCTTAGTCTCCACACTCGTCTCCAAGTCAACCTTCATATGTATAAATACTTGAAACATAAAATATTAATACTTGCAAAATAAGATATAAATACTTGCATGCATAACTTGATATGATCATCTCCTTTTCCAGTCCCCTAATCGTTCCCGCGTCAACCTTCCTCTAATGAAGTAGTAGGACAACATTCCTAATAGTCTCCGCGTCAACATTTCTCTAACAAAAATAATTGATCTTATAGGTATAAATACTTATAATACTTGATATTAATACTTTCAGATGTAATCCAGTGTCATATGTAAAAAAATACTTGCAAGTATAGGTATAAATACTTGCGTGTGACGACAAACCCGAGAGTACGTTATCATAAATCTCATTTGAAAGAGAAAATTATGTAGAAGATGTTCGTGGTTTTAGATTCGCAAAATTTCTCACAGATCGTCAGAAACATGACAGTTAAAATACAGGTAATGGAGTGCGGGTACTCATATCACCTTCCATATTTATATTGTCATGTGTTTAATCTTGAATTGTTTTATATTTCAATTTGTGTAGTCAGGCATTTACAATATTTCACGAGGATATTTGTGCGGTAAATTTGGCACAAATGGAATGATTATGAACAACTAATCCTGGAAAGAGACAAATTTACCGAAAAGATTTGGGCAGGAGCGGGAGACACACAACTTGAGGAATTAAAAGATCTTATTAAATTTGATATGGGGCAAATTTAATACAAATAATCAGACAGAATGTCATTGTCAAAATGACCTTCCAAGTTCGAAATAGAACAACTAATTTCTATGCATTATTTTTTTCTTTTTAAGATAATAGAATTTTTGACGCTCTTAATGATACTATAAAAATTGAAAAGTTACAGTATTTACCGTTTATCATAAAATTAAATAAATATTAATAGTGATTTGGCAAATTTAGCTACGTCTAATTATTCAAACTATAAAAATCTAATAGGCAATTTTATAAAAAAATTTAGAACTTGTTATATCAATGACATGAAATTAACAGGTAAACTTAACTATATGAATATGATATATGGTTGTTAATAATTTATGCTTATTTGAATGGCTTCCCATTTTAGTAATCTCTACATAGCGTATAACAGGAATCAATCTTCAAAGGCCAAGCACAAGCATGTGATCAACTGCGTAAAAGAGCGTACCAAACAGATGTACAATCCCCCAAACTAATTTCCACGTGTACTATACTACTATCTCTTCTTTGTTTACCTTTTCTACTAGGCGAATTAACGCTCTCCCAGTCGGGGAGCATATCCTCTGCGGAGTAATAACCTGCGGAGCTGTGCGGAGCAAAACGAACGGACCAGATTAACTCTCAGCCGCTCTGATATTCGGGCTAACGGAGGGGGCTGTATTTTTGGGCTTTGAGATTCGTGCCAAGTCAAAACGAACGGACCAGATCAAAAGCTCCGCACAGCTCCGCAGATATCTGCTCCGCAGAGGATAGCATTCCCTCCCAGTCTAGCGTCGTTCCCTTCCAACCAACTTGTCTGCATCCCCTCTCTCTCTCTCTCTCTCTCTCTGTCCCTCTCTGTGTCGCGGATCGTATCGCCTGATCTGAAACCCTAACCTTAGCCGAATCTCGCCGGAGGCCGCTCTCTGGCGATCTTCGACTCCGCCTAGCCTAGATCAGGAGGTAGTTGTGCTTATGCAAACCCTAATTTTTCTTAGCTTTTACATTGTTAAATGGAAGGAAACGAAATGAGATTAGTTAAGATTCGCTAGGTTGGGATTAGATTTTTGGTTCATAAATCTTTAGAAGGTACTTTTTTCCCGTGGGAAATCCAAATCTTGTGTAGATACGCCAGCTGAGTATTGACCAGCTTGGGTCAGGCTTGCATACTTTGTGTCAGTTTGCACAAAAGCTATAGCATTGCCTATCCATAGTAATAATTTTCCTTTTTGAATTAGTATCATAGTAATACTTAAAGAACTTCAATTCCTGTTTTGGGTGCCTTTTCTGCTTTTTTTCCGGGCTTAATGTCACTTCTGCTCCCTATATGAGTGTCTTGAAATAGTACATCAAATTGGGATAGACTATAGGGAATTTAAAATTTTCTAATTTTGATTATTTTCATTGGTAAAGTGAGCTAACTAGTATAATTGAGTACTACGTTGTTTTCTTACAGATGTAATCCTAAATTCGTATAGTAAGGGTGTTTTAGAATATTTTGGTTATACATGTATCAGTCTAGAATAGTAATAATGAGATATCTCAAATCAAATCGTTTCCTCAATATTGTTTTCTGAAGGTACTATATTTATACTATATTGAATTGGAAACGCATGCATGAGTAGATCAACATTAAAAGCGTAAAACTTGTGGATGAAATATTATTACTGAAAGGAATCTCATTTCGTTTTCAGCTGAGTCCTATTTTTATCTTAGGCATCTTAGAAAATATTATATAAACTGACATTCTTCTAATTATTATCTTAGAACTTTCAATAAATTTCATTTTTCTCTGAAAAAAATGTTAATGCACAAATCTCCCAAATTGAACTTTTGAAGAAATATTCTGTTGACTAAACTCAATGATTGTTTATGTTAGACTACATTAAGAAGGATACGAGCTAGACTAAGTTGTTACAGAGTATTCAGCGTGCAAGCTATGTTATCATTGTTGCATGAATGATTAGAGGCACTTGTCATTAGAGACTAGCCTTTTGATAATATCACAAAAGTTGTTATAAGATACGTTTTTCTTTTTCAAGAGGAAATTAGTAGTTCGTCTACTTGACATATAGCATGATGCATTTTGTATTTCCAACAAAGTTGCTGGGTACAAAATGTGGTATTATATAATATTTTTCGACATAAGCAATTTATTTTTTGTCACTGCACCTGATGCTCTTATTTCTAGAATAATAGGATTAGAAGAGAAGAACTTAGTCATGGCTTAGGTACATTGGGTAAAATCTATCCAGCTTATACAATTTTCCTTTATTTTACTTCTGTTTTTCTGTATTTGTATGTTATGTTTTCTTTTTGGGACTTTTCATCCTTTTTATGATAAAGTGCTTGAAGTAGGAACCTATCAGGACCAAATAGCTGTTAAGTGGACCAGCATTCAGACCCAACTGTGAGCAACAAATTAAGACTGCATCAGTTATTTGAATTATACTAAATTCAGTGTCAGCTAGGCTGTTGATATTTATCTTAGATGTTTAGAACAAACCCTCTTTGTCCTTCCTTCGTTTCTTTTTCTTTCCATTTATGTTTATATGCTTAATTCTCAAGCAGACAGGCATGGAGCAACCAGCTAGCGATCCAATACCATTCGACAAGTTTCGCTCCGACTTATCACGGAAGTTCCAGTACTACCTTGACAGGGCAACACCTCACACTGCTGGTAGGTGGGGTGGGACCTGTGGTGTTGCCCTGTTGTATGCTGTGCGAGTTTATTTTTTGCAAGGGTTCTACATTGTTACATATGGGCTTGGAATATACTTGCTCAACCTGTTAATAGGGTTTCTATCCCCCATGGTGGACCCTGAGCAGGAGACCTCTGATGGGCCGGCCCTCCCAATGAAGGGCTCTGATGAGTTCAAACCATTTATTCGCCGCCTCCCTGAGTTTAAATTCTGGTAAGTTTAATTTAGTTTCCTTTTTGGGCTGAGTGGATTAAGTTTGTTCCTTGATTTTGTCTTGTCAAACTTCAACACAATTTTATTCTTGTTGGAGCTAGTACTAAAACAGCACTTGAATTGTACTATGGAACTGAGATCTGTAGTTAATGGAATGATCTGTGAATCAGTCTTTTGCGTACTACAGGATTTGTTATCTACCATATACATAATGCCTAATATTTCTTGCAAACATAACCAATGTTTAGATTTTTACACACGTCTTAGTGAAAACTCACTACTAGATGATTTTTAAAAGCTTCCGATTATGAATAAACTGATCATAAAGAGGCTTGGTCTGGTGATTATTAATTATTTTAGTAATTTTGCATTTAGTTAAACTTGATTTTCACAGTTGGGTTCTATATGCACATAACACAAGAACGTAAGTTGTAAATATGAGAAAGAAAATTATTTTGGAAAATGATGAAAATATGGGCCTGCTTTGCAAAAAGCTGTTTGTTATATGCAAGATGGCTGGTATATACTGATTAGAGGACCATGGTTCAAAGTTTGGGTTTTTCTTGTTAGATATTAACTAAAACTAAATCAAGCCAATACTTGCTAGTATCACATATAGTAGTTATCTGACTGGTGCAGTATCAAATGAATTGAATAAACCAAATAAATATTAGATAATATGTAAGTCACCCCGAAACAAAGCTGGCACATTGCAGAAAATGTTACTCTACCTGGCTTGACATTGTAATTATCAATTTTCAAAAGAACTTTCTTCTTCATAGCTTCAAAGTTCAACATACCCAAGGAGAAAGCAAAAGATGAAAGTGGCCAATCCCAAATGAAACCAACATGAATACTAGTACCATAATTATTGTGGTTGTTCTTCTTGCTTCAGGTATGCCATCACAAAGGCTCTGTGTATTGCTTTCATGATGACCTTCTTCTCAGTTTTTGATGTACCAGTCTTCTGGCCAATTCTTCTCTGCTACTGGGTGGTACTTTTCGTTCTTACAATGAAGCGCCAGATCCTACATATGGTCAAGTACAAGTATGTGCCTTTCAACTTAGGCAAGCAGGTGAGCACAGCTTTCTTTTCCTGATTTTGATTTTCCGTCTTTACTATAATTGCTCATAATTAGAAACTGCTGACGGTTTAGTTAGTTTGGTTGCTAGGTTGCCACTCCTTTTTGGGTTTTTATTTGCTAATAATCAGGATAAAAGGAGGCTTTTGGTGCAAACTTTTTCTTAATTGACATTTACCACGATTAAATATTGGATTAATTGAATGTAGATTGGCCTAATTGTATGATTTTCTTATAAGTTACATTAAAGCATTTAGTAGAGAGAATAATACGATATTGAGTTACATTAACATGATAGGGCTTAAGCTGATGTGTTTCATCCTGCATTGGTATACTATATGTGGATTGCTGGATTTTAGAATCCTGAAGTTTGTACTCCTATTACCTTTTTACCTTTTATGGGGTTAACAGTAGTGTTTTGCATTAGAGAAATTTCAAAGCTTAGAGGAGTCTTTTCAGTTGGTTTTGTTCTCAGTAGTGTGCTTCATTTGAGAAACTTGAAAGCTTAGCGGAGTCTTTTAGTTGGGCCTGTTACCATTTTATCCTTTTTTTTTTATAAAAACTTGCATCTTGAAAATAAATTGATATGTTTTTGGTCTGTAAATTCATAGAATTGAATTTATTGTTATGCGGTGGACTTGGTACATATGCTACAAATGGCTTTTAACTGTCTTAATAACAAACATGCATATGGGCATAAGTTTAAACAAGGTTTGATTTGTAAAAGCAAATACAGGGCTCTAGTGAATAAAAAAAGCCATATAAAGTAGCATAGTCAAATGCTAAATTGGAAACAATCACTGGTCTCTGCTAGATCTCGACTGAACACAATAAGAAGAAAAAAAAGGTCACAATAGTATGGTTGCGGTGCCATTTTATAATTGTACAATTCAAAGTTATCATAGTCCAGTTTCATAAAATCCATTATTAATTTTCCCCTTGTGTTAACTTAATTCTGTCCTTTGGTCAGAAATACGGTGGAAAGAAGAGCTCTGCAAGCAGCAGCATGTCAAAAGATTGATATAGGATAGGGTTTGTTTGCTGTGAAAGGAATACAGCTTGCAAAGGGAAGAAGAATTTGTTATCTGATTTTCCAGAATATTTGAAGATGAAACCTATACTCGAATTCTTGGTTGTAATAGTCTACCCTAGGACATCAAAGTATTTCCTAATTCATTTTTTTTACTATTATTTATGTCGTGCAAATTCCATATTTTAAGTTTAATTGATTACTTCTCCTAGATTACTTGGTTGTTATGCACTTGTGTTATTCATTGCAACTTGTCATCTATTTAAAATTTTAAATCATGCGCGGACTATGCGCTCTATTTTCTAACAGAGCACATGACCGTGCTACGCAAGATCCTACATTTGCGATAACACAATGAATTCTATGCACTTACCAAGAGAGATATTTTATATGAATGGTCAAGCAATGAGCTATGAGCCCATTGAACCAATGCCAACAAATGTGTTGTAACATGGCACATGTCTAAGAACTAATCAGAGGTACAAATCAGGCTGTTCTCCAGATTTCCAAATTCATTATCAGATGAGGAGCCGTTCCCACTTGCCAAGCAACATTGCAGCTATAAATGCTAAAATGTAATTCTTTTAACCCGCATATACAAAGAAATTAACCCATTAATTAATTTGGATGCCCCCACCCCCACATCGTAAAGCTCATGTTTTTATTAATGTCGTACGCTCGTCATGGGAAACTTGAGGGGAAAATCAAAGCAAAGGATTTTTTTTTTTTTTTTTTGGTCTCGTGATCTGCCTCCCTTCAATTTTAATCTGCTGATGACTAACACATGATTTGTTATGCAAATTGGATGAACAATTTTTCTCAATTTAAATGCAAGTTTCCAATGTACACTTGGATTTGGAACTGATTATTCGTTAAAAAGCAACATCTTTAAATTCTTCAATATATTGAGTTGTTGCTACATTAACATCGTCCTTCTTTCGGTAAAGAAATGCATGGTAACATAACAAGTACATGCCTCCCTGGTCATTTCTTGCAAATTCTACTTTTGTTAATGCAGGGACAAGAAGCTTCAAATGAAAATGATCGTTATAAATATTTGGGTAGAGCAAAATATGATAATCTTTCCTGAGCAAGATAAAAATAGTAATGGTATGGGTAAGTCTCTAATACATTAATACAACATAGATGTACCATTTTTAATTCATTGGATGACGAAAATTTTCTAATGAAATATTATTATATTTATACATCTATCATATTATATGGCGAGAATCAAAGACGGCAATTTTTTTTTTTAATGCTATTTAAGTGTTCAAACAAAAGCTCCAATGTTCACTCAGTTATCAGAAATCGAACAATAAAATTTGTTAAAAAAAAGTGTAATTTATTATATTTAGTTTTGTTGATATTGTCCTTAGTTTATCTGATGGTCAAAATAACTTCATAATTTTTTTCTTAAAACTATCTAAAGGAGCAAATTTCTATTGTTATCCCCTAATTTCGTACAGCATAGAGCCATAGAAGGCCATTCTACTAAGATCTAATCAGTTCCAATCCAAAAGCAACCTACTAAGATCCAATATCAATCATTAGTTGGAAAGCGAATTCTATATTAATATTGATATGATATTTTATTGTCTTATCTATGTTAAAGTATAAATTTGGCTCATACATTATTTTCCTAATCAAACAATCTCAACTTGCCCATTCTATAATCACAGCTTAGGGAAGGCAACATTTTTTCTACAAAAGATACTGTGACTGTTTTTTTTTTTTCTCCTTGAGAAATTTAGGTTCTGGTTTCTGAATTTTATAAAAGAAATAACAAGTTAGTACCTGAAATTTTATTTGCACCAAATTAGTCTTTTAATTTAACAAAGAGGAAGTAAATTAAAGTTGGTCCTTAAACTTTGATAGTATGACACAGTTGCTCTCTAAACCAAATTACTCTGCTAACCTAAATTAGTCTCCTGTAAGTTCACAAAAGAGCTAAATTAGAAGGATTAACTTTGTTTTTATTTTTCAAAAATTGAAGGACACTTTTTTTTTGAAATAAAATTTAGAGGTCAAGCCATCCAACTATTTAATATCCACAGAGTATTTCCAATTGAATTTCAATCAAGCTAAGTGTTAACCAAACAATTTTAATGATCCGACGGCTGAGATCACCAATTTATAAAACAGAAACTTCCATGGGCTGCAGTACCAGTAAGCGTACTCCTCGTTGATGAGATCTTCTGTGCCATCAACACTATACCACTCCGTGAGACAACTCAACAGTCAACAGCACACTTTACTCGCAATAATTTAAAATTTTAAGTTGAAGAATATACAAAGGTAGGTAGCTCCTCGGAGTCTCGGACTGTAGACCAGTCAAGCTGAGTTAGGCAAAATTTAAACTCGGTTCATATCAGAATGAGTTGAGTTGAGTCTAATTTTATTGGAGCCACACATGAATCAGCTCGTAAATAACATGTTCTTGCTGTAAGTCCTGCATAGATAAAAAAAAAATTTGTTGATTTGATATTGTAAGCGGTGCATAGATACTACGAGCTTCATTCTCTCACGTTGGATACAAAGAAATAGTTAAGGAGCCGAGCCAGCACAAGCGGAGTTGGGTCAAGCCTGAACTTGGTAATCATGAGCCGAGCTAAAATCAAGCGAGCTAATTATAAGTTTTTTCTGAACTAGTCTTGAACGAACCACAAGCTACAATTTTTTTTACCAGCCGTACTAGCTCTTGCATCTCAGCAAACGAGTAGGGGGTTCAATGGACATTGAACCAAATTCAGTATAATACCTAATCAAAACCGTCTGATTCGCATGAAAATTCATATTAATAGGTCCACATAAATCTTAAAAATGTCCGTATAAATCTTAACTGGATATTAGACAGAATTTGATAATCGAACCGCCTCCGATTATGTGAGAAAATCCCGAAATTTTTATTTCTAACATTTAAAAAAAAAAAACCAAATAACCATAGTTTGGTGGGATTTCGAATTCTAGCACGGCCGCACTGGCATTCTGCGGAGAAGCAGAATGCCGCTGCGGACCCAGGGCCGCATTTTTTTTAATACTATATTGAATCTATTGAATTTTTTATGAACTTTGACTTATTTTATTGAACTTTGACTCATTTTATGAATCTATTTTATTAACTTTGCACAGATATTGAACTTTGCACTTTTTTAATACTATATTGAACTTCGATGAATCTATTGAATTTTTTAATACTATATTTATTAATTTTGTACAGATATTGAGACATTTTATGAATCTATTGAATTTTTTAATACTATATTTATTAACTTTAAACAGATGTCGAGGCATCTGAGATATCTCAAAGTTTTGAAAGATGGGTCCGCAGAATACCGGTGCGGCCTTGCTAGATTTCGAAATCCCAGCTATTTAGTTTATCAGTTTTTTTTAAATGTTAGAAATAAAAATTTCGGGAGAAAATCGTGACACTGGAAAAGCTCTTTTCTAGCCCTACAAGACTTCCACTTTCCTATTGGCTGTCCTGTTACCTTATTAATTATTGTTGCTTCTGACTTGGCATGTTTCGACGATATTAGAAAATCAACCGGATCCCAATCATGGCATAATGCAATGTATTGCTTTATAAATTATTCAGGCACTTGTTTTTAATTGGGTTATTAGTTGTTAAGGAAGACCCTATGATTATGTGCCGCTACTAATATTATATGCACAATATTTTAAATTTATGACTGTTAATGGTCTCCCGTCAAGGCGTCAACCATCATCTCCTTAACTAGAAAAAAAAATGCATGGATAATTTTTTTTTTTTTTTTTTTATATATGAATCCACCACTTTCAAAAGTCAAGATACATGTTTATTTATGTTTCTCATTCAATATTATATGTTCGCCGCTGACTTAAAAAGGATCAATAATACATATACCTCCAATAAAGCAACTAAAAAGCTAAAATAATTCGTCTTAGATTAATCTTTATGACAAATATTTATATTATTTCAATAGAATAAACTATTTACATGCCATTATGATCTTTACATTTTTCAAATTAAATTAAAATTATTAGCAACTACTTAAATTACTGGACAACCATTCTCATTGTATATATGGCAATAATTATTGTTCTACAAATCATATAAAAATTTGATCCAATTTGAAAATCTTTAATAATTCTTCAAGATCATATTTAAAATTACCAATGATTTATCTTTAACATTTTTTTTCTTTTGAATAATGAAACAAATTTTAGATTGATTAATTCTTATATAAATAACACATCTAAAATTTCAAATTCTATTTTTTTTATTAAAATGGGTTATTTATCGATCTCTGCTCCAGAAAAGAATATATTTTTACTCAACAGTTGTATTTCATTAAAAGTTATATTGCAACTTATGTACACGAAAACACAACCTTTATAAAAGAAGAGGGAAAAACGTGACATATGAGTCATCCAATCAAAATAAAATGATAAAAAAATTAAACAATATGAGAGCATCTTTAATGCAAAATACCTAATAAATATTTGAAAATTTGACTTTATTTATGTAGTATAAGTTTTATCAATTTAAAAAATGAAAAAATCATGACAATGTAAAGCATCATTGTTGATAAATATAACATAAATTCTCCCTGTGAGAGATTTCATGTTCAAAATTCAAATGAAAAAAATTCTTATTTATATTAATAAATTGAATGACTTGACCTCCAGTACTAAAAAAATATATCATAAAACTGCACTTAACAAATCATTCCATAGACATAAGTGGAATAGTTTATCATACCTCCTAATCTGAAATTTTTAAAGTTACCATTTGTTAAAAAAAAAAATAAACCAGAAAACCACGAAATCTGAGTATTTGTGAGTCTACCACGGCCGCAGAATACCAGTGCGGCCCCAAATACTGGGGACCGCACAAGCATTCTGCGGCCCAATAAATTTTGGTAACCGAAATTTTCAAATCAAACTTAAGTGTTTGACTTTGATATAGTATTCAAATTTGATTGGTGACCAAAATGTTCGATTTATGTGCCAAACTTTGGTGACCGAAATTTTTAAATCAAACTTCTGTAAAAAAAAAAAAAAAAAAAAAAATGGAGCCGCAAAACTATTCTGCGGACCCTTGGCTGGGGCCACAGAATGCCAGTTCGGTCCTTAGTATTTGAGGCCGCAGAATAGTTCTGCGGCCGTGGTAGAACCAGAAATACTCAGATTTTGTGGTTTTTTTAGTTTATTTTTTTGAACAAATGGTAACTTTAAAAATTTCGGCCTTAATTAGATTACATCACAGCCATCTCATAAAAACAGGAATACTAATTGGGGTGCTCAACAAATTCCCTTTTATTTTAATTCCCACAACCCAACCTCCTCCTCCTCTCTCTCTCTCTCTCTCTCTCTCTCTCTGGCTCTTCTCCTCCGTTGAAGCAAAATTCATTGTTTACTCTCTCTTCCTCTTTCTCTTTCCCACCACCTTGTCTGAAGTGCAAAGAAGAAAAACCAAAGATGCCACCTAGAGCTTATGAAATGCCACCTAGAGCTTATGTGTTGATCTTTGTCTGTTGGACCTTGATCACTATCATTACTCCAACGCTCATCTTCATGTCAGCTAATGCAAATGCTAATGGTGAATCACATGGTAATTATTTTCATCTTAGTAATCTCAATATATATATATATAGTTTAAAACAAATCCGGATCCATTTTCTTGTAGAAATTAACTCAATTATTTTTCATCTAGCATTAATTTATTTTTGGATTTCAATCTCAATGGTTGAGAATCAAAAGCTGGAAACTATATCTACATTATACATTGAATCAAAAGGTTGAGTATTGATCCGTTTTTTCTCACATTTTTCTCTTAATTGCCAAGATTTGATTACCGATGAAGTCAACGATATAAAATCAAGGAGAATGATGAGTTCCATAATGAAGAATGCTCAAGCAGAAAACAGAACCAATGCCACAATACCGTTACTGACAACTCCTCAGGAAGTACCGGTACCGACTCCTGCACCTTTACCAATGACAGGGATTGATGCAAGGTAACTGGGAGGTTGTTTATTCATCTTCTTGTGGATTTCAGATTTTTATGGGTTTTGTTTTGGGTGTAGAGGCTAGATGGTACAGAAAATGAGTTTTGCAACAGTTGGATGAATGTAAATTTTATTTGGACCCTATAGTTATTAGTTATTATGATTATTGCTCAGACTTTGTTTTGAGAATTTTTTTTTATAAAATATATTAAGCGAGTGTAAAGTGAGGAACATAGTCCTGATTTTTATTAGGAGTAGGTAAAAAAAAAATATTGATATGATTAGCGGGTTGCGGGCTGCTATGATTTAATCAATTCAGATTGTGGGTTGTGGACTGCCGTGAATTAATCAGTTCAGATTGTGAGTTGTTAAGAGATTCTCTAGTGGTAAGCAACATATGTGTACTCTTCATTGAAAGAAGACACATGTCTCATGTGAATAATTAAGTTACAATATAACTTCTCCTAAAAGAAAAAGTTACATTATAACTCTTAAAATAATATAATTATTTTGTTATCAGCGGCATGAATTATATACATTTTTAACTCTTACACAAGTTGTTTACATTATATACATTTTTAATATTTAGAAAAAAAAAGTATTTATGTCTTGCACATTGGCGGAGCCATATTGAATTAGGAATAGACAACTATCTACCTCTGAATTTTAAAAATCAAGTATAGGCCTATGTATAATCAGACTGTTTTCAATGAAGAGCACATATGTCTTTTTTCAATGAAGAGTACACAAATGAGTCTGATTATACATAGGCCTATACTTGATTTTTAAAATTCAGAGGTAGATAGTTGCATATTCTTAGTTTAATATAGCTCCGCCAATGTGCAAGACATAAATACCTTTTTTTTTTCTAAATATTAAAAATGTATATAATGTAAACAACTTGTGTAAGAGTTATAATGATAAAAATGTATATAATTCATGCCGCTGATAACAAAATAATTATATTATTTTAAGAGTAATAATGGAATTTTTTTCTAGGAGAAGATATAGTGTAACTTAATTAATCACATGGCACATATGTCTCTTTTCAATGAAGAGTACACAAATGATTGGAAGTAGCATCCAGATGCAAATAAAGTTTACAGAATTCAAAATAATTGAACGTAGCATCTAGATGCAAATTTAAAAAAAGTTGAAAAAAAAATTGAAAAAAATAAAAATTGAAAATTTTACCGGTTTACAGTTTCATTGAATACTGTCTACAGAGTTATGTGATAAGGTTTACATAATTCAAAATAATTGGAAGTAGCATCTAGAAGTAGATTTGAAAAAAAATTACCTGTAATTGTTTACAAATTTTAAAGTGGTCTCGGTTAGTTACTAGTTTTGAAAAACTGTTAGAGATCTTCTAGATGTGGTCCAAGTGGTCTTGGTCAAAGGTCTAAAAGTGGTCCTAGTCAAAGTAGTTAAAATTGTTAAAGTAGAAGTTAAAGTGGATGTTTTTAGGGACCACACAATAATGAAAAATTATGTTTGTAGAATTCGTTGCATTAGTTTACAGGATTTAGTATTGAAGTTTACAGAATTTCGTAAACTCAGAGATAATCCGGAGATTGGTGTCCAGAGACTGTTAGCAGCTTCCATATATAAAAGAGATCTTTGTTCAAAAAAAAAAAACAAAAGTAACAACCAGGGTCTCAAGAAACCCATGTAAAAATTGAAAAAGATTCTTTAATATTTCGCACTCCAGTTAAACATTTTTATGACAACTGAAACTTGTCGAAAAGTCATGAACTATGTTGATTGTTCATAACTCTTTTTTTTTTTTTAAGAAAAAAAGGAAAAGTTTATTGTAAAAATTACGGGCATACATATATGTCTAAAAGTCAGTGGGAAATGAATGCAACCTTATTATAAAAAAATGTGCAACATGTAGTTGATTATGTTTGATGTGTCATGGGAGTTAGGAGGTCGTAAGATGATTTAATGAAAGGCCCAATTTAGCCCATGACAGATCTAGTTGATTTAATGAGAGGCAAATTGGGGGAATAGCCCAATCTGAGAAGCCCAATTTAGCCCTATATCAAATGTGACTGCTAAATGCTTTGAAGGTCATTTTTAGGACTTGAGAGTAGGTCCGATGGGCATCGGACCTACCTCGGTTCGATGGGTTTAATCACCATCGATTTGCTTTTAGATTCGTGCGAAATGCTTTAAACCCCGTGCGTGTATGTTTCAATTTTCGTGCGCACAAATATTGTACTAGATCGACAGTCAGCGTGGCGTTGAACCTAAAAGTACCTACTCCGTTCTCCATTTTTAGAGGACAAGGTCCAGCATTTGGAGTGGTAGTTTTGTTTCGTTTATCATAAATTCAAATGCTCCCTAGTTACTTATCCTGATCTAACTCTTACTCTAATTGGCTACTCAAAAATTGAAAGGATCATTTTTTTTTTAAGAAAAACTGATTTTATATTTTTACTTCATATAACAAAATTTTAATCAATTTACATGCATTTTGCTTTATACCTTCTTTTAACAAGCATGGAATTTCACAAGGTGATATCTTTAGGTACCATCTAGATCTTTTGTGGCCTTTTGTAACCTTCTCTAGAATCAACGGGTGCATTCCCCTATACATCTTAATGCACTAAATCAAAACATTTTATTAGCTCTTCCAAAATGTTCATCAAAAGATAGTCTATGCTGTTTCGCATAATGACACGAATCACAATTATTAGAATTTAAAGACAAATCAAAACACTGTAACACACGGTCAGAGGGATGACCCAACCGTTGATGCCATACATGAGGTGCAACCTTGTTAGGCTATGTCACAGTCAGAACCGTAGAATTCAAGTCCACCACGTACAATCCGTTAGATAAATGTCCTTCACCAATCTTCCTCCCTGAAGTTCTGTCCTGAAATACTACTTTCTGTGGAGTGAAAATAATGTTGCAGTTCCATTGATCAGTACATTTCCTAGCAGATAATAAATTTGTCTTAAGATTGGAACAATAACTGCATAGGTTTTCTTTTGAAAGACATTTGTTCTGCCCATGCCTTTAGTAGGAATGGTAACCCCATTAGCAATAGTTACATGCAAATAGTTACAGTTGGAGCTAATATGACTCAATTTATTTTCAGACCCAAACATGTGGTCGGTGGCACCCGAATCAATATTAATATGAGAATTTAAATTTGTAGCAAGAGCACAAACAATACCATTACCCTTTACCACATTCATTGATTCACCCCCTGCACCATGTGACTTCATGAACTGTTCCATTTGTAAAGAGAGTTGCTCCAGTTTGGCCCGAATGTCAGAATTATCCGAGTTAGATTGCCTTGCTTCTTTCACAGCAGATGATCTCTGACCTATTCCTTCACTGGAGACTTGATTGGCACCTGCAGATCTAGGTTTGGTGGGCCGCAGATTGGGGTAAAGTTCCCAACAGCGGTCCTTTGTGTGGCCGTCACGTTTGCAATAGTCACAATGAAACCTTTTCTTTTCTTTTCCTTTATTCCAATTTTTATTGCCATTAGATTTGTAAGAATTGAAAACTAAGTTTTCTTGTACCTCGTTGGAGGTTGTACCTTTAGTAGACATGGTCCTTCTTCTAGTCTCTTCTCTTTGAACAATAGAACAGATGGTGGTGAATGAAAGCTGTTCAATTCTTGAGAGAATATCTCGCTTCGTATCTTCAAAAAATCTGACGAGAGACTCGCCAAGAACTGAAAGATTTTGTCTTCTTCTTCACGTTTCAGGTAATCTTGAACAGTGGGAGCAACGGGCCGATATTGACGTAATTATTCCCATCGCTTCTTTATTTTACCGAGATATTCAGTAACAGTATGATTCCCAGTTTGTTTGATCTGAGACAATTGTTGTTGAAGTTCAAATACCCTAGATGCGTTGTTGATGTTGCCATACATCTCAAGTATAGAGTCCCAGAGATTCTTGGCGGTATCCGCATATGCGAATATCTCATACACTTGAGGCTCCATTGCAAAAATCAGTGACATAACATAATGGTCTCTGGTCTGCCATTCCTTGTATTTTGGGTTATCAGATTTAGGAATAGCAGTGGTACCGTCAATGTGATCCAGTACCCCTTTTCCTCCAAGAGCCACTGTAACAGCCCATGACCATGGCATGTAATTTGTCCCATTCAACAGGGTGTTGGTAATTCTTGAATCATTTCTAGTTTCAGCCATGAGAGAGTCTTTCAGAACAGGGACAAAAAATTAGAAAAGAAATTGGAGGCAAGGACACGAAACCGGTTATGAAGGGAGATGTACCAGGAAGCCTGTCACTGTAAAAGCAAGGACAAGACCCTGTGATGCAGCGGGAATAAGAGAAAAAGCTTTAGGAAGGTGTCAGAGTGCACCCACCAAATACTGACGCAAACAAGAATAGTACCGGAATAGAACCAGTACAGATTCGACGAAGTTTCGCGGATAAATAGAACTGATCAATTCTCAGAAAGGGAAGAGAAAGAAAGATAGGTTCGAACCGCCTAGTCTACCTTCGGCATAGCCATCAACATACTTGACAGACCGTTACCCGCTCTGATATATATCATGTAGAAAAACATAAGATTGACACAACACTCCCAGAAATCCCTTCCCTTCCAATTTATTTCACAGAACTCATTTTTTACAATATGTTTCTTTCTTTGTCATTAATACAAAGAGCAGAGAGAAGGAGAGATATAAATAGAACAAAGGGAGGCATCAAACACCAGCCTAAAATCTACTTTCTTATTTTGTTTTTTCTAAAAATACAACAAATAGAATTGCAAAGAAATAATTCTGATTCAATGCATATTCAGGCGTGTCATTCCATATTTGCACCAATCACAGCAGATCTTCCTTTAATTAGAATATTCCAACAAAAGGAATCTTGTCATTTACAATGCCAAACCAAGTTCATTTCAAAAATTACAATGCCAAATCAAGTCACCGGGTCTGCGTGTTACATTGATTTTTTAATTTACAATTTTACGTATTGTTTGTCGTTATAATTGAGAAAATTATGGACTAATATTTGTCTTTGAACCGAACCGCTGCCAAGCTTCGTTAGCCGAAGTACCTATAGTACTTACATGCATTATCCACTCACACCGGGATGCAATGACTAGATATCTATTGGTATGTGGAGGATCATTGGCATATAGTAAACAAAACTATGTATGCAAGGACTTAACAAAAAAAAAATTAAATAATAAATCAAACTCAAATCAACATAAACAAAACATAAACTTATACTAAAACATAATTTAAGAATTCAAGTACAACCCTCATGTGATGTCCTGTTTTGGTGTTATCTTCAGAAATAGCTTAAATATGACATTTTTGCTCTATTTTTGGCCTAAATACACAACTTTCTTAAAAATCTGCCAAAAAGACCTAAAAACTCGTTTGCGGTAAATAAATCGGGAGAATAGCTACTTTGTATTCGTTTTTTGCAATTTTTCGGAAGAAAATATAAGAATTTTCACTATATGTTTTGGCTTCATCAACCCATATTTTCTTCAAAAAAAAAAATGTGCTACTATGAATGTGTTACTTGTTCTTGTCTTGTAACAAATTATTGTGAGTAATTTGATTTTTAAGACCCTTTTTGTCAGCCTTTTCAGTAGCCCATATAGTTCTATATTTTTGCATTTGTAATAATGTTTTATCGTTGATCGATCCTGACTCTAAAGTGTGGGAATTTGGTTGATGCATCAGGAAAAAAAATCAAATGATGCAACAATTGAGTAAACATCAAACAAAAACCACTTAATTATGCATAGCAGCTCGAGCATCAGGTCCAATATTGAATTTGAAAGCTAGAGACACATCTTAACCTCAAACTTCAATTAATTAACCCCTCGATCAACCCTTTTATTTTAGTAATATATATCTCACATTACACATGCAACAGAACTCACAACACAATACATAACTGACCGAGAACAAAACCACCATCATCTTACTTACTTAATTTATCCATTTATAATTCAAAAGCTTCTCATTCTCTCCTCAGCAGCGTGGCAATGATACGTGACAGTCGGAGGCCACACGACGGCTGTTGCTGCCGTAAACATAGCCTGCATAGAGTGGGTTGCGTGCGTATTGGCAGAGGCATGGCTGCTGCATTTTGAGACTGGAACAACACGCAGAAGGCGTGTCACTTCCGTACATGATTGGCCCCACACACGGGCTCAGCTGCGATATGTCGCATGTGATTGCTTTAACACATGGAGACTGCAGGGTGAAGCAAAGGAGGACATACAAGGAAAGGACAGTGACGGCCTTCGTCTTCATCTTGGATGGATTGTTTGTGTGCCTTTGAGAGAGAGAGAGAGAGAGAGAGGGAGAGAGAGAGGGGAGGAATGCATGGTTGTTTGAGGAGGCGGTTTATTTATAGAGGTGCGCGCGCTAACAGTACTTAAAATTTTTTTTTCCAATTTTATCTTCAAAACTGTTTTTACCATTTATGATAACAAAAAAGAAAAAACAGTCTCTTACACTTCACAAGCAGAAACAAATGCATAGTACACATTTGATGTACAGATGCATAGGCTAATTAAGATTGTGGCCCCGTGTTGTGCCCTACTAATTATTGAATTGTATATGATGTTATACTTAATTACATTGTCAATTATATATACCTGGTTTGCTAGATCCTTGTATCCAACGTACAAAATCACTCGACAGTGCAAATTTAAATAATAACACTTAGCAATGCAAGGTGTTATATTTAAATTCTGGTGTTGAATTGAGAACCAACCTTTGGTCTAATGGCAAAGACTCTGTGTGGGAAGTTGCAAGTCTGATCCCTTGTGGATATTAAAACAACCGTGTTGTAAATATGTCGATAAGTACAATATAATCCATTATATGGTAAAACAATCCTTACCTATATATGTGTATGGCCGTCTTATTTTAGAAATCACAAGTATGGCAGATCGAGGTGATCAGTTATGGATGCCCATGCTTGCTCGCTTTCAATACCGACACTTAGTGCTTGCCTTCCCATTGCCACATTAATTGAATGATCTCTCTTATAAGGGGTACAGAGAATGGATCTGGACTAAAAAATAAAAATTGGCTTATAAGACCCATCTCTATTTGAGGATAAAGATAATGACAAAGTTGTTTGTGTCGATCACAACGCACCATTAATAGAAATAAAATGAATTTTTTTTTGTTAACTGATGTGCTGAAGCAAAATAGCTATGTCAATATCTTTACTGCCATTTAATCAATGGAAATAATCCCAAACAAATCACTGTTTTTTTTTCGAATTGGACTTAGTTTGATTAACATTAAACTAGTGCCTTTTAAGTTGACTACTTGAGCAGCTTGTTGGAAAATAAATTTAATTTTAGTGATTGAAGTTGTTAATAATTGTGGAAAAATTAAGTTTCACTCTTTGAATTCTGCAGTGGCCAGAAACTGAAGCGAAATAATGACTAACTTATTTTGAAAGGTGAAACTTTAACCATTTTAGGAGAATAAATTATGAATTTAAAGTTCTCTAGTCAACTTTGGTATGGTAAAACTTTCAAGTTTTGTTGGAAATTGTGCAACTTAATGCTCTGTGTAGCATTTAGTGTTCTATCATTATTGTGTGAATTTCTAGCTAATGTTTAGGTATATAATTATATATAAAGCGTGGTAATTGGTAACTATAATTAGATGATGTTGTAAGAAGATAAGTGATATATAAAGAAATTATATAAAATAATATTCGAAGTATACTTGATAATCAAAGTTAGATGGTCAACACGGATTGATTATGGCCGAAAAAATAAAAGAAAAAAGAGAAGAAAAAATGGAAGTTAGAATGTCGAGAAATAGCCAAAAAAAAAAAATGCAAATAATCTCCTTGTTCATTATTAACAATAAGAAAAAAGAAAAAGAGATAATGTACGGTGATATAGAAAAATAAACGTAGGGGTAAAAGAGAAAATAAACTGCTAAATGTTCAAATCCAGATGGTACCTAAAGATATCACCTCTGTGAAATCCCATGCTTGTTAAAAGAAGGTATAAAGCAAAATGCATGTAAATTGATTAAAATTTTGTTATATGAAGTAAAAATATAAAATCAGTTTTTCTTTAAAAAAATGATCATTTCAATTTCTGAGTAGCCAATTAGAGTAGGAGTTAGATGAGGATAACTAGGGAGCATTTGAATTTATGATAAACAAAAAAGACTACCACTCCAAATGCTGGACCTTGTCCTCTAAAAAAGGAGAGCAGCTTGGGTCCGATGACCATCGGACTCAAATTGGGATTCGATGACCGTCCAATCTGCTTTAAGATTTGTGCACACAAATATTAAAGCAGACGCAAAAATTGCGGGTGCGAATTTTAAAGTAGATCGGACGGTCATCGAACCCATCGAACTCACTTTGAGTCCGATAGGCATCGGACCCAAATTGACCTCCTAAAAAAGACCTTAAAAGCATCTAGCAGTCACTTTCGATAAGGCCTAAATTGGGCTTCTCTATTGGGCTATTCCCACAATTAGTGGGACTGGGCCACTGGGGATATCTGATTGCGATTTGCGGCAGCTCTCAATTCTCTTCCCTCTCATTAAATCATCTTACGACCTCCTAACTCCCATGACACATCAAACATAATCAACTACATGTTGCACACTTTTTCTAATAAGGTTGCATTCATTTCCCACTGACTTTTAGACATATATGTATGCCCCTAATTTTTACAATAAACTTTTCCTTTTTTTCTTAAAAAAAAAAGAAAGAGTTATGAACAATCAACATAGTTCATGACTTTTCTACAATTTTCAGTTGTCATAAAAATGTTTAACTGGAATGAGAAATATTAAAGAATCTTTTTCAATTTTTACATGGGTTTTCTTGAGACCCTGGTGGTTACTTTTTTTTTTTTCCTTTTTTGAAACAAAGATCTCTTTTACATATTGTCCTTCCTTTTCAAAACATAAAACAAACTACACTCTTCCCAAAAATTCTAAACAAAATATCCATGTTGGCTCCACTTTTTCCCTCTCTTCTCCTCCCTCCAACTCCTCTCTTATATTTGTTTAAGTAAAAAAAAATACAATTGTGATCTAAAAAAATAACATTCCATTTATTGTTGACAATGTGTATAAATGTAAAAGTTTGAAAAATCAAAAGATTACATTTTAAGTGTACTGTTTGATATTCTCTCTAAAAAAAGTGTATTGTTGAATATAGAAATAACATATTTTTGAAATCATACATTAGGAGTGTCAATGATACTCTTTTACTGGGTTTACCTTACCTGTATCATATTTGATAAGACGGGTATGGATAAAGTTTTTTTTTCGTTAGCTAATCAGGTATGAGTGTGGGTAAGGATATTTTTTTGTTAGCTAAACGGGTAAGGGTATGGGTAAAGGCTATTTCGTACTCGTTACCCTATAGGATAATTATTTAAAATAAAATTATATTATAATGTTTGTGTAATATTTAGTGATGTTAAAATTTATTTGCGTGATATTTCATATGATAATGTTTGAGTAATAATTAGTTATGTATTTTTATTTAGTATATGATTTTTGTTATAAGAAAAATGTTAATCATATTACTTTTATTTACATATTTTGTTATTTAGTTAAATAATTGAATTTGTCCGAAGTGATATTCATGTTTTTAAATTCTCTTGTTTTATAAAAAACAATTTAGTTGGAATTGATTACGTATTGGTTTTATTATCTTTTTATTAGTAATGTGATTGTATATATGTGAAATGAACGAGTTTTGATGTTCCATTCGTAAAATATAATAAAATTAATTATTATATTAGTATTATTTTTTATTCACCCGCTACCGTTTCGTTACCCGATTTTTAACGGGTAAAAGTAGGGTAAGATAAAGCCAATCTTAATGGGTAAGGGTAGAATATAGGTAAGCTTAATTCTTAGTGGTATGGGTATGAAAATGCTTCCACCCTACCCGTATCGTACCCATTGACACCCCTATCATACATGATTATTGTTTATCATTTGAGTTTTTGTCAATGATAGTTTAATTCATACTTTTAAGGAAATTAAATCATTCGATTATCAGAAACATAATTGTTAATTTTTTATTGTGGGCAGTGCAAGAAAAAAAAATAAACAGAAACAATTTTTTTTTGTATATTTATTAAAATTTGGCTAATAAATTTCTACAGATTTATTTTCAATCTTAATTAAGAAAATCTCGGATAGAAACACAACCCTTTTTTTAAACAATTATAACAATGACTTTTTATATTATTATTATTTTTTCGCTTTAAACTAAATACTAACTAGAAATAAAAATCAACATATATTTAGTACCAGTCCATGCTACTAATATGTCTCAAACAATCACTTGGTCTGAAAATTCTGTACCACTTTGATAGTACCATTCAACATAAATTTGTCGCATGCTTTGTAGTTTATGCATTACCATCATTGTATTTTTACCTTAGGATGTACCACTTTGAGGAGCTTATTTACGTAATCAAATTTGGTTACTATCTTGCACGCCTCAGTTGGAGCAACAGCATATCATTTTAGAGAGCAGCTATCAAGCACGCTATGCAAATAATTAGGTTGTTGGCATGAAATTATGGTTGTCTATTCTAATCCTACTTCATAAATGGTTGTCTATCCTAATCCTATTTCATAAATTATGGACTGTCATTTAATACTAATCAAACTAATATGGTTGAAATGATTGATTGCCATGCATTTTGTTGCACAGATGTTTAATGATAATGTGCTGAAGATAAATGTGAAAAGATGCATAAACATGGCAATTAAGCTTAGGAACAAATATATATACAAGGTAATTGCAATTATTTTTTTTTTTATTGAACCTCTATTATTTTAGCAGTTCTTTTGAAAACTCTGCATTCGGACCTAACCAATTTGTATGCCTTCCAAGATGTGAAGCATGTTTTGATGTGAAGTGTCCAACTGTGGACATTGAGGTACTTTTCACGGATCAAATTAATTACATACTTTTGTGCACTGGAATTCTAAAAAGGAATTCTAAAAAAGAATATAGTCAAAGGAATTCTAAAAAATGTAAATTCTGCAATATGGACCAAACTACACTGTATATCCATAGTACCATAGCCTCACTCATGTTTTATAATTATCTTCAGTCAATCCTTGAAGAAATTAAGAAAAAAAAATGTGATGACACCAAGCTTTCACTTATTGTTTCTCTCTACATAATTATGTACTTCATAGCATCATATTATTGTGTTTTGTCGGGTATTAATTTAGATGAAATTTATGAAAACAGGCAGCTTAATACCAACATAACGTCAATGCAAGCCAACAATTTATTTCTCTAGTACCCCAAACCAGCTTAATTAGTACAAGTCGTTGTCATTTAAATTCCACTATGCTTGACTTGGCTAAATCAATCAACTAATTTAGCATGCTGGCATTATGATGCACTAGTGGTTTTTGTTTTTTTTTTTCTTCGGAGGTTCATTGTACTCGTTAAATTTAAGGGACAATTTCATATGTACCCCTCACAAACTTCAAATTACGTATTTTCTCTTTTATATTCATAATCTCATATTTACCATTCTAAATTCCAAAAACTCACAAATTTACTTAGTTTTTTTTTTAGTTTTTAACTAAACTCATTCTAAATTTCTAAAGTATCCATTTTACCCTTATTAAAAAATTAAAAATATGTTTGTGTAAGAAATATATATACCAATTTTACTCGTGCACTAGTGCTTTTTGTTTGTTTTCTTAGTAGGTTCATTGTACCTTTTAAATCTGAAGTATTTCTTAAAGTTGAAATTGAATAGTTGGAGTATGTATCCTTCAACATCATCCTTAGTCTTAGGAAATTGATATACCAACTAAAGAGCCATCATAGGTAGGTTTAATGTATTGATTTTGATGTCTAAACCGACGATAATAGTACAATTCAATTATGGGTAATTATATTTTCCCTCATCTATCATTCCCCCAACTAACTTGCTCTTCTAACTATAATTATAAATTCTAACTATCTAATGGTCTCTACAAATTAAGTAGCAATTTTTCTCAATTTATTTCTTTCCTCTCTCTCCCTCTCTCTCCCACCTCCGCCTCCGCCTTCCACCTCCTCCTCCACCCGTCTCTCCCACCTCTCCCTCTCCACCTCCGCCCGCCTCTCCCACCTCTCCCTCTCCGCCTCCGCCTCCCTCTCCCACCTCTCCATTTTTGCCTCCGCCTCCCACCTCCCACCTCCCACATTCGCCGCCTCCCTCTCCCACCTCCGCCTCCGTCACTCCATCCCAATCAAGCACGTCTCCGCCAGGTCAGATCCATCACTGTCGACCCCCGGGTATAAATACTTTAACGTATATGTTAGGTCAGAGCCAGAGGTGTATGAATGAATACTTGATGTCTTAGTTATGAATACTTCAACGTGTATGAATGAATACTTGATATCTTAGGTATAAATACTTTAACGTATATGTTTAAATACTTGATATCTTATGGATTAATACTTTAACGTATATGTATGAATACTTCAATGAAATATGTTTTGTTTCTTTTAAATATTGTTTTTTTTTTTTTGTAACATTTCAATTATATAATCTGTAAAATTTGATAGATTATTTTTGTTTCGACAGTGAAACATGTGGCAACTATTTTTTATTTCCAAAAAATAAAATTAAACTAGAAAGCAATAAAGCAATGTTCAATACTATTCGGCTGCTCTTATAAAATTAATCGAAGTATGCATATATGCTTGTAATACTCTTAATACATTAACTATTTACACTTACACGACGAGATATGAATACTTGCTCGATGAGGTATGAATACTTGCAATGAGGTTTGAATATTTGTGCAACGGACAACTCGAAAGTATGTCATTATGGATCTCATTTGAAAGAAAAAATTATGTAGAAGACGTTCGTGGTTTTAGATTTGCAAAATTTCTCACAGATCGTCATAAATATTAGTTAGATTGAACGGAGAAAAAAAAAACTATATCTAAAAACGTGTAAAAGATAGGTGAGTGATGTGTCCAGTTTTTTTTTAAATACTTGATATCTTATGTATGAATACTTGATGTATTATATATGAATACTTGATATATTATGTATGAATACTTGCGGGCGCCAGTTGTAAAATCTTTCAAATATTAAGCGGTCTCCAAATAGTAAGTGCCCCCCCCCAGTAGTTAGTAGTTACTCAAGTAGTTATTGATTGGGGGGGTGAAACAAGGGCTGGATCCCGGAAGATAGCTAGCTAGGCTCTCCCTTCAATTATTGTAATACCTTTGAAACATTTGTATTTGTAAGGGAATGTGGGACAAATCAAGATGGAAAGTGCAAAGTGCTATTAATAGCTCATAAATGCAAAGTGCTATTAATAGCTACAAATCAAGATAATAGTACAATTCAATTATTTATAAATCAAGATAATGGGACAAACTGACGATAATAGTACAATTCAATTATTTATAAACCTCATAAATGCAAAGTGTTATTAATAGCTACAAATCAAGATGGAAAAATAAGACAAAATGGTACCAGTGGATTTGTAACGACAAAATGCCTAATTATTTTTAAATTAAAGTTATAAAAGATGAAGCTGAATGTGAGCAAAATCTCAAGCATAGCTTCAATGAAAAAATTGGATTGTGATTTTGTTATGTGATTTAATTCAAACTTGGTTTTACTTATTTAATAGGAAATAGGTTCATTACTTCTTTTTGTGACAGCATCTGTGCAACATAGTTGGCTTTACTGGTTTCTTTAAGTATACATATCAGTTATATCTTCCAAAATTTTCAATTTGATATGGATTGGTACAAAATGGTACCTCTCAGGCATCGCCACAAAATTGAAATATTGTGAATTAATACCTTGAATTTGTTGGGAATATGGGTATGTCATATGTGCAACAATTCGATTCAGTTCATAATTTGTTAATTATCCAAAAATCAGAATATATACATGTATAAAATTAATTCCAAGATAAATAGAGTTTACTACTAGACGTGCAGCGGATATCTTCGTCTAGTCGTATGAGCAGTCAGCCTCTTCTCTTCCTTCTCAGCGGATATCCAAAATGTGAAGCATATTTTTATCAAAGCATTGAGAATGGAGAGTTGGAAACTTGATTCCGGTTCATTACATGACACTTTTTAGCCCCAGGTGGGAAGAAATTAATCTGGGAAGCTCCCATCCATATAAAAAACAAGGTGGCAGTATAGGAAAGCACTCCCCACTGGAGGAGTTTGCATATGGCCATAACTATCTTGTGATTTGTGTGCAGCTTTGCAAACAATGGTGTATCTTTGACTGAAACGCGATGGTCAGAATAATTTATTTAATTACGTGTATTCAAAACTTGTATATACATATCAGATAAATATAGTCAGGCGAGAGCCGTATCTGGTAACACAGGAATTAACAAAAAGAAATAAGGCCATTAAAACAATGTACTAGCTTGTTGGCATTAAATATTTCATAATTAGGTTATATCCATTAGATGGGAAATGCATTTTTACATCTCTTTTGTTCTTTTAATTTTTTTAATTCTTTCAGTTAATGAAGCAAACCAGTATAGGAAGCAACTCTGACCAATGTCAAGGGCAGAAGCTGATGTGAATAATATCTACATAATAAATTTAGCACTGAATTTCTTAGGTTTTATAATTTCACTGGAAGTTGAAGAATGCTTCCCTTGGATCCATGGTTGTGCAGAGTTTCTCTAGTACAGCTGTTTAAGGTGCGTTTTGTTGTAGTATATGCATACTTTGGGAACAATTTTCTGCGCCTTTGTTAAGTTCTGGTGTAAGATATCATGATCTTCAGGTCTTGTATGCATAGTGTTCGTGTATATACTAGCTGTTCAGTATATATGACATCAGTTTATTCATTTGTATTTCCCATGTTATTTTATTTACAAATGAGCGGGTCTTAATATAAGTCTCTGATATCAAGTCCCTGGTAAAAAGGCAGTCAAAACCTCAAATGGTCTATGAGCTGTTATGTAGTAGATAAAGAGTAACCAAACAGTATGGGTAAGGAAAATTCAGATCGGGCATTGAGTAATTTCACTAGAGCAAGGATGTATGCTGTATTCAACCTGTTACTATTGTAGTCTTGAGTGGTTATTCTTCATTTTAACAGTTATTTTAACCTTTGTAGTTTTTTGTGATACTTTTGCAACTTGATTTGAACTGTTCAATTTTTGTTTTTCCTCTATTCAGAAAAGATGTAAATAAATCTTTAGGAGGAGGCCATATACTTCGGAATTAGACTGAGAAACCAAGAGGTATTGAGTGATTAAGATTATATTTTCTGTGGCAACTGAACTTGGTGTTTTGTGTTTCTTCTGATATGAAGGTAACTTTGGGTGGGACTACCATCTTATTGAGCATTAAATTAAACTAGTGCCTTTTAAGTTGACTACTTGAGGCAACTTGTTGGAAAATAAATTTAATTTTAGTGATTGAGGTTTGAGGTGTTTTGGGTGGGACTACCATCATATTGAAGTTTGAGGTTAAGATGTGTCTCTAGCTTTCAAATTCAGTATGTATTGGACCTGATGCTCGAGCTGCTATGCATAATTAAGTGGTTTTTGTTTGATGTTTACTCAATTGTTGCTTCATTTGATTTTTGTCCTGATGCATCAACCAAATTCCCACACTTTAGAGTCAGGATCGATCAACGATAAAACATTATTAAAAATGCAAAAAAATATAGAACTATATGGGCTACTGAAAAGGCTGACAAAAAGGGCCTTAAATGTGCAGCTCATAGTATTAATAGAGGGGCCTCATATATATATATGATGAAAGAATTACTGATGGCTTTTCTTATTTTTATTATTAGAAGAGATATTCCCCCCCACTCTAAAATCACTCGACCCAACAAGAAGATAAACCATACCTTCCATTAGGCTCTAACCAATACCCAAATCAAATTACTCACAATAATTTGTTACAAGACAAGAACAAGTAGCACATTCATAGTAGCACATTTTTTTTTTTAATTTTGATAAAGCAAACCTATTCAAATACTCGTCTACAGTAGTCTACTTCACATCAGGATAAAGCTGGGAAGCTTCGGCACCGATCAAGGTATCGATTTCAAATCCAGCGTGGTCACCCTTCACATATGCAGCATAACTTACTGCTGGGATTTTAGGCTCAAATGCGGTCTTGGCCCATTTCTCTTTTTTTATATCTCTTGGTGATCTAACTCTTGTGTTAGTGGTGGCTGCTCCCTTCTCGTGCAAAACAGAAAGAGAGAAAGAGAGAGAGGAAGAGAGAGAGTGAGTGATTGTCTGTGCTAACAATTAGAACACTCTTGTAATCTCTTGTTGAATAGTGAAGTTTGTCGGTCGTTTGCCTCCCGGTGGAGTAGGTCCGATCGAACCACCTAATCTCTGTGTTTGCTTTCTCTTGTGTGCTCTTTGAACTCGATCTATCTCACGGTAACATTTTTCTCTAACATTTTTCTCTTGTATGTTTGATTGTATGCAAGGTTGCATTTGTCTCTAATTTCTCTGTTCTTGTTGGTGTACAGATTATTGGGTCCCTTGTGAGTTTTTTGTAGTTAGTACGGGGTGTACCGGTATTTCGCATTTATAAATTAACCCCAATAAGTGGTATCAGAGCTCTGGGCTATTTGGTACGGTTCCAACATGAACAAGAATGTGGCAAACCGGGTTATGTGGTATCAGAGAGACGTGATACTGATAGACAGCTATTAGGCTGTGACGGTTGGCGACGAAGTGAGTTGTTGATTTGAGCCTACAATGTAGATTGTTGGAATTTTAGGCCGAAATGCGGCCTTGGCCCATTTTTCTTTTCTTATATCTCTCTTGGTGACCTAATTCTTGAGTTAGTGGTGGCTGCTCTCTTCTTGTGCAAAACATAAAGAGAGAGAGAGAGAGGAAGAGAGAGAGAGTGTGTGTGAGTGATTATTTGTGCTAACAATTAGAACACTCTTGTAATCTCTTGTAATTTCGTATTTAATAGTGAAGTTTGTCGGTCGTTTGCCTTCCAGTGGAGTAGGCCCGACCGAACTACATAATCTCTGTATTTGTTTTCTCTTGTGTGCTTTTTGAACTCGATCTATCTCGCAGTAACATATTTCCTCTATTGTTGGTATATTTGATTGTATGCAAGGTTACATTTGTCTCTAACTTCTCAGTTTTTGTTGGTGTACGGATTATTAGATCCCTTGCGGATTTCTTATAGTTGATACGGAGTATACCGGTATTCTGCATTTATAAATTAACCCCAACACTTACATCAAGCGCAAAGTTAAGAGGGGCTGGACGAGTCTGCGAAAGAGCAATATTAAGTGTAAGATGCATACAATTAATATTATTTCAACAATATAAGGACACATTGGCGGACAATTCACTATATGTCCATCATATTTATATAATTAACGAACTCAATAGTGGTTGAGACTTGAGAGTATAAATTTCAAGAAGCTTGTTTTATTATTTTTTTAATAGCCTTTACCTTGTATCATTTAATTTTGATAATATCCTCTTCGGGTACATAGACCCGTTCGAATGAGATTATTTTGTGAGAATGTGTTGTCTGCCGGTCGAATTGGTAAGGTTCTTAATTGGGTCATCAACTGCATGCTATGATGGTGCACATGCATGCATGCCAATGTCATCCTCATTCATATAGGTTAAGTTCACTTTTTTCATAATAAAATGTGCAAATATTTTTTAAGTGTGGAAAGAAGAGCTCGTGCTCTATTCTAAGTTTTTTGTTTAACAAAATTCAGTTAGAATGGAATTTTGAACATGCATCTGTTATACGTACAGAAAGTACTGCTTAATTGCTTAAAAGCTCAATGTGCCAGATCTGATTCTCCTATGCATGTAAAAGAATTCAATAAGATACAATATATAATTGTGCGGACTTAATTCCCATAGCAAATTGGGACTCAATTTGTCTAATATACAACTGTTTTATAAAGAATGTTGTAGTGGCATATTAACAAAAGTGTAAATTTTGATGTTTTCAGGGGCCGAAGTACATAGAGAAAAATTGTTACCTTTTGTATTCCCATCCCCCAAAAGAGAAAGTGTACGGTATCGCTTCGGCTTCTTTAATTGCAGCAATAAGCTTCATTTGATCCGTGATCTGATTGACTCCAACTGTTGATCTGGCCACACCATGGCCTTCATTGCCTCAACAAAGCTCTCATGATCATTTAAATCTCCCTCATTAACATACGGCAAAAGCTAAATTTCTGTAAACTCCTCAGATATCATATCAGATATTCCTGAATAAACTCCTCAGATATTCATATCAGATAACAAAATTCACAAATCATTTGATGGAAAAACAAAACGGATACCAAGAACCAGCCCGGTACCAGTAAGCCAGTCCAGTAACACTCGATGATTTTACTGATTACCTTAACGAGAGTAATGCCCCAAGTCAATGACAAATATTAGTCCATAATTTTCTCAATTATAACGACAAACAATATGTAAAATTGTAAATTAAAAAAATCAATGTAACACGCAGACCCGGTGACTTGATTTGGCATTGTATTTTTTGAAATGAACTTGATTTGGCATTGTAAATGACAAGATTCCTTAGCTTCTATTTATTACTAGGATAATGTTATTTTTTTTTTTTTCAATTTTATCAATCGGCCAAACGAAATTTTCTATTTTATTGTTATTAACAATTAACATTGATACTTCTCAGCACAAAATAATATATCCTTTGGCCTGCTATACATCGATGTATAGAGGCAAATTAATATAAAATGTCTTTATATACAAAAATAGTGTTAATATCATGTCACAAATTATTAACTGAAACACAAACAACACTCAATGCTAACTAATAGTTCTCTTTCAAACTGTAAGAGGTACGTAACTGATGGTCACTTATTAGTTACAGAAATCTGTTCAAAAGTTCGTCGACGGTAGTATACTCGACATCGGGATAGAGCTGAGAAGCTTCGACACCGACGGATGGATTAATCTCAAATCCAGTGTGGTCACCCTTGACATATGCAGAATAACCGACATCAAGCATAATGTTAAGAGGGAAAGGAGACTCTGCAAACAATAAAAAACAATTAAATTATCATCAGATATGTTAAGAGGGAAAAAATAAAATGAAATAAAAGAGGCTTCACCACTATATATACCTTGTATTTTGTTGACAACCTCCTCCTCCGGGACATAGACACGCTCGAAGGTCTTGGCGGTTTTCTTCTCCCAGAGCGAAATGAGCTCATTTTGTGAGAGCGAGTTGTTCGGCGGTCTCATATAGAGGATTTTGTTTAGTGTTCTTGGATCATCTACTGCCTTGATGGTGTATGTGCCGATGTCATCCTCGTTCAAAAATAGTGCTACAAGAGATGGACATTTTGCATAAATTTCTTTTAATTGATAACAATAGACACATCAAAGAAAGATTGAAAACTCATATAAATTACTTAATGGAAAGAGCCCTGAATAAGTCAAGAGAAGTACACTATGCATAAATATTTTTAATTAATAACAATTGAAAGGCAAATTGAGCATGCTATGGGTTATTTCTGATGATGGTCCCTGGATACTGTTAGATTATGATTGTTCTCAGAAAACAGGGTAAATCTCTTGAATGTTTCTGGTTGGTAATTAAAAATTTAGCAATTGCATTAAACTAGTATTTAATTTCCTACATGTAAGTGAAAATGGTAGAATTGTTTTTGTTTACCTTCTCCATTTAATTAAGGTAAGAGTCCCGTAAAGGAAATGTTTAAGATGTTGATTATTGACTTGGTCACTTTTGATGGCCTAACTTAATTGAGACTTACGCCTAATTAGGCCAGCCTAACTAATCTGCGTTTGGTTGAATAACTGAGACCTAAACCCCTTATTCCAAAAATATTGCTACAAGAAAAGTACATTTTGCATAAATGCTTTTAATTGACAACAATAGACAGGAAAATTAAGCATGCTATGGGTTATTTCTGCTGATGGTATTGGTACCTAGATACGGTTAGATTATGATTGTTCTCAGTTCTCACTCAGAAACAGTGTAATTAATTCTCTTGAATGTTTCTGGTTGGTAATTCAAAAGTAAACAATTAATTGCCTAAAGCTAGTATTTAATTTTCTAATGTAAATGAAAGAGTAGAATTGTTTTTTTTTTCCTTGTCAATTAATTAAGAAAATGTTTAAGATGTTGATTATTGACTTGGCCACTTGGACCGTCAAACCAATTGAGCTGAATTTTCATAATAATTATTTCTAAATTTTCTTGAACATGTTCTATCTTTTCTTCCATTATTCAAATTAACTCTTGAATATTGCCATCAAAATATAATATTCACAGAATGAAAGCCTAGCTACCTTTGGTGTTTCCATTGCCTAAAATGGTGTATTTGTCAACGGGCAAACCGGAGGCTCCTACCTGGCCAATGGTCGGGAGGAAGTAGCTGGCGAAGAAATTGCACACAACGAAGGTGTACGGTATCCCTTCATCTTTGATTGCTTGCCTCAACTGAGCTTTTACACCAAATGACCTCTTTGCCGGTCCAACGGCGTGGTCATGGCTCACGTCGGTCCCAAACTCGGAAGGGAGGAACCTCTACTTGTTAGAATTAAGTTTTATATTATACAGATTTATAAGATGGTTTTTGTAAATATATTTTGTATAACTTTTCATTTTTGCTTCATATATTAATTGAAGTCTTAGCTAGCTCTTTACTAGTTTCTTTTGAAAATGACTTGATTGGATATCCTAACTTCCTATTAAAAGTTAGAAAGACCTAAATTTTACAAAACATTTTTAAGTTGCAATTTGTTAAGACTAGTATTTGAGAAGGGAGGAGCATAATTCCAACCTTAATTGTACCGGCTTCTTTAATTGCAGCGATTAGCTTCATCTGTTCCTTAATCTGCGCGACCCCAATGGTTGATATCACCACATCGACACCTTTGACCGTCTTCACCAAGCTCTCATAATCATTCAAATCTCCCTAATAACATGAGATTAAATTAAATAATTAAGACAAAAATATTGCATTATTTCGCTTAAGTTTCATGTTTATCGATCTCAGCCATGCAAAATATATCTACATACAGTTCATTAACTTAATTAGGTAAGAAACAGAAGGTTGGGAATTGCAAAGAGTGGATTTAATTACCAAAATCCGGAACTGAAATAATCGATTCATTAACTCAGTACCTTAACTAGAGTAACGCCCAAGTCGGTGAAGCCCTGCATCAGCTGCGCCTTGGCCGGGTCGGCCGGTGCAGTATCTCTTACCATGGCAAATGTAGGATGACCTAACCTTGCACTTGTATACACGATGAATTTCCCGATGTAACCGGTGCTACCTATTATCAAAATCTTGCTCTTGCTCTTGCTCTTTTCTGATGCCATTGGGTTGAACTCTACTTAGTTTGTTGTGTTAAGATAGGAGGTTTGAATTGTGAATAATGGGACCGCTGTGGCGCTGTGGTGATATGTTTTATAGAGATCCAATTACCTCCGTAGCGAAAGAATAGCTGACGTACCTGCTTGCGATTGGTGATGTCAAATAGCGTACAAGTTATATAGTGGGGATGTTTGCATAACATTGGAATTTATATTTTTTTTGCATTCACATTGGAAATTATAAAAACAAAGAAAAACAAAGAAAAACTATTACAACTTTACAAGTGATTATGATAGAATAATAATAAATTTTGACGCTTGATGGTTGAACAAAGACTATTAACCTATATATATAGTCAAAGATCAGATTCATCATTCATGGATGACATCGACAAGAAACCATGCATGATCCACTATGATCAAAATAAATTGTGACCCTGTTGTGTAGCCTCCAGAATTGGTCACTGCACTGATGTTTTAAGATTAATATGACAATCTATATCAGATTTCATAATATGTTAAAGTAAATAATAACATGACCTTATTATTTGGTAAATATTTGTAGTAAATTATTGAGTCTAACGTGTTTTCAAATCATTCGATCATCTTGAACATTATATTAATTGTTGGACTTGGACATCTATCCAATTGGTGCTGAGTGATATAAAAAATCAATAGATATTAAACAATAATTAGCATATAATAGATAATTCAACTTGAGGTTGTGATACTAAATAGATTTGCAAAATTAAGTAATTAACATGTAATATTAATAGAATTCCGACTTAAGAATTGTAAATATAAAAATACTTAGGGTGTGCTCCAGAACAGAGGGGAAAACCCTCATTAAAGAGAAGGAAGGGGACAACAATTGGGTGAAATGAATGAGTTTTTTATATTTAGTTTATAAAATATAATAAAACTAGTTATTATATTAGTATTATTCGTTATCTGATAATATTAACGGATAAAGGTAGGATATGATAAAGTTAATTTTTAATAAGTATGAGTAGGATATAAGTAAAATTAATTTTACACCTCGTTTGGATGGAGAGTAGAGGAAGGGAGGGAATGGAAAGAAAATAAAATTTTCCGTCGAATCGTGTTTGGTTGACAAAATTATGTCGGAGGTGAAGGGTATAGGAGGTGACATGTTTAACCTTGTATCATTATAATCAATAGAATCGGTTTCCCTCCCGATTTGGGGTGTAATGGATGGAAAGAAATTTTGTTGCAAATATTTTTAGAACAAAAAACACAAATGTCCAACCCTATATCTTACATATATAATTCTCATACAAGTTTTTCGTCACAAACCTACAACAACAACCAAATTTCTCATTAACCTTCTAAATTTTAATCAACCAAACAAAAAATAAGACGGAAAGGAAAGTTAAATTTATTTTTCCTCATTAATCATCCAAACACAAAAAAGTTAAATATGTTAATCTTTCTTTCTATTCCATTCCATTCCCTTTTATTCTTCATCTCCCCTTCCTTCCTCTACTCTCCATCCAAACAAGGTGTTAATAGGTATGGGTATGACCGTACTGTACGCATGGCCCTAGCCACAGTCCATAGATTGTTCGGCCGTTTGCGTCAAATGACGAGTATTGAGTACTGACTGCTGAACGCTGACTTCTATAGCGAACGATAATATATAATTATGATTTTTATTCCGAGAAATGAGAGTCATGAGACCACAAATTCACAATAGGTGACTTCTAATATCCAAGTCTGTCTGTCCTAAGCAGCGTAACGATCAACAAATGATAATATTTTAATTGCCAAAAAGTTGGATATAGCCATCAAGGCTCCCTTCCAGGTTCTCGGCCCCAATCTAGTGAATTACAACAGATCCAATTGTTTAGGTCGGCCCGCAAAACTTCAAGTCCGGCCCAGGTATTGTGCGGTCGGCCTTAACCTGTGAAGTTTAAGAAGAAGAACAAACTAGGTTTAGGTTGGTCCTGCTTTACTGCTTCGGCTCATTCCAAACCCATCCTACCCTCGCAAATCCCGATTTTCTTATTAATCAAAAATAAAAATAAAAAATATCGCAGATGGAGAACGATTTGATGAAATTTCAATATATAAGTAGGACGAGACAATTTATCACATCCCACAAACTCATATACTACAACACTGAAATAACAATCTGACTTCGAGTGCGCGAAAATCCAAAATCCTTCTTATTTGTGGGACGAGATAAATTATTCCGTTCTACTTATATATCGAAATTTCTTCAAACCGTTCTCCATCTGCGATGCTTTTTTTATTTAAGATTAATAAAAAAATCAGTCGCAAATCACAATCCTGACAAAACCCGTAAATTCAACGCTGTTGTTTTATTTGAATTTTTTTCTTTACTTAAGAAATGCATGGCTCGTTTTTTTTTTTTTTATAAATTGACTAATACAATCAAGACAATTAGAACAAGAACGGAGTTAAGGAATAAAGAAGTAAGAGTGAGGCTACGGTGCTATGCATAGTACAGATTGGGTCCGTGCTACGGCTCAAAATTTGACTTTTCAAAATCCTAACGGTCAATCCGAACCGTTCAACATAATTATAAAACGAATATGTACTTGCAAATCAAATTTTACATTTTTTCGAACTTTTTTACTATTTTTTTAGATAGGTTGTTTTTGGATGGTCCAGAATGTTCAGATCAAGTGATTTTCGAAAAAATAGTAAAAAAATTTGAAAAAAATGTAAAATTTGGTTTGCAAGTACATATTCATTTTATAATCATGTTGAACGGTTCGAATCGACCGTTAGAATTTTAAAAAAAGTCAAATTTTGAGCTGTAGCACGGACCTAATTGGTGCTATGCATAGCACTGTAGCCTCACTCAAGAAGTAAAGCACGTGTCTGTTGTGGTTTTTTTTTTTATAAAAATAATACGGCATCATAAAACAACAATTCAAAATAACAATTTAAATTTCGAATAATAATCTTTACAACATTGTTTTTTTTTATAATAATTTACATTTTTCTACATTTCCAAAGTTTTGTTCTTCTTTAATCAAACGTAAAATTTCACAAAAAAAAATAGTTACACATAATCAAATGTAACTAATATGATCAAACGTGATCAATTATGTCTAATCATAGTGTGACTTGTTATGATATCACTAACGTACTGTAACTATTCAGGTGTCATGATCATTCTCTAAAATTCTAATCACGACATAACACTACAACATATGAAAACTCGACTTTGTTATGTACAATATGACACAGACTCAAATTACAACATAATTTATTACAATACCACACTATATGGTACAATTATTTTTTTTTTTATGAATATGTTACAAATTTACATCCCCATACGGATCTACACTAGTTTTTTTCTTTTGGGCTTTAGTTTTAAGTCTGTAGTCTGTAGACATATACTGATGTACGCCTCCCTCAATACTTTGGTCCGACATAAAAGTGAAGTTTGAAGCATCAATTCCGATTGAAATTTGATGATGAACTACTACGGAAGAAGCATATGGTAGCTGTATCCTGGTGACATCTGTACAATTTAGGTTGCCAGACGGGCTACAGGTAATAAATAATAATAAACTTACAATAAAAGCCACAACAACTCTCGGTGATCTGATTTGTGATGTCCTTACAGCCTTACTCCGTAGCGGGTAGCATAGCATATTAGCATGGACTATTCAAACCTAATCATACGATAATAAATCTGACAATTTGATATCACCGCTTCAGGATTGTGAAGGAAAAGATCTCTTCCCTTCCTACTTTCTGAGTAGGGGCCTAGGGGGGGCGCTAGAGGAGGAATCTATTTACTTGAAGCGATTTGTAAAGAGATAATCAGATAAGACGAAGAGTACTGTTAACAGTAACAGGTGGGGGAAACGGAGAGGGGTTAACTGGTGTTACAATTGATCAGTACAATGTTGATGAAATTTCAATCCTACGGTGTACAAAGCTTCGGACAAGGAGTCCAGGCGAAGGCCTTCGGACAGGCTCCTCCCCCTGAATAATAACGGTACAAAATCTTTGGGCTTTTGGTTTCCCAATTTTCCCGTTACCTGTTTTGCAGATTTTATTATTTTCTTCAATTAAACGCCTCTTTGAGTCTTTGGTGTTGGATACATCACAGTTTCTTCCATCTCGCCATCTCGTATGGAGGCCTCCGTGCGACTCCTCACCTATACCGCCGCCGGTCTCCACCGCCGCAACCTACCTCTCTCCTCCCTGCCTCTCTTAAACCCTAAACCTAGACCCCTCGTTATCCTCTCTCAGAGCAGACGCACGCTCCGATCAGCGACTTTTCCCTCTTCACCTAGTCCCTTCTCCCATATCTTCCCTTCCCCGCCTGAACCACTATCCCGGACCCCACCATCTCTGAATTCCTTCGAAGGAGCCTCAATCCAATGGGATCACCCCAATTTCAGTCTCTCTAACGCCAAAGCGTCGATTTTTTCTGACAAAGAGTCGGTCTTGACGGTTGTCTTGCTTGGATGGCTCGGAGCAAGTCAGAAGCACTTGAAGAAGTATGCTGAGATGTACAATTTGAGAGGGATAAAGTCGGTACGGTTTGTCGTACCACCTATGGAAGTTCTGGGGCTTGATTTTGGTGCCAATGTGGAAAAAAAGGTGAAGAAGTTGGCTAAGGAGATTGCTGATTGGTGCTCTGAAAATGAGACAGATGGTAGAGAGAGGCACTTGATGTTTCATACCTTCAGCAATACTGGCTGGCTTGTGTATGTAATCTTTTTTTTATTATTTTGGTTTAACAACTTTAGTTTAGTACAATGTGTATTTCCTTTATCAAAATGCAATTATGAATGTAATGCCTGTTGGTACTTCCCTTGAAACAAAACTGCATTGAAGGCATTTTGGGTACAAAATTAGTTGGTAAGAAGCATGTTAAGTACATATGCCTCAATTCTTGTAGATACGGGCCCTTAATGTTGTGTAGAACTCTTTGAATTCTAGCTACCCATGGCATGGTCAGTAAGTAACGGAAGGAAGAGAAAATTAATGGAGTGTAGTAAAAGAAATGAAGAGAAACCAGATAATTTCACTTGTTTGGTACAATATTTATGAAGAGACTGAGGGAGAATATCAGAGTTGACATGATAAATGTTTCTTCTATACTCAAAATTCCATCCTCTGTATATGGATAGACTCAAGGGAGAAAGAAATGTGTGCTAATCTAAATGCCCCTTCAATTTGAAATTGATGGATTGAATGGTACAATTGATAATCATGTATTTAGATTGGATACAAGGGGTACTTTTTGCATTTCAAATTTATGGGTTGAATAACTGATGTTTTGTATTTCATTTCAGCTATGGTGTAATACTTGATAGCTTAAAGTCAAGAGAGGATATAATTGGGAAGATTAGAGGTTGCATTGTTGATTCTGGACCTTGTGCTGAGATTAGTCCCGAGGTTTGTACTACTATTTTTTAGTGTTGTGATATTCTTAATATTGATTTTGAATTGGTATGTTGATTTCCATTTTAAGTGATAAACAGGTTATGCTGAAAGCAATAAGGAAATTTTTATTCGCCTGTTCATATAGCCTACCATCTATAGTATCTTATCTGTGTTCTGTTGTTCTACACTTATCAGTTTCAGTACAGGTGTGTCTGTCAGTAAACACTGAGTGAACTATCCTCACATAGCCTACCTACCTGACTACTACATATGGAATTTAAGACTAATTCTTGGTTTATGTTAGAGAAATATACACATTATTGAGAAGACTTTCTGATGATATATATGTTAAGTTCTAGGTCTGGGCGGCTGGATTTTGTGCCGCATTTTTAAAGAAGCGTCGTCCTTTGGAACCTCCTGGTGAAAGCTGTGATAATTCCATATTGGACAGCATTTTCGTGAGAAATTACCAGAATGCCACCAGACCTTCAATTGGTGAAATGGTGCTGTTGCCTCTTTTAAGGAAGTTTTTTGAGGTGCTCCTTAGGTGGCCTGATGTTAACAGGTGATGCCCTATTTTTCTTATTTTCTTTATTTTTCTGATTACTGGATTTTTCATTGCCAGTTTTTGTCCTCTTAACCCTGAATGAATAAAAAGCTGAGAGTCTATTTGTAGATCATGTCAAATGCAAGAGTTTATTTTTTTTGCTGTTAGTCTATTAGTAGATCTATTTGTAGTCTTTTTGTCCTCTTAAACTAAACATAATGCCTTTTCCCCCTTAAAATCATACAGATATTGCTTTCCCCCTCTTAAATTCACTCTTGTTTATTTGTCAACAGGAGGCTGAGAAAATACATATCAATTCTTTCAGAGAACCAGCCGCACTGTCCCCAGCTATACCTCTACAGCTCGGCGGATAAGGTCATACCGGCAAGCTATGTAGAAGAATTCATTGCTCATCAAAAGGCACTAGGACGAACCGTTTACGCACATGATTTTGGGTTGTCGCCGCATGTTGACCATTTCAGAAGCTACCCCCATTTATACACAGCTAAAGTTGAGGAATTTTTAAAGCTCTGTTCCACTGCAGTGGTTTCTTAGTTCTTCCCTTCCCCTTTTTCAGATAATTTGTGGGCTTAGAGTTTTACTGATCATTTTACCATGTGCACGGGAAAAAAATAAGCAACCGGGCTTCCTTTTGTCTTTCTTTTGGGAAGGGGAATAGGGGATGATGTATTTGAGTTTATATAGGCATGTTTTTGTCTTTTCTTTTTCAAATTCAGAGTGCTGATTTGCGTCGTTACTTCATGTCACTACAAAAAAATATTTTATAAGCGTGGATAGAAATTTACAACACCGTGGATATTGTATTCACCCACGCGAGTAGAACTAGGGTGCTCCTAAGCTCACCAAGCCCTTCCGTGAGCGCGACTCTAAAACCTATAAAATTGACTTCAAACGATATTTCCAAACCGTTAGATGTTCAATCTATATTAAAATGTGCTTGGAGACCAAATTTTACATTTTTTGGAATTTTTTTACTATTTATTAAGATGGTTTGAAAATCGCTGTTTTTATTAAAATTCTGCACCATTGGAAAACATTCGTGATTTTGGGTTACTTTAGGGGATCGGAATCCTGATTGAATACCGTCATTTAAATCGGGGTGTTAGATCAGGGTGGTCAGATCCGCATTAAGAATCGTGCAGAATCCACGACTCGTAACGCGGATCAGATGAGCGTCGGACCGAATTTGAACTTGAACTGTGATGTCGATCGGACCGCCTAAATTTTCATCCAGGTACGGTTTGGTTTCTTCCTAACATTCGTCTCCCAGTAGAGAGCCTCCGAGAGAGAGAGAGATGAAGAAGAGAAAAAGGGGAGACAACAATCAGGGTGTTTCGTCGCTCGTGCGGACTGGTATGGCCTGGTATGGTCAAAGGTATTATTCTCATCTCAGTGTATCTCATGCTTATCTTGGAATCCATCGGTACTGTGATGATGACGTGTCTCTGGTGAGCCTCCATAAGGAATTTATACATCCTTGCTTTGGCGTGATCCTTTTCAAGGTGTGCATAGATTATAGTGTGTGTGTGTGTGGCGCAGGCCCACGGTTACTGGAGATGATCTATTAAATATTTCACACGGGTAGTGTAGAGAAAATCTGTGCTTCGACCTTCGAGCGCATTTTAGAGTTAGTGTCCTCGTTAAACAAAATGAGTATCTGTACCCAATCTTCTACACACAGATTGATGCATTTCATTGAATGCACAGTAGTTGTTCGATGAAATGCCAGAGTGATTTTATGGTTTGTATATCGGGTTCCTAATAGGTACAACCAAAGGTCTCAGCTCCCTTAGCATCTTCAAGAGCAAAGGGTTTGTGATCTATTTCCTTAACAGAATCAGGTCATGCAAGAATTCTCACATTAATCAGTAAACATAATTTAGTATTTTAATGAAAATTGCCAATATTGATATGACTCAGGATCAACAGATTAAAGTAAAAGTTATTTCCTTAAGTTAACTTCAAAATATCATATCTATCCTGTACTCATTAAAGGAATGACCAAACTTATATGTACAGAACAATTTGTTTAGAGTGAGGCTACGTAATTATGCATAGCGCACATTGGTCCGTACTATAGATCCATATCTCCATTTTCAAAGTCCGAACAATTGATCCGAACCGCTCAATATGACATCCATATGAATATGTATTTGTAGGCCAAATTTTACATTTTTTAGATTTTTTTTTTTACTATTTTTTTGGGTAGGTAGAAAATCACTTGATCTAAAGATTCTAGACCATCCAAAAGTAGTGATTTTCTACCTATCTAAAAAAATAGTAAAATATTCTAAATAATGTAAAAAATTGGCCTCTAAGTTCATTTTCATATGGAGATCATGTTGAGCTGTTCAGATCGACTATTTGGACTTTTGAAATGAATATATGGATCCATAGTATGGACCATTGTGTGCTATGCTTAGTACCGTAGTCTCACTCATTTGTTTAAGTGTATCTGATAGTTAAAGTAGTGTTCACACACTTCATTATTTTGGAACAATCTATTAATTTCACCTAATTTTCGACAGAGAAGACTTGGAAACCGGCCAACTAGAAGAATGATATTTTTATGAAACATTCTACATATTTTTTATTTTTCTTAATAAAGGGTAAAAGCGGTACTTTATAAATTTAAAATGTATTTTAATAGAAAAGACAGTAAAATGGGTAAATTTGTGAGTTTCTGAAATTTAGAAGGGTAAATATGGTATTATGAATTTTAGAGGGGTAAATACAAAATTTCGAAGTTTTTGAGGGGTATACATGAAATTCCCCTTATTTTTTACATTTTGGATGTAAGGACCCAAGGCTTCCTTCCCAATAAAAGGAAAGAAAATTCAAATCGTTGCATTTTGCTAACTTCTCATTAGAATTTGATATAATGATTTGGTTCATGTTCTTTATCTATATTGATTAATATGTACTTGTCAATATATCAATCTGAAGTTCAATGTAACAAATAATTAAGGGCATTAATCTGTGTTACCACTTAAATGGATTTTGAAACACTTTCTTAAGTATGTCTACATTCATAAGCCAGTGTTAGATAACGGTAAGAAAAAAAAGTTCGAAACTCCTATTACTAAACGACAATTGGGGGTTTAGCGCTATCTTCAGGGTTTGGTGTTAAAAGTTCGAAACTCCTGTTACTAAACGACAATTGGGGGTTTAGAGCTATCTTCAGGGTTTGGTGTTAAAAAGGAAACCGAAACTAATAACCTCATTATAAGGCACTCCAACCCATATCTTTTCACCAGACCGACATTCCATCTCCTTTTCCAAGTTGATCTCCAAATCTGCATGGTTGGATCTTAATTAGCAATGTCTAGGGTGATGACTTCCCTTAGAAAGGCCATATCGGTGAGCAAAAGCAAAAAAATTTCTATACACTTCTTGCTTCTTTTCAATTACATCAATTACTGTTCAATTTAACAATTGAGGAGGATTCCGATACTAATTTTTTTTTTTTTTGGATATTATGAGTTGCTAGTGTTACAACCTCTCTTTTCTATTAATATTTGAATAATTTAAACAACGAATCCAATTATTTATCATTTTTCTTATATGAGCAATGTGTTCACATAAACTTTGTGATTTTTTTTTTGTTTTTTACGAGATCAAAAGGCCAAGAAATAGACGGGCTAAGATTTACATAGATTCTTGGATCTCTTTGATCTGTCACAGTTAACTCTTGATCCATAAATCTTTTGGATTCTTTGATCTTAATGCAAAACAAACTAAAATATTATTAAATTTTGCATGGATACCATGCATGAAGATGGATGAGATCAACATTTTAGATTTATTGTTTACATATTGAATTTCGAAATAGTTATGCAAAGTAGAGGTCATTACAACTTGTGATGTTGGAACCTTCTTTACAATTAATATCATGTTGTGCTACATTTAATATAAGCTTCAGTAGCAACATATCACCCTATATGCAATTTTTAAAATTAATGTTTTCAAATTTTTTGGTAACTTATTGAATATTTATTTCAGGTGATTACAAATAACTCTTTGGAGTTAAGTAATCGTGAAAGTCTTGAGCAAAGTAATAGAAATCTGGTGGACCATGAGCATTTTGGAAGTGGTAGTTCTAATTTCCAAAGTACGTGGTTGAGTCTTGCAGGTGGAGATAATTCCTCACATGACTGTGTCCATCCTAACTTGATGGAGGGAAATAAGCAACTTGATCCACTGGATCATCATGAGAATTTTGGTAATTTTACATATGCTGACGAAGGAATTAATATTCATCAAGTTCCAGCTCAAACCAGCAACATGCTTCCAACATCAAACACTTTAGACGGTTCCACCGACAACCTACTTCAAATGTTGCACTTTTTGGGACACTCCACTCTGAATAAAAGCACTAGTCAGCTTGGCGAGCAGACATCCACTGAATTGGATCATAATTCTAACGATGACACCCAGTATTTACCTGCAAACACAAGAATACATTGGACTCCTGAAGAAGATGAGTGAGTACTTTTGATGCACATAATTTCTATATTTCTGAGATATATAGAACATATTTTGATGCCCATGTGTTTAAGGAACTTTAAAAGAATGTCGATTATCTTCTACTATTTTGTTTTGCCACAGATTGTTGAAAGAGCTCGTGAAGAAACACGGAGAAGGGAAATGGGCATTGCTGGCAAAGCATTTCCCGTCAAGGAATGGAAAACAATTGAGAAAGAGATGGATGAACCATTGTAGACCCCACATTAAGGTACAGTTATTTATATTTTCCTTGGTACCATGTTCTTTCTATATATTTTCAATTGTTAGGGTATATATACTTGAGAAATTGTATAATCATAAGAGGAACTTATAATAAAGATAGATCATCGCTCTCTGGTAAAGTTTGTTCAACTCTAGATCCACAATTAGTTCATACATAAATCATATGATATTTTGGGAATCGTGAGTATTAGGATAAGAAGTTTACTCGATGCTTTAGGTTTATATAAATTTTAAATTCAATGTAAGTTAATAACCCACATTAATGATATGTAGTTGTCAATTTGTGAACAGATCAACTTCTTGAAAAATATATAAGTTAGTCCATTGTTCAATTTAATAAGTATATATCTTAAACACACTGGCATTGTCTATTGCACCTATCAATGGAATAAATATCAAGAATTGCCTCTAGAGAGTTTATGGTAGCTGCTTTCTTTGATAAACCATGTTGTAGCTATACCGAAGCCAGAATAAGGCACTTGACCTTCCCTAGAACTAGAAAAATAGATATATATATTTTTTTTTCATCATGATGGCTCATTAAAAAATAGAAAAGTATGATTGTATATGAAATTATATGTCAACCTTATAACGTGAGTCTTGGTCAATGAACGAAATCAAACATTGGATTTCTCTGAACCTTGTCCAAGGTATTTGTATAAATATCAAAAACATCAGCATCATATGGACCACAAATAGTGCACGTTTTGTAATGTGAAATATGTGTTTAGCACAGAATCAGTCAGCCTGGTGTTAATCTTTAAGCGGTAATTATTCAATCTAGCCAGAAATAAAGACTATCCTAACTTGTACCCTATGTATTCTATTGAATAATTAATATCGTATAGATACCTATTTTACATACCGGTTGTTGATTAACTCGACTTATTTTCTTTCTTTCTTGGGTCTTGTTACATCAAAGGATGAGAAATGGACGGAAGAGGAAGATGCAATCATTATAAGAGCACACTCGCAATTTGGGAATCAATGGGCAAAGATAGCACAAGCTCTGCCTGGTAGAACTGAAAATGGGGTAAAAAACCATTGGAATACAAACAGGCGAAAGAACATGGCAAAGAACTTGGCAAAGAACTTTATAAACAACAGGCATTCGAAACCAATAGGCTCATTGCAGCAGTACATTGGAAGCCTGCTTCAGGATGATATAGCAACCACCTCAGCCGCAAATGGAGCAATCCCAGAAAATGCTGAGCCAGGTATGCATGCCAATCTCCAACAAGACTAATTGCAGGACATCAAGGGAACTTGAAGGGTAGATCAGGTCTTTTAGTATCATAATTCTTAATAATTATGGACTGTTGTGTAATATTGCATTAAGACACTGTTGTGCTTTAAATTTTCTTTTCCTTTGTTTTTCAAATACTTTGTTATGGAGAACCAACATTTGGTCTAGTGGCAAAGATAATGCTCTCTGTGTGGGAGGTCGCATGTTCAAAACCTAGATGTGGAATCCTTGTGAATATTAAATTAGTTGGGGGACTTGAACCCCAACTTGACTTGCAAAACAGAAAATCCTTTATTATGTGGTTGGAGGAACATGAGAAATTCTAATGTCATGACTTTTAAGGTATGCTTAAATATTTTAGTTAGTTTGCTTGATAATGAAACTTTGTCATGTAGAAGTGATTGATTTGGGAAATTTTTGCATTGTGAGAGGTAAGAGAGAATAGGTAAAAAGAGGAGAGATAGAGGAATGACATTAATATTGAAGGAACGGTTAACAGTAGTTTGTTGTACTATGCTCTTATTATCCAAGGAGAGCTTTTGGAGTCATGTGATCTTATATATAAGGGAGTGCGTATCCCATGCCGTACCACATGAAATAAAAAATGTCATTATGTCCACATCAAATGTCAAGTTTAACGTTAAAAAAAAACAAAATTTAGACATTGCTAATTTGCTATAGCACCATCTGAAACAACACGGACGGATTTGATACTTGTTTTCTCAACTTAATTTCTGTCCCGTTGTTTGAGATGCTATATGGCAAAAGAGGTCCAAAAATATCCCAAAGCATTTCCAAAACCAACAGAGAACGTGGCCTTTCATGATTAGAAATACGGATAAACTTTAAAGCATTCCAACAGATTTTAATATATATATATAGAGAGAGAGAGAGAGAGCAGCTAAGATCACAGTAGTAACCTTGAGACGGTGCAAACAATTCATCAAGTGAAGGGAAACAAATCTGACTTCTTTTTCCTTTCCAAAATTTAAAAGGAATTATTTTATTGAATGGTCAATAAAGCAAAGGAATTCACCACACATCTGGAACAATTCAAACTTCATTATTAATTAATCGTTGTATTAGATAAAAATTAAAATAATCATATATAGAAATCAAAGGACACCATTAACACTACTTTGTTCACCCAAAATATTATTTATTACTAGAAAAAAAATGCTGTTGATTTGTTGGAAATGATAAATATATAGAAATGAAACCAAGTAATTAGCATGGAAAAAAGTAATGGGCTCAGAGAAGGGTTGGATGGAGACTTGAATGGGCCTATGAGGCTTTATTGAACCCTTGATCGGGCCCCCCCCACGCAGTCCATGGATCTATTACTTTCAAATTTACTACTTCCGAGAACTCATTTTTAAATTTGAAACTGAAAATTAAAGAAGAAAATAAACAACAGAACTGGTACAGGGAAACCTTACAAAAAAACTGAGCTAGTACACTTCTTGAATTATGATTAGAAATTAACGAGAACTAGTAATGAATGTTTCTCTTCTCTAAGCAACTAATCTGCTGACTCTCACTCTCACACATCATACAGCCCACAAAAACAGAATGTGCAGCAGAGTACAATACACAAAGGGTTAAATACATAAGACTTCAGATCTTCCGTGGCATTGCCTGACGTCGAGGCTTATTCAATGGTACATAATACCTTGAATTGGGGATGGCTTTAGGCATTGGTCCTATGTTGCAGCCCCTTTTGAGTTTATGAAGGCGTGAAGTACGTTGATTGGTGATGCAATCTTGCGGAGGATTTCCAGGTCCTGTTGAATTGGGGATGTTCACACTCGTTTCCCCAGGGTGATGACAATATGCATCAATTATGTTGAACAGAAGTTCACTAGGATAGAGATCTGTTCTCTGTAGCAAGGAAGAAAAGAGCAAGTATTGTAAGATAGATTCAGTAGCCAAAAAGTTGATCCAGGCATCTGTCTGGTTACTATCAAATGTATTGCATATTGATTTAATTAATTTGAAAATGGTATAAGGCTTTAGTTCTCTATTTATCACACCTTTCAAACTAAATCTTTGATTTTGATTGAAGATGTTTACGAAAGAGGCTAAATTGAGGAAAGCAGTGAGCTAGGTGACGGTAGCAAAAATTTAATTTATTAACGATAACTTACAGAAGAGCGTCGAGCTTCAAGTTCCGCCATTTGTTCTTCTCTGCGCACGTCAGAAAAGAGTAGTGTATTAGAAATATAAAAGAAGATTGAATTCAACTGGGAGTAACAAGGGCAGAGTCAACTTTCAAACTATAGGGGTCAAGCATGAAAGGGGATCAATCATATAAAGTTTTTATGCTACGAATGGAGGTCAATTTACACTGTTCATAGCATTTTGCTCTAAATTATATAGAAAATTATGCTTAAATACAAACAATTTGAAAAATAATGGGGGTCAATTGACCCCCATTTAACAAACATAGCTCCGCCTCTAACTAGGACAAACAATTAAGTGCTGAAACCAAGGATTTATGAGAAAAAAATTAAACTATTAAATTAGACTAGCTAGAATATATGAACTTACTCCAACTTCTTCCGATATAATGATTTTGAAGGGGGGTGAGAATGAGAAGATGGATAATGAGATGAATCATGAGAGAGGAGGGTGGCCCATAAACTAGGATGGCTTGACAATTGATTAAATTTTGAATTCACTCGGGCAAGACGGCAGAGATCTCTATAGTCCAATAGGCGCCTCTCGGTTCCAAATTCAAGGACTCGAACCCACACATCATCTGGGAGACTTGACATGGTTAATTAGCTTTGAGAGAAGCAAAGGTTGCAGGGATGGAGGTATGAAAGAAAGGAAGGTTGAGAATATATAGAGAAATTACAAGAACACTGCTTCCTAAATTGGACACTTACAAAGTTAGTTGTATTATATTTGGAGTCTATGTTGTTTTATTAAAAGAGGACGTGAGGATTTATTTAGTTATGAAGATTTCTTACACTATGCCATATTTTGGCAATTTCACAGCTATAAATAGAATCTTCAAAAATATAGTGGCTAGCTGGATGCTGAAATTAAGAAAAACAAAAATATTAAAAATGAGAAAGAAAGATTCTATGCTATGTCAAAAATAGAGTTATTTATGTAAATACCAAATAGGTTGGGAAGGCCTAAAATAAAAATCAGATTTCTGTCATCTCTAATTTTAGATTGATTGGATCAAATTTAAACTAGTTTTGACTTACTATGACAATCGTGCGGATTGAGTTGGATTTAAGTTAGATCATGTTGAACTCAGATCTATTTATCTTCGAACATTATTTTCTGTCAGATCGAGATAAAATCTTATGCCAAATTCCGATCTTTGGGTCATATAATTAACGGTCGATGAACACACTTTTAGAACAGATTGTGCTCTTTTATATAATTTCCATTTTATGGAACTTCTGTGTTAAAATTATAGAAGAAATAGAGTAGGATTGATCTCAGTTGTTCATCATTGATCAAAGGGCTAGGATTAGATTAAATAGGAAATTCTATTTAGGGAAAAGAAATAAACGGTACTCTACTGTATAGGTACCAAAAGTAGAATAGAGATAACGGTAATATTTTTCATGTAGCATAAAAGAGCTTGTATCATGAAATTCAATAATAAGAAAGTTTATCTCCTCATAATTCATACAAAATCAACATGGTATCAGAGCTTCGTCTGATAATTTCATAAACTTCAAAAATCGCAACAGTACCATTTACCAGTATACTGATAGCCAAATGCCAGTAAACTGAGAGCATAACCAACATACCATAAACCCATAACAGAAAGTCAGAAACCATAAACAAACGAGAATGAGTCAAGAAGGGCAGCAATCATCAGATGCTACATACTCCTCTCGACTCACCCATAATCTGTTAAATGGCAAGAATTATGTATCATGGGCAAGGGCAGTGACCTTATCTCTTAGCAGCCGAGAAAAGCTCGAATTCATCATAGGAGAATGCAACAAACCAAAGATAGCAAATCCAGACAACAAAACAGAAACCGAAAAACAATCGCTACGAAAATGGCAAACCACAGATCACAGGGTCATGACTTGGCTCTTTGATTCCATGGAATCAGAAATTTCTGATTTATTCCATCATAGTTCCACCTCACGAGAATTGTGGGAAGACATACAAGCTTTTTTCAGCCAACAACAAAATCACTCGCATGTCTTCAGACTCATGCAAGAAATCGAACAAGAAAAGCAAGGGTCTAAAACCAACACAGAATACTACGGTGCCATGAAGAAAAAATTCGATGAACTTCGAATTTACAGACCTTTCACAACAGACCCAATAGAGCTCCGAAAAAGACTCGATCAAGATGAGTTATTTCATTACCTTGCGGGTCTCGATTCCAGTTATGAAGCGATCCGATCACAAATCATACTCGGATCCGAACTACCCAAAACCTCTGTCGCTGTTGCAATGATTCAAAGGGAAGAAACAAGGAGACTCACCATGGGCGGTCCACAAGCCTCCTCCGGCGAGGGACACGAGACCCAAGCCTTCGCTACTCAATTCCGGCACCAAAACCCTAACCCTCAATTTCGGCCAAATCAAAAGAAAGGAGGGGTGTGCTCTCATTGCAAGAAGGAAGGCCACACCCATGAGAGGTGCTGGTTCCTTCACCCCCATCTCAAACCCGAAAAATGGAAGGCTCAAGAGAGGAATAGAGGTGGCGACGGGATCAGTAGAGGGGGCGAAAGAGAAAAAGAGAAGAAGGGATATGCGGCTGGGGTTCCTCTGACTCAATCCGAACCCAATTTGGGTTATATGTCTCAGCGGACTCAACCCGAATCAAACACTGGCTACATGGCTCAAGTCCAACCCGAACCCAACCTCTCTAACTCAAATTCCATGCGAAACGGGTCAGACGGGTCGCAGGATTCCATGCAGCACTTATTTCAGCAATTTTCTGTGTGGTTTAAAGATCAAGGTGCTCCTAGCTCATGTGGTATTGTTTCTCACTCAAAAAATTTTAATTTATATGACCAAATAATTTTAGATAGTGGAGCAACAAACCATATGTTCGGAAATAGAAAATTTTTCACCAAATTAGACTTGACTAAAAATAATCAATATGTCTTAATGGCAAATGGTACGAAAGTACAAATAGATGGCATAGGAGAAATTAACGTTTGTAATCATAAAATAAGTAACGTATTATATTTAAAGCGTTTCCTATAAATTTAATTTCTATAGGAAAATTGACACAAGAATTCAATTGCAATGCAATTTTTTCTTATAAAAATGTTGAATTTCAGGACCGGGTAACCGGGACGAAGATTGGGGAAGGAATTCTTGAAAACGGGCATTATCTTTTCAACTTGCAAAAATTAGATTTTTGTGCTTCCGCAAAATCCATTAATTATGATGTTTGGCATAGGAGACTCGGGCATCCATCCGACAAGATTCTAAATAGTGTATTAGATTTTTCAAATTCAAAATGTATTAATTGTGACATTTGTAAGTTGGCAAAACAAACAAGGCTTCCCTTTTCTCAATCTTGTAGTAAAAGTGAAGCGATGTTTGATTTAGTCCACTCCGATGTATGGGGTCCGGCCCCAATTGATTATTATAATGGATTTAGATATTTTGTTATATTTATTGATGATTTTTCTAGATCCACATGGCTGTATTTATTAAAATCAAAAAATGAAGTTTTTAATTGTTTCAAAGAATTCTTATGTCTTGTAGAAAATCAATTCAATTGTAAACTTAAAATTTTTAGATCGGATAATGGAACGGAATTTATAAACCAAAATTTTATAAATCTTTTTAAAGGAAAAGGAGTCATACATCAAACAACTTGCATAAATACTCCTCAACAAAATGGAGTATCGGAAAGGAAAAATAGACACTTATTAGAAATGACACGAGCATTATTATTTCAAAATAATGTTCCAAAAAAATATTGGTCGGATGCCATTCTTTGTGCCACGCATCTAATTAATAGGTTACCAAGCGCTATTTTAAAAAATAAAAGTCCACTAGAAATCCTCTACCAACAAAAAATAAATCTTGATCATTTAAGAGTATTTGGTTGTACTTGTTTTGTAAAAATTAAAAGAAAAGATAAATTTGATCATATGTCAACAAAAGCAATTTTTTTGGGATACTCTACTTATAAAAAGGGTTACAAATGTTATGATCCTATTAGCAAAAAATTATTTATGTCTAGGGATGTCATATTTTGTGAAGAAGAACCATATTTTAAAGAAATAATTAAGACCCCACATACACAAGAACAAGTAAGACCTATAATATCTCATGTAGAGGGTCAAGAAAGTGAACAAAATGTTAATCATATTTTCGATGATAATCTTGAAGTAGAGACTAACACAAATAATCTTGATAATAATAATAATGAAATAGAAGGAAATTTAGAAGTTAGACGGTCTTCACGAATAACACGACCATCTACTACACTTAGGGATTATGTAACCTATACGGTACAATATCCTATTGAAGAGTTTCTATCATATGAAATATTTCACCCTTACATCTTGCTTTTTTGACTACCATCCAAAAAGAAATAGAACCGAATAGCTACCAAGAGGCTATTACAAATCCGGTATGGTGTCAAGCCATGAAAGAAGAGCTAAAAGCTCTAGAAAAAAATGAAACTTGGGTAATTGTACAATTACCAAAGTTAAAAAAACCGGTAGGGTGTAAATGGGTTTATAAAATTAAATACAATAGCAATGGTACCATAGAACGATATAAGGCAAGGTTAGTTGCAAAAGGTTATACCCAAACATACGGAATTGATTACAATGAAACCTTTGCACCGGTGGCCAAAATGAATACCGTTAGAATTTTATTTTCCATTGCGGTAAACAATAATTGGAATTTATACCAAATGGATGTCAAGAACGCTTTTCTTCAAGGAACACTTGAAGAAGAAGTATACATGAACCTACCCCCCGGACATAAATTGCAAAACAATTCTAACTTAGTGTGTAGGTTAAATAAGTCGATTTATGGATTGAAGCAATCTCCTCGAGCATGGTATGGCAAGCTTAGCTCTTATTTAATTTTATGTGATTTTAAAATTAGTAATTCGAACCATTCTCTCTTCACAAAAATTAATGGTAAACACACTACCATAATTTTGGTATATGTCGATGACATTATAATCACCGGAAACAACATAAATGAAATCAAAAAAATCAAAAGTCAATTGAAGGAGAAATTTGATATCAAGGATCTTGGATATCTAAAATACTTCTTAGGAATAGAAGTAGCTTACTCTAAGTTGGGACTTTTTATTTCACAAAGGAAGTATATTTTAGACCTCTTAGAAGAAACCGAAAAATTAGGTTGCAAACCGGCCTCCACACCCTTTGATAGCAAATGTAAATTAAATAGTGAAGATGGTGAATTGTTAGATGATATAAATCAATTTCAAAGAATTGTAGGAAAATTAATTTATCTTACCGTAACCCGACCGGATATTTCATTTTCGGTAAGCCAAGTTAGTAAATTCATGCATTCACCTAGAACATCACACTTAGAGGCCATAAATAAGATTTTAAGGTATCTAAAGAAAACACCCGGTAAAGGAATATTAATGAAAAACAATAATTCTAATGTCATATGTGGCTATTCCGATGCAGATTGGGCCGGGAGTTTCGATAGGAAATCCACTACCGGCTTTTGCACATTTGTAGGCGGAAATTTAGTCACATGGAAAAGCAAGAAACAAAACGTCGTGGCACGATCTAGCGCGGAGGCGGAGTATCGAGCCATGGCTTCAACCGCAAGTGAATTAGTATGGCTCAAACAACTTCTCAAGGATATGGGCATCGAATTCAATCAACCCATGAAAATGTATTGCGACAACAACTCCGCACGACACATCGCATTAAATCCGGTGTTCCATGAACGGACCAAGCACATAGAAGTAGATTGCCATTTTGTGAGAGAAAAAGTCCAAGCCAAAGAAATAGAGACACTGTATGTACAAAGCAATGAACAATTAGCGGATGTCTTTACCAAAGGGTTGGATCCGAAACAATTCGACAACATTACAAGCAAGCTAGGATTGTATGATATATACATTCCTAGCTTGAGGGGGAGTGTTAAAATTATAGAAGAAATAGAGTATGATTGATCTCAGTTGTTCATCATTGATCAAAGGGCTAGGATTAGATTAAATAGGAAATTCTATTTAGGGAAAAGAAATAAACGGTACTCTACTGTATAGGTACCAAAAGTAGAATAGAGATAACGGTAATATTTTTCTTGTAGCATAAAAGAGCTTGTATCATGAAATTCAATAATAAGAAAGTTTATCTCCTCAGAATTCATACAAAATCAACATTCTGTAACTTGTATACACACACACACATATATATATGGACCATTTGGATATTCTGAAGTGAAATATGGACATGTACTGTATCAAGAGGCTCTATCTAAAGCGTAAAGCGTAGTATTTTCGACTTTTTCATATGAAGGAAGTCTAAATTACGACATGCTGCATGGACGTCAGTAGGGGTGTCAATGGGTACGATACAGATAGGATAGGATGGAAGCATTTTGCATCACTCATAAAGTTAATCGGTTTTAATAGTTTGAATTCATCATTTAAAATTATTCCAATAAATTTTGAAATTAAACTCATCAAAGAATTAGTGAGCTTAAGAACACCTAATTCTACACTCCATAAATGTATGGAAAAGAAACCAAGTAATAAGCATGACAAACACAAAAGTAATAGGCTGAAAACAAGGGTAGAGATGTTAATTTCAATGCTAATCTGTTGCCTCTTTCTTGGTCGGTACGAATAAGGTTAAGGTGCAATGATCCAGGATCATATATGACTGAGTCTAGAAGGCTTGAATGGGCCTATGAGGCTTTATTGAGCTCTTAATAAGGCCCCACACAGCCCTTGCATATATTATCTTCAAATTAACTATTTCTAAGCATAGTGACAAATGAATTACTCGGGCTCGGTTCGGCGGAGTCAAAAGTTCGTGATTCAAGAATAATTTGGGTATAATTTGAGAATGATTCAGAATTATCCGGACCGGAGATCTCAGTCCCACAAGGGAGCAAAAAATAAAATCCAAAAAATAAAGTTTAGAAAAAATTCAAGAGTAATTCGGAAATTCGGAAACAAAATCGTTAAATTCGTGAATTATTTGCAAATAATTCGGTCAAAGTTCGGTCAACCGAATAATTCAGCATTCAGTTCGCCATCACTAACAAAACGAATTATTCACGAATCTTGTGACTATGTTTCCAAGAGCTCATTTTTAAATAAATACAGAACTAGTATCTACTTCACGAGTGATGCGTTTACATGTAAAGTATTCAAAATTTTCAAATTAATTTAGTATAAAATCAAGTGATCAAAATTAAATGTTTATAAAGTAATTTTAATGCATTCATTTTTTACATTTTTTTTACTGTTTAATTTTATACTAAATTAATTTAAAATTTTAAAAACTGCATGCAAATTCATCACTCGTGAAGTATATCGATTTTAATGGTTTGAATTTGTGATTTGAAGTCAATTTAGTATATTTTGATGCTAAGTTCATAAAAAACTTGCTCACCTGAGCTTAAATATCCTAGTTGTAAACTATTTTGTTTTTCTCTAAACGAAGTCGACCTGCTATCTGGGCCAGTCCTATCCGTTGACTTGATATATTTTTTAGTCAGAAGAGACTTTAATTTAACCTGGCACTTAATTTAGAGATATTATTTACGAGTAAAGTTTTATTATTCAAATATTTGTTTCAAAAATATTTGAAAATGTTGGCAATTTTAAATATGCTCAGGCCATATAAAAGTTGTAATATTTAAATATTTGCTCTCTACATATTACAAAACAAAACAAAAAAAGTCTTTTATTGATTGATATACAAGAACAGTGTAAAATGAATATTGAAAGCACTTCACATTTTACTTTTAATTATGCAGCAGCAGCAACAACAATAATGGTCTCGCCAGCATTACAAATCTCTTTGCATTTTACCAACGACCCCATGAGATCTCAACATTAAAGCTTTTGATTTGTTCTATTTGTAAGTTTTCAGTTCAAAATAAAGTATTTGTCAGATGTTCGATATGAAAGACTATATAAAAGTGATAAATCATTGTGCAAGCTTTTTTCGTCTTTTTATTAAATTTACTATACAAAAATATATACTCATCAATTTATATAAAAAATATTTTACTTTTATTATGTACAATAATATTATTGTTCTTTTTTAACTGTCTCGGTATCTTCAAGGAATATAGTTTGACATTCAATTCAACAAATTTAGATTTTAATTTTTTAATAAATTTATATAAGATATAGTGTTTACAAAGCTGAAAGTTGGTGCTTATTTTATGTTCAATGCTACAGGTCATTTTAATTCTACAAATATATAAAAACATATACAAGTACAAAATGATTAAATAATTAATTTGTCGAAGCCACGGAGAGTCTTGCACAGCAAAATCGTAACGGCTCGTTAAGAAAAATATTTTAGAAACAAAGCCTATTCTAAAACCTTAATTTAATTTTACAATATTTTGAAATAGACCCATTATATACAAAACTAAAGCAGAAATTCATGCAGTGATTTTGAGAGCTCTAAAACTAATGAATTCCACAACCGTAGTTTAAACAGTAATTGTATTTCAGTAGTTGTCCCTTGTATAAATAGTCTTGCTTCAAAAAGCCACATAATGTTTCAAACCTTAAACAACACAACTGAATTGTAATCCTTTACTGCACTATCTTGACATCAAAAAGACAGTACACCTTTAAACCATGTAAACTAAGGAAACTAGCACATAACTAAAAAAGCACCAAACAGTAGCCCAGATAGCCTAGTATAACAGTTCATACTGTAACTCAATGGCATGCCTCCCAAAAGTTTGCAGCTGGGTTGTTTGGTGCACAGAGTTAGTTTTAAACAAGGCAATCAGATTGGAGACAAAAAAGCAAAGTACACAACTAGATCAGGTTAGTTATCCTCAACCAATCTGGTCAATGAATATTTCTCATGATTGCATTCAGTTGCGTCACAACCCTATAGAATTCGAAGAAGAGGTCAGTGCATCCTACGCATGTTTCCTGTAAGTGAGCTCCAACAACCAAGTCAAAACCCCCGAATTCACCGACAAACTCCTCAAGCAATTGCAACGTCAATTTTGTTACATCATCAATCTGCCTCAGCTCCCCACTCTGCCCGGTGCTCTCCCACCACCTGTTACTTAGCAAGCAATTAAACTTTATATTAGAAGCAAATTATATTTTAAAAGGTTCCTTAAACATCAGCATATGTTAGAGAAAAGGATTGATTAACAGTGACAACCTCTTGAAAATCTTCCTGTTGACCTCTGACATCTCCAATGAGACCACACATTTGAGGTGCAAACCAAGTCGACTCAGAGCAACTTCGGCACCTCCAATGCCAGTATAGAGGGATAAGATTCGTAACCCATCAGGATAGAGGTCCTTCAAAGGGGAGAGGATGTACCCAATTGTATCGGTCTGGAAACAGTGTTCCATGGTCCTTAAACGATGAGACAGGTCAAGCTCTGCCAGGTGGGTGTGGTTGATTGGGTATCCTAGAACCTTCTCAAGCTGATCTGGTTCCAGTGGGGCCAACTTGTTCTTGCCGACCCAGATCAAGTTCAATTGACCACATTGATTGAGTATTAAATTCTGATCATGTGTCGAAAGCCGCCCATGTGAATCTTTCACCCTCCGTTCCAGATTCTCACAAACTTGGGATACCCCAGTCATGTCGGCCAAGATCTTACTATTTAGCTGCCTCCGTGGGTCCCACAGGGGCCACCAATTTCTTGTAATTGGCACCACACCCTCGATTGACATTGGCGTCCTTGGTTGGATATGGTGCCTTGTTTCGGTCGGAAGGCTGTGGAGGTAGCCTTCTTTTCGTTTCAAAGCAGAGAAAACCTGGGAATTCACAAATTCATGCTTACTGTTGAAGAGAAACTGAGAGTATAGCTGCCATGTCTTTTCTGAAAGCTCAACCACACTTCCATAGATGAAGAATGGCATGTCTGGTAAGGCTCGTGATCTACACACCTCATTGTTCACAAAACTGGAACTGCAGGTTCTAGGACCAGAGTGGTTATCTTGGTTTGCAGGACTTCTTTTCTCGGTTAGAATGTTCTCTGACCTTTTATCAGGTCGATTTTCGCCTTCATTGTTCTTGTCCTCGTAGTAGAAGCCGGCATCTGAGGTCAAAGAGGTGTAGCTCCTTTTGCCTTTGGTTGTTGAGAAATCAGTTCCCATTTTCACATTGCATCTGTCAGGGGAGACATGCTGTTGCATGAAGAGAAAATAATTAGAGAAGAGTGAGAGTATCAAAACTCGGTTTAGGCCCTGTACAGTTCAACTCCATCATAGGTATAAAGAATACATTTGTCATATGTTATGAACTATGATGAATGATAAATGACCTTATGAAGATCACAACCTGTTAAAAATAGACCCTAGACCCCATTACATGGAAGTATATTTTTTTTTTTAGTAAAAAACTATACATGGAAGTATATTTGAACTTCGTACAAAGCTATAAAGTATTAAAATTACTGTAAATTTCAGTTAATTATGGCACGGGCTGGTACATAACCAGATCACACTGTTTCTTGACAAAAATAGTACGGACATGGGGATTATAACTGTATTTGACAAAAATAAGTTACCTTAGAATTCAAGTGAGGTTTCGAGGTGTGGGACCCACTTGGCACTTGAACTTCCCCATCACTGTCAGAACTGAAAAGTCCTCCAAGAGAACCTGATGATTCTTTCATTTGCTCCTCTAAAGCCTATTCCAATTTCAACATATTCAAAAACCAGTTAGGTTCAATGGGTTTATACATGTTGGATAATGAAGCCCATCTATGCCCATCTAAGAAATTAAAAAAAATAAAAATAACATCTGCATAACTGCTAGGTAGATCATTAATGTACAGATTTCAGCACCAAGACAAAGTACAAATAACACAGTAAAAACATGTACCAGTACCTCAGTAAAGAGGCATCAGATAGACATGACAAAACATATCAAAATATACTCGAATGGAGTTCAAGAAGACAATTGAACCAAGTCAATAGTTCAAGAATTAAAAAGATATTAATATCAATTTCTACATTTTTAAGTAAAATGTACTCTTTCATAATATCAAATTTTATTTTTGTATGTAGCATGTACTCAAGATTTAAGATAATACATGTTATAAAGACCCCAAAAGAAAAGGGCGATGAGGAAAGAGTCCTACCGAGTACTTGAACAAAGTCTCCAGTATAATGTTGGCATCATCTTCTCCTGAAAAGAGATGCAAAATTATTTGGCCATCAGAGCCATAGATCCACAATGATGAAAGATGATAATCCCCTATACAAATAACAAGCTAGCTGGCAATTTTTCCCTCTTCCCCTGTTCTATAATCAACTCAGTCTACTTGTTTGTTGCCTAACTAAAATACTAAAGGCAATTAGATACATTATTGCATTGTCAAGGACGTGGTAAATTGAGTCAAGTTAGGAGCAATTTAGTTTTAGTTGCAGAGTTGAACAAGGGGAGTTAAAATTGCATGATTGAAGGCAATGACAAGTGTAGCACATACAGAAGTTCAGACTTAATTGCATAATTTGGGAAGGCAAGTATGAGGTCACTTAGGATAGTTGCACATTTGACATGTTATTGAAGCATTAATAGGGATCACCCAAGGCTTATTTGAACAAAGATGTTAGATTTGCTACAAGTAAATGATCCTGAAAAAGTAATCATTATATTAAAAAAAAAGTATACCATTTTCTTGGAGAACCTTTTCTACTAGTTCTGAAGAGAACCCCATGCCAATAAAGTGTGATCTCAAGTTGCTACTTGATGAGCTAGGCCCACCTTCCTGTAAATATAAGTCAGCATTGGTTTGTTAAACCATTGCACAACCTTATCAATTGTAAAATGTATGAGATTGGCACTCATAGAATATTTCTTGTTCCACTTTTGTCTCTGAAACTCGGGTTTGTGAAAATGGACATCTAGATTAAATTGGCAACTCCACTACCCAACATCTGCATGCAATGTAACTCATGTAACATATCAAAAATATATCAAGTGTTTCTTATTATCCATTTGTTTGCTTGCAAGTACCTTTTTCTCATCCTAAAGAACTGCTTGGGCTTAAATTAGGCTCGATGCACTTCCTCAGATCAAATAGTAGCAACCAAAAATTATATATTATGGTGTAAAGAAATCAGTTTAGATATCTACTTACTACACATTTCCATATCCAATATAAAGCACTAAGTTAATAGTGTGTCATATAGGCTTTGATTGTAGTCTCTCTCTTCATTAAGTGTGCATTCAACAAGTGAAACCAGAATTTGATATTGTATAGTCATGTCAGACAAGTGTGGTGCTCATCAGTTTGACCACATTTTTGCTCTTGATTATTTCTCTGCTTTTGATCATAGCTTACTTGGTGTTTAGTGCTTAGATACTTGATTAAGTACACATTAAGATCAACTAACAAATGGATAAATTTAAAGCATATTGAGGTACCTCCTTTGCTATAACTACACCAGAAGCAAGGTTTTCATCTGACAGATTAGCCTTCTGCACATATGGTACCAGCGCATTTTCACTGCCAGATGGGACCCTCCCATCACCGTATTCTTCTATTTCAACCTACATTTATGCACAGAAAAATGTAGTCAACATGTTAAAAAAATAGTAAACTAATATAGAAGAAGACATGCATTTTCTTTTTTAATCAGTACCATGTCCTTATTCCAGCTTGCTCCTTGATATATTGATTTGAGCTCTTTAAAACCTGAAAGATAGACATCCACAAGCAGGTGTAAATAAGACGTGCAACAAAAAAAAAGGAGGAAATAAGAGGGAATACAATAGGAGGAAATACTATAAAAATCCTTGCACAGTGCTCTAAAAAAAACTATAAATAGGAGGAAATACAAGCATTAAATAGCAACGTAAAACTGGCAATTCCGTGTGCTGATTGTTTGAAAAATGAAAAGAAAAAATAGGTCTACAGTGGAAAACCCCCATTTCCGATATTTACAAGTTTTCTTTTTACTTTTCTGTCCCACGCATAGCTTATAGCTTTAAAAGCAGTATAGTGAACAGTGAACTCCTCTTTTGCAGAAACAATGCCATAGTTTGCAATCATTTTTATGTGACAAGCTAATAAAGAACAAGTTCGGTACTAGTCAAGCTTCATTTAAACCCGGTTTTAGTTTTCTCATTGAAACCGAACAAATGCTCACAAATGGAAAAGGCAATGAAAAACAGCATCCGATATGCAACAAAAAAAGTAAGCTTCAATAGAAACATAAAAGGAATGCCAAAAAGAAAGAGTGAAAAAAACTAGATGATCGGACCAACCTCTCTCTCACAGAAGAGTGTGCGAAAGAGACGGGGAGAGATTCAAGAGCATGAAACAATCAGCCCTTATAACTCGTTACTCCCCGCGGTTCCGTTCGACTGTTCGCTCTCCTCCAACTATGCCAGTACGATTCAGGACGCGTGGAACTTTGGGATTTTTACAGGTGATCATTGATTCTGATCCGACGGTGAAGCTGAGAACAGAGGAAACAGGTAGCTAACGGCGTTAATAAATGTCGCGCTTGGCTCATGGGAATTCGGAATTCCCTGACAACCCGCCAACTCCCGTCAGAGACAGAGTACGAATCTGACATGCGAAAAGCTAATACAGCTGCCATTGTACGGTTCATTTATGAACTCAGGAGCAATGTGAAAATAAAAATGATTTCTCCACAAAATAAGGCAAGAGGAGCTCCGCTTGTTTTCAATTGCGAAAATAAGAACATTAAAGACAAAAACTGATCTGATAAAACATCAAAAATATTCTAACAGAGAAAATTTGTGGAGCACACCGTAAGTGAGCCTCTCTCTCTCTCTCTCACTCACTAGGAGAGTGTGGAGAGATCGAAGAGAATAAAGAACTAAGCCTATTTAACTCATTACTCCCCGGCTCAGTTCGGAATTCTGATCCCAAAAAGTAACTCAAATTTTGAGTTTAGATCTTCACCGTCCAGCTCATTTGATATTTATATCAGAACAGATCGAACGGTCCAGATTCAAAGACAAAATTGGGGTTACTTTAGTAGAGGAAATCCTCGCGGACTGTTCCATTCTTCTCAAATTCAGGACGCGTGTAACTTGAGATGCGTACATAAATGCATGTTGATTTTGATCCAACGGTGGATATAAAAAAGCTGAGAACACGCCAACGGCGTTAAATACTGTGACGCACTCACGCTTCGCTTATTGAATTTGGAATTTCAAGACAACATGCCAATTCCCATCAGAGACAGAGGGATGGATCTGACATGCCGAAAAGTTAATATAGAAGAAACTGCAAACTTCCAAGCTCTGTGATGATTACATGAGAAAAAGAACAAACAAAAAAATTAATACTGAGCTGACATGCAACTCTTATTTTCATTATCTAATAATTCGAAATTTACAAATTAGAAGACAGGAAAAATAATTTTTGAAACTGAGAAGATATGCGACATGCAAATTTAAAAAAAAATAATAATCTCTGTTGTCTTTCGAATCCGATCGTATGTATACGAAAAAAAATATTGTATTCTCGGAGGGTCCATATAGTGAACAAATGTCTTTTTTCATCTAATTTCTATGAATTATGAGGAAATAAATCTGCTGTTATTCTTAAGGAATGACAGGTTACTGTTGTTTCCATTCAAATTTTTTCACGTGCAAATTTCAATAAAATAAGTTTTGCATGTACGAATCTCAACAAAGACCAATAGTTGAGATCGGAATGCGCAAATTTTGTATGTACGAATCTCAATAAATATCCATAGTTAAGATCGGAATAACATATTCTTGTTATTCCTTGAGAATAACTGCGTATTATTTCCAAATTATGATATGCTACCAAAAGAAATGCTCGAACCTTTTGTTTTTTGTTTTTTCGTTTTTTTGGTACAATTTCTAATTTCTAACCAAAATTTGAACATTAATTTTATTTATAATCAAACTTATTTGTTTTTTTTTCTAAACGCAGTGGACTTAGTGTATTGACAAAACCTGTCCGGTCCAGGACCAGACCGACCAACCCGTTGACCGGCCTCGGACCGGCCCGAGCTCTTGCCTAAATCAGGACCGGACCGTCCAAACGGGTGGGCCGGGTTAACAAAGGCGCAGATCACCATTTTTGGACCCAACCCGCCCAGACCCGACCCGTTTGAACCCCGGATCCGGACCGGACCGAATCAAACCCGGACCGGACCGGACGAACCCGTGCCAACCCCCGAACCCGGACCCTAACCCGCCCGAACCCGTTTGAATTCAAATTTTTTTATAAAAATAGTTATTTTTCCCCACAAAAAACCAGCCGAACCGTTCGTTTGACAAGTTTTCAAGCATTTTCTCTGCATGCACGGCTGCACGCATTCAGAATTATGCATTTTAGGTGAAATTAAAAAGATTGGATGGACGGTGGGATGCATTCAGCAAAAATTATCAAACATTTGATAACAAAGATACTGTGGTCATTCATTTAAAAAATCAGATAGACAAAAAATAGTCTAAATTCTAATTACATTTTTTTACTCCAAATCGCAGCAGAGTAGCCATTATCATTGGCATTAAATAAAATAAAATGAAAGATACAAAGAAGAAAATAAAGATATGACATTATAAAATCATCTTCAATTAAAAATTAAAGTTAGAGTTACCCTACTAGCTAGGCGGTGCACTTGGCATTAATTACTTATTCAATTCCATTTCGTCATATATTAGAAATATTAATACTAATAGTCTAATACCCTTTTTTATTTCCTGCAACCGCAGCCCAACAGTCACATCGGCTTTAATTTGATCTTGCTTTGTATCGACAAAATCTTAGCATGGGATCTTCCGAGTTGAGAGATTTGTAGAGGTAGGGGTAGCATTAGCACAGTGTGGGGCAGTTGTTTTTTCTCGGATTGAGACTTCAGTGCTGTAATTCAGTTGTCTAAGTATAGATCTCTTAGTTGTAGACTTGTAGTAGAAACTCTAAATTATTATGAACGCACTATATAGGCCCTGTTCGGCTGCATCAGGGGAAAGGGAATGGGTCAGGGGAAAGGGAATGGGAAAGGGAAGGGAAATTTTTTTAACTGGATTTTACTGTTCACGTGGGAAAAAAAAAATTGAGTCTGAGTGAATTTTTTTTTTCCCACGTGAACAGTAAATCGCGGGAAGCAGCCAAACAGGGCCTTAGGCTGTGTTCGGTAGCATGGGATTTAACGGGAAAAACAACATTTAGCTATTTGTTCCCATTGGGTGTACGGTACTGGACAATTTTCTCAAATTAATTTCCATTAAATTTCCATGCATTTTACTTTTTCTCTTCCAAAAACACTGTTCTAATGGGATAAATCAAATTGAGTCAGAGGTCGTTTTCTTTTCCCAACTGGAACAACTGCTATGAAGATGAATAATTTTTGTTCTTTCTTAACGTGATTAAACTATTTTATCATAATTATTAATATCATAAATGCTTCGTTTATATATATATATATATATATATTTCATTTGACATATTGTGATTAAGTTAATAGTTTGAAATTATTAATATAAGAATTGAAACGTAAGACCAAAAATGAGCCTATATACAAGACACTCTAAGAAACATTTAATTTATTTTAAAAGAACAGGTTTTTTTTACAAAATTTTAATTAAATAATCAATAAATATTATTATGTTATTGTTTAATTATTTTATTTAATTATGTTAATAAGTATAATTAATAAATAATTAACAATAACTAACAAGTGTTGTTATGTTATTCATATTATTTTATTATACTAATAATTATTAATAAAAATAACTGTATTGATATCAAGCATTTTAGAAAGAAAAAAGAATTTTCCACAACTAATCCCACCATACAACCGAACACCCATTTCAACTTTCCTATAATTAGTCCTGTTTGAACCCGTACCCATGGGTTCCCGCTTTTTCAAAAGTGGATTCCCATCTCCATCAAATCCCATCTCATGTAATCCCGTGACAAACGAACGGGCCCTAAATTGTTGAGCGGTTCTTTAATTCCCTCCAAAAGATGCAATTCTAAAAAAAAAAAGTAAAATAAAAAGATTGAGTTCTACTGTTCTAGTCTTCTAAATTATATTATTTTTTTATTGTTTATCAAGAATCTCTATGAGATCGAACTCATGACCTTTTACACAAAAATAATTGTCGTTTTGTACTAGACTAAAAATCTTTTCTTACAATTCTTCAAAATTATTTATGCAAAGTTAAAGAGTTTTAAGTATTAATAACTTCCCAAATTAATATGACCTGCTTGGACAATCGAAGTGCAAAATCAACAGATATAGCTGTTCTTATGATCTCTCATCTTGGATACGTGATTATCAAGTTTAAAAATACTGCTGTCAGATTTATGCTGGTCGTTCTATATAGTTATCTATATAGAGGCAAAGAATAATATTAATGATTATAGAGTTACAATAAGAGTTGCACGTCAGCTCAGTATTAATTTTTTTGTTTGTTGTTTTTCTCAAGTAATCATCACAGAGCTTGGAGGTTAGCTTTTCTTCTGTATTAACCTTTGGGCATGTCAGATCCATTCCTCTATCTCTGACGGGAGTTAGCATGTTGTCTTGGAATTCCAAATTCAATAAGCGAAGCGTGAGTGCGTCACAGTATTTAACGCCGTTAGCGTGTTCTCAGCTTTTTTATTGAAATTTGCACGTGAAAAAAATTTGAATCGAAACAACAGTAACCTGTTATTCCTTGAGAATAACAGCAAATTTATTTCCTCATAATTCATAGAAATTACATGAAAAAAAAAATATGTTTCCACTATATGGACCCCCTGAGAATACAATATTTTTTTTCGTATACATACGATCGGATTCGAAAGACAATAGAGATTATTATTTTTTTTAAATTTGCATGTCGCATATCTTCTCAGTTTCAAAAATCATTTTTCCTGTCTTCTAATTTGTAAATTTCGAATTATTAGAGAATGAAAATAAGAGTTCCACGTCAGCTAAGTATTAATTTTTTTATTTGCTCTTTTTCTCATGTAATTATCACAGAGCTTGGAAGTTTGTGTTTCTTCTGTATTAACCTTTCGGCATGTCAGATCCATCCCTCTGTCTCTGACGGGAGTTGGCATGTTGTCTTGGAATTCCAAATTCAATAAGCGAAGCGTGAGTGCGTCACAGTATTTAACGTCGTTGGCGTGTTGTCAGCTTTTATTGAAATTTGCACATGAAAAAAATTTGAATCGAAACAACTGTAACCTGTTATTCCTTGAGAATAACAGCAGATTTATTTCCTCATAATTCATACAAAATACATGAAAAAAATATTTCTTCACTGTATGGACCCTCCGAGAATACAATATTTTTTTTCCATATACATACGATCGGATTCGAAAGACAACAGAGATTATTATTTTTTTTTAATTTGCATGTCGCATATCTTCTCAGTTTCAAAAATCATTTTTCCAGTCTTCTAATTTGTAAATTTCGAATTATTAGAGAATGAAAATAAGAGTTGCACGTCAGCTCAGTATTAATTTTTTTGTTTGTTCTTTTTCTCATGTAATCATCACAGAGCTTGGAAGTTTGCGTTTCTTCTGTATTAACCTTTCGGCATGTCAGATCCATCCTTCTATCTCCGATGGGAGTTGGCATGTCGTCTTGGAATTCCAAATTCAATAAGCGAAGTGTGAGTGCGTCACAGTATTTAACGCCGCTGGCGTGTTCTCAGCTTTTTATTGAAATTTGCACATGAAAAAAATTTGAATCGAAATAACAGTAACCTGTTTTCCTTGAGAATAACAACAGATTTAGAAATTACATGAAAAAAACATTTTTTCACTATATGGACCCTCCGAGAATACAATATTTTTTTTTGTATACATATGATCGGATTCGAAAGACAACAGAGATTATTTTTTTTAAAATTTGCATGTCGCATATCTTCTCAGTTTCAAAAATCATTTTTTCTGTCTTCTAATTTGTAAATTTTCAATTATTAGAGAATGAAAATTAGAGTTGCATGTCAGCTCAGTATTAATCTTTTTGTTTGTTATTTTTCTCATGTAATCATCACAGAGCTTGGAAGTTTGCGTTTCTTCTGTATTAACCTTTCGGCATGTCAGATCCATTCCTCTATCTCTGATGGGAGTTGGCATGTTGTCTTGGAATTCCAAATTCAATAAGCGAAGTGTCAGTGCGTCACAGTATTTAACGTCGTTGGCGTGTTCTCAGCTTTTTATTGAAATTTGCACATGAAAAAAATTTGAATCGAAACAACAGTAACCTGTTATTTCTTGAGAATAACAGCAGATTTATTTCCTCATAATTCATAGAAATTACATGAGAAAAAATATCTTTTCACTGTATGGACCCTCTGAGAATATAATATTTTTTTTCGTATACATACGATCGGATTCGAAAGACAACAGAGATTATTTTTTTTTAATTTGCATGTCGCATATCTTCTCAGTTTCAAAAATTGTTTTTCCTGTCTTCTAATTTGTAAATTTTGAATTATTAGAGAATGAAAATAAGAGTTGCACGTCAGCTCAGTATTAATTTTTTTGTTTGTTATTTTTCTCATGTAATCATCACAGAGCTTGGAAGTTTGCGTTTCTTCTGTATTAACCTTTCGGCATGTCAGATCCAACCCTCTATCTCTGATGGGAGTTGGTGTGTTGTCTTGGAATTTCAAATTCAATAAGTGAAGCGTGAGTGCGTCACAGTATTTAATGCCGTTGGCGTGTTCTCAGCTTTTTATTGAAATTTACACATGAAAAAAATTTGAATCGAAATAACAGTAACCTGTTATTCCTTGAGAATAACAGCAGATTTAGAAATTACATGAAAAAAAAAAAATTTCACTGTATGGACCCTCCAAGAATACAATATCTTTTTTTGTATACATACGATCGGATTCGAAGGACAATAGAGATTATTTTTTTTTTAAATTTGCATGTCGCATATCTTCTCAGTTTCAAAAATCGTTTTTCTTGTCTTCTAATTTGTAAATTTCAAATTATTAGAGAATGAAAATAAGAGTTGCATGTCAGCTCGGTATTAATTTTTTTGTTTGTTTTTTTTCACATGTAATTATCACAGAGCTTGGAAGTTTGCGTTTCTTCTGTATTAACCTTTCGGCATGTCAGATCCATCCCTCTGTCTCTGACGGGAGTTGGCATGTTGTCTTGGAATTCCAAATTCAATAAGTGAAACGTGAGTGCGTCACAGTATTTACGCTGTTGGCGTGTTCTCAACTTTTTTATTGAAATTTGCACATGAAAAAAATTTGAATCGAAACAACTGTAACCTGTTATTCTCAAGGAATAACAGCATATTTATTTCAATAATTCATAGAAATTACATGAAAAAAAAAATATTTTTTCACTGTCTGGACCCTCCGAGAATACAATATATTTGTTTTCGTATACATACGATCGGATTCGAAAGACAACAAAGATTATTTTTTTTTAATTTGCATGTCGCATATCTTCTCACTTTCAAAAATCACTTTTTCCGTCTTCTAATTTGTAAATTTCGAATTATTAATGAAAATAAGAGTTGCACGTCAGCTCAGTATTAACTTTTTTCTTTGTTTTTTTTTCTCATGTAATCATCACAGAGCTTGGAAGTTTGCGTTTCTTCTGTATTAACCTTTCGGCATGTCAGATCCATCCTCTGTCTCTGACGGGAGTTGGCATGTTGTCTTGGAATTCCAAATTCAATAAGTGAAGCATGAGTGCGTCACAGTATTTAACGCCGTTGGCGTGTTCTCAACTTTTTTTATTGAAATTTGCACACGAAACAAATTTGAATCGAAACAACAGTACCCTGTTATTCCTTAAGAATAACAGCAGATTTATTTCCATAATCATAGAAATTACATGACAAAAAAAACATTTTTCCACTGCATGGATCCTCCGAGAATACAATATTTTTTTTTTCGTATACATACGATCGGATTCGAAAGACAACAGAGATTATTGTTTTTTAATTTGCATGTCGCATATCTTCTCAGTTTCAAAAATTATTTTTCCTGTCTTCTAATTTGTAAATTTCAAATTATTAGAGAATGAAAATAAGAGTTGCACGTCAGCTCAGTATTAATTTTTTTGTTTGTTCTTTTTCTTATGTAATCATCACATAGCTTGGAAGTTTGCGTTTCTTCTGTATTAACCTTTCGGCACGATAGATCCATCTCTTTATCTCCGATGGGAGTTAGCATGTCGTCTTGGAATTCCAAATTCAATAGGCGAAGCGTAAGTGCATCACAGTATTTAACGCCGCTGGCGTATTCTAAGCTTTTTCATATCCATCGTTGGATCAAAATCAACATGCATTTCTGTACAAATCTCAAGTTAGAATTTGAGAAAAATGGAACAGTCCGCGAGGAATTCATCTACTAAAGTAACCCAAATTGAATCCGGACCGTTCCGCTCTCTTCCAATTTCCAACTATGCCAGTACGATTCAGGACGCGTGGAACTTTGGGAATTGTACAGGTGACCATTGATTCTGATCCGACGGTGAAGCTGACAACAGAGGAAACGGGTACCTAACGGCGTTAAAATGTCGCGCTTGGCTCATGGGAATTCGGAATTCCCTGACAACCCGCCAACTCCCGTCAGAGACAGAGTACGAATCTGACATGCGAAAAGCTAATACAGCCATTGTACAGTTCATTTATGAACTCGGGTCTCGGGAGCAATGTGAAAATCAAATCTGATTTCTCAACAAAAGTAATTAATGTCAAGTGCACCGCCTAGCTAGTAGGGTAACTCTTAACTTTAATTTTTAATTGAAGATGATTTTATAATGTCTTATCTTTATTTTCTTCTTTATACCTTTCATTTTATTTTATTTAATGCCAATGATAATGGCTACTCTGCTGCGATTTGGAGTAAAAAAATGTAATTAGAATTCAGAATATTTTTTGTCTATCTGATTTTTTAAATGAATGACCACAGTATCTTTGTTATCAAAATGTTTGATAATTTTTGCTGAATGCATCACACTGTCCATTCAATCTTTTTAATTTCATCTAAAATGCATAATTCTGAATGTGTGTAGTCGTGCATACAGAGAAAATGCTTGAAAACTTGTCAAACGAACGGTTCGGGCTAGGGGTGTAAACGGATCGGATATTATCCGCATTCATCCGGATCCGAATCCGAAAAATTCCGAATTCAGATATTTTCGGATAATTTTTTTTTGAATACGGATGCAGATAGATATTGAATCGGATACGGATCCGGATACGGATAATTATCCGTATCCGACAACTAATTTAATTCGGATATCCGAATTTCACTCCGAGTTAACTTTGGATTGGGGTTTTGAACCCGATGTGAATCGAATACTCAACCTTCTGATCTGGAGTCAGAGTGTCAGACGCGCTACCATTGCGCCACGGATCTCATGTGAATAAGTTTCTTTAATTTATACTTTTACTAAATACAAAAAGCTCTTTATTGTTATAATAATGCCAAGTGTCGTCGAACGTGCAGTGCGTTTGATACTCTAAAAAATATAACGTTTGATACTCTTTGTTTTTTGCAGTGTTGTAAAAAACGGTCTAGTCGGCTGATTAAACGGCCGATTAATCGGAAACGGCAGTCTAACTGTCACGAACATTCTTAACGGAGGCATGTTAGCGGATGAAAACGATTAATCGGCTGTTTTTTCGATTAATCGGCTGTTTTTCCGATTAATCGGCTGTTTTTTCCGATTAATTGGCTGTTTATTCCCGGTTATTCCCGTTTATTCCCGTTTATTCTAATGAATATTTATTTTCACATTTTTTTTTCTGTGATAGTGTGTGATAATAAGGTTTATAAATCTTATATTGTAGTTTTATTTATGCTTGGATATATATTCAATATTTTTTATATATATTTTTTCTTCTTACTTACTTTGAAATTGATTAATTCTTCTATTATTTATATACCATATATTTTTCTTACTTACTGATGTAATTTTTTAATTAGTACGACGTGTTCATTTATGTAATTAAGTTGCTATCATAAACTAATTTTAATGATTTTATGTTGGAATGTTTAATTTCTTTCAAATAATATGTTATTAGTATTTGAAAATGCTTAATTCTCAATTTTATTTTTTCATTAAATAAATGTGTTACTTAACATGTAAAATACTTATGTGTTAAGAATAAATAAGCGTAGTGTCATGTTATAATATAAAACTAAGTTAAATTAAGTTTATTTGATAAGTTTAATGAGTTAAATAAATTATGATATATACACATAAATTTAATAAAAACGTTAAATTGTCCGCATAATTCTGATTAGTCGGCCGCATACCGATTAATCACTTATCGGTACCCTATCCGTTCGACGACCGAATACTGTTATTTACAACACTGGTTTTTTGTTTATCTTATATGCTTTAAAAAATGTTATTAAGTATAGGTTAGTATATTTTGATGAAGGACATGACATAATTAGTACCTATTATTTTGTTAACATTATATATATTTTGTAACCAACGAACTTCTTATAAAAATATATTAAATCTAATTTATGAATGAAAGAAGTTGTATTTAGATGTTATTCTTTATTAAAAATGTATATTAGTAATTTATTTTTAATTATCCGAATTATATTCATATTCGTATCCGTTTCCGTCCGATATCCGATCCGTATCCGTATCCGTATTCGTATCCGTATCTGAAAAATTATAACGGATACGGATACAGTAAGGCCACTATCCAGTCTGTATCCGACCGTTTACACCCCTAGTTCGGGCAGGTTTTTTGGGGGGGAAAAATAACCATTTTTTTTAAATTGAATTCAAACGGGTTCGGGCGGGTTCGGGTCTGGGTTCGGGGGGTTGGCACGAGTACGGACGGGTTTGGGTCCGGGGTTTGGCACGAGTTCGTCCGGTCTGATCTGGATCCGGGGGTTCAAACGGGTCGGGTCTGGGCGGATTGGGTCCAAAAATGGTGATCTGTGCCTTAGTTAACCTGGCCCACCCGTTTGGACGGTCCGGTCTGGGTTTAGGCACGGGCTCGGGCCGGTCCACGGGTTGGCCGGTCCGGTCCTGGCCCGGGCGAATTTTGTCAATACACTAGTGACAGTGCTTAAGAGAAATTATGTTGCATGAGTTAGCCTCGTTGGGAGTCATTAGATTTATGTGAAGAAAATCTTAGCGGGGAAATTTTAAATCGGAACAACAAAACGCAAACCAAGTTCTATCATTTGCGTAAGATAATTCGCAGTGATCTATGTAGTAACTTGTGTATTTAGAGATCTGTCATTTGCGTAAGATAACTCGCAGTGTCCTATGTAGAATCTCGATGGAAGATCTGTGATTTGCGTAAGATAACTCGCAGTGTCCTATGTGGTGTCTTCTATAAAATAACAACAGAAAATCAAACACGACAGAAGTAGAATATTAAAGTGGATTGAGTAGCAATTGTGTGCCGAAATCCTAGAAATTCTCATCTCTATCTTTATTTTAATTACTTTTAATTATTACCAAATTTACATTGATCACAACTTCAATTCTCAAATTTTCAGATTTCGTCTAGCCTTTCGAAAGATTGTGATTTGATCGCTCAAGACTCTGAACCAATATTCCCTGTGGATCGACCTTGATTATACTACTCGATAGGATTGTGCGCTTGCAGTTCGAACCGATAGCATTTCCGAGTTTATAAATTTTAAAAGAAAATATCGCTCTCTTTTGAGTGATCATCAACCGTCCCTTCCGAATGTTGTTTTAGTTCGGTGAACATGATCATCACCGATAAACGCAGTAAGTTGGGTGCACATGTTTTCGAGAGACTTGTGTGCTTGAAAGATTGGATTGATGTTGAAACTCGCACGCAACATACACTGGAAGCAACATCATCCTGTGTCGAAACTCAAGAAAGTGGTACCGAGCCTGAGCCTGATGAGGATTCAGTGGTGAGCAAGAGAGCGAACTATGGTATATGAATAACAACTTCTACATAGGTAGTGTCGGTATAAATTTCTAACATCTTTTAATCTTTATTGTTATATTTTAAATTATAAATTTCTAAACATTTCAATTTTTTTTTGAATTATTCATTTTAGAAGAATTACTAACAAAAAAAAAAGTTAGAACTCCGCCTATATTATTTTACATAGCCAGTCCCAAACTCGGAATAAAGGAGGAGGGTAACTTTTGTTTTAAATCTATTGTTTTAAAATAAATTTGATTTTAAAGATAAAAAATAATTCGGTTTATTATAACAAAAATTATTGAGTTCAAATAAAAAAAACAAAAATAACAAAAATAGAAAAACAGAAAAAAAAAGGGACCGAACCGGACCGGACCAGATCCGGACCGAACCAGATCCGGACCGGACCGACCCCTGGACCCGTGGAACCGGGGGATGAGCACGGGTTTGGGTTGACCGAACCAAACCCATCCCATGAAACCCGACCCGTGCCAACCCGGGTCCGTGTCAACCCGTGGACCGGGCGAGTTTGGACTGGACCGCCCTGTTTTCAATCCACTAGTCCATACAGTGAAAAAATGTTTTTTTTTTATGTAATTTCTATGAATTACGAGGAAATAAATATGCTGTTGTGCTCAAGGAATAACAAGTTACTGTTGTTTCGATTCAAATTTTTTCGTGTGCAAATTTCAATAAAATAAATTTTGCATGTTCGAATCTCAACAAAGACCAACAGTTGAGATCGGAATGCACAAATTTCAACAAAGCAAATTTTGTATGCACAAATCTCAATAAATATCAACGGTTAAGATCGGAATAACATATATTCTTGTTATTCCTTGAGAATAACTGCATATTTATTTCCAAATTATGATATGCTACCAAAAGAATTGCTCGAACTTTCGTTTTTGTTTTTTTCGTGTTTTCGTATTTTTTCGGTACAATTTCTTATTTCTAACCAAAATTTTAACATTAATTTTATTTACAATCAAACTTATTTGTTTTTTTTTTTTTCTAAACGCAGTGGACTTGCGACTCTTGCATGATAAATATATTTGTACAATGTGCAATGTATTTACCGTTATTTGTTTGTACTATTGATATTTTTTTAATTAATTTTTAACTCATTCACAGTGATTAAATCACAAGGCTTTTAATAATTTATTAATTCAAGACTCATTAAAGTGATTAAATCATCAAATTGATTAAAAATGTGAACAGACAGAAAAAATGCACTATAAATGTATTCTAGCTTGATTTAAGCGTAAATATTTTGTCGTACATGTATGTTTTAGCATAGATTAATTTATGTACATACGTTAATTTTGATAACTTTAATTTTGAAAATCGATTCTATTGATTACAATCATGCAAAGTTAAACATTCTCTCTCGTGTATTCTTCACCTTTGACATAATTTTGTAAACCAAACACGATTCAAGAAAAAAAAAATTTATTATTCCATTCCCTCCCTTCCCATACTCTCCATCCAAACAAAGTGTTAAAGGACGTGTGTTAGAATTTATCAGTCAATGTTGATTACGATCATAAATGAGACATAAATTGGTTAAAAATGTAAACCGAGACTTACCAACACATCATAAATACATTCTCGCAAGCTCAAAATCCAAAAGGAGTAATCATTTATGAATATTAATTAGTTGGGTGACTTGACCTTCAGTCTTTACTCAAAAATATAAATACATTCTAACTTGATTTTCAGCGTAATTGTATTTTTTATTTTAGCACAGATAAATGTATGCAAAAGTAGAATACAAAATTTAAAGAAAAATTATCTGTTATTTTTGATGATTTATTGATTTTATGATCATAAATAAAGCATAAATTGATTAATATGAAAAGAACACAAATGCACTATATATACATTTTTATCTTAATTTTTGGGCGTAACATTTGTCATATCTGTTGCAATGAAAAAAAAAACTGAGTACCTTAAAATTAAGATTAGAATAACAATATCAGAGCTACCTCTTAGTTTTGAACAGATAAGGTTAGCAAGCTACAAAAAAAATTAGAGCCAAAAGGCAGGGCACCAATTCCCTTTCTACCCTTACGTTTTAAAAACGCCATCCTATTTACATAATTACATGGGAAGATTACAATGCTTACATAGGTTGACACTGAATTAAAAATTAACCAGTGATCTAAACCTAGAGAAAACCCCTTTCTTCTTTGGTAAAATTGGAGCTGTTTTAGAAACAAACTGCTCATTGGAACATGTACCAATACCCATCCCCATTTCACTATCATCATCATCTCTCAAATCCCTTAAGAGCTGTAGCAGTTTCCTGGACATCTCAATTGCCACCTCACTTCCATTCACTGACAAATCTACCAAAGATGGCACCACAAATTGTTCTCTAACCACAAAACAATTTTCATGCCATAGAGAACATATAAAATACAGTATGGACAATGCAACCTCCTTTTCATCACTGGTACTGGTCTCAAGCAACTCCACCAAACAAGAGATAAATTTGGGGTTTCCACCAACAAGTTGTGCACCTTCCTCAGAAAAACTATAAATTTGTAAAACTTTCAGGGAGCACACTGCTAATTTCTCATATGAAAGAATTGAGGCCAGAGTTTTTAAGTACCCCGATGAAAACATCTGTGATTTCGTATTGTCTTGTGATGAGAGGTCACATACAATTTCCATGCATATTTCCAAGATGTTTATATCATCAGAACTTAGCTTTTTCGAAGGAGAGTGAGGTATCGAAGTCAAATATTGAGAGAATTTTTGGAGAACTACCAAAGCTTCAGTTGTTTCCACATCAAGAAAAGGAGTCACGATCCTTAAGATCTCTTCAGTGAATGTCGGGAATTCAACTCTGAAATAAGTTAATAAATATTTAGAAATCTGGATGTTGCTTCAAACAATAAATTGGGAGAAAAACTAAAGATCATGTGGAGAACATAGTATGACAGAAGCAACCATCATACTTAGTGGTACAGGTATGACAAATATTAGTTCAATGTAAAGATTTTGTCATTTCTGGTAGGGTCGGTTATATTATCCAAAGAGCAAACATTACTACATAGTGCAAAAATAAATAGAATGTGACCCATACCTATTGTTCCTAATAAATGCAAGAAACAACTGAGCACCAACTTCTTGGGCCGCCACGTCAGACAATTGGTATGACATTCTCAAAAACTCAATCAATGCCTCTCCAAATCCATTGGAGAGCATTAGATAGCAAGTATCAACATCTCTCTCTAGAAGAGCTACCACATCTTCAACTGCCTTCTTTCGTTTTTCTCTCTCAAGCCCACCCAGATCTTTGAAGAAATTAAGAAATTTTCCAGGGCTGAATTCAGAAAAATACCCCTCCTTCCAAGGGAACAATACTTGCAAATGAGCTTCATTTGGTTCCTTGGAAGCCTTTGTGACTGGGTTCTCATTACTATCATCTTTTCCCTCCAAAAGTGACACACACACAGTTTTTAAATTCGACACCGAATGATAACTGACATCATCAGGTTCAAAATCACTCTGATTCTGTTCTATTTTGAAATCTAACGGCTTAACATTTTTTGCATGTTTTTCCACCAGGTCATAGAGGAACTTTAAAGCGTGCTCTTTTTCAGGGTTCCTGCCAGTCACTTTTTCAAGTAGCCTTCTGATGGATCGCTTTTCTATTAAAAGGCTTTTCTGTGAGGTTAAATTGAGATTTGAAGCAGCTTCTTGTAATGTCTTCGATTGGATTTCATCAGTAGAGTCTTCTATTTGATGTAGCAGTTGAGAAATTGCCTTACCAGCTGCTTCTTCTCTTGGGTCCATAGCAAATTTTATGTTATTGAGGTAATCTATTAGTTCACTTACCTGAAAAATATGAAACAAGGTAGATGTGTGAATTAGAACATATTCTTTATCTCTGAAAAGAAACATATATTCCTGTTTTGCATATATGTATGGATTTTAATTTATGATTAGGAAAGGACAAAAAATTCTTTGTGACACAACTTTATTTCGTCCATAAAAAGAAAGTTCATGAATAAGCCAACCCTATAAGCAATAGGACCAGTACAAAACTAACAAATACTTGGTATCAGTACAAACGACATTAGTATGGTAATACTTTGTTAGTACCTTGAAGGGATAAATATATGCTGTAGAATAAATTTGGTTTTTCTGATGTCTTTCTGGTAGAAAAAGTAATATCACAACTGCTCAAAACTAAAATGGTAATATATGTTCAAAAGAGTTACTTGATCGGCTAACACCATTGGAACCATGCTTTGGATAAGAGACAAATTTTCAGTAACAGAACTCCTTAATCTCTCGCACCGAGCTAAAACTTTTTCCCCAGTAAGTGCCTACATAAACAAAAAAAAAAACATAATAATTATCAAAAGTTCATAAGTTTGGCACAAGATTGGTACATTTAACCAGCACAACACCTAGCAACTATGCATTGGGTGGCAACCTAAAGACTTGTACAAGTTGTCACTGAAGAGCAATACTACAGACAAACAAGCACATTCAGATAGTGACATGTATATATATGCACTAATTAATCATGCTTAAGCTAATATCGAACGCGGTTGATTTTATTTTCAAAATCTCTGTATGTGATTTCAACTGAGGACTTTTTACTCTTGTAACATGTTAACAATTTCTATGTCATATTATGATGTTCCGGTAACTAATTAAAAAAACAAAAAAGATAGTAGTGTAACTAACATTTGATCAGGAGAGAAATATTCACATACCAAGTAGAGCTTGCTAGACTCAGCACAGTGTTGGATAACTAATTTTCCTTTCTCAATTGTTGAATTTATGGAACATAGTGTCTTCAACCCTTGTGTACTTCCCGGCCGTGCTGATTCTAGTGCAGGAAGTATGGATGCAATTTTATCGAGTAGTTTTGTCAGCTCTGAACAAATTGTAGCATGTACCTACAAGGAAAAATAGGTTAAAAGTTGTTATAATTTGGATATACTTTAGTGCTACTAATAATAAGAGATTTCAACAATAAACAAACAAACAAGTATCAATAACAAATTTGAAAAATACAACTCAAATAATTTAAAGACAAGTTTTTGAATTTTGATAGTATAAGATAACAAAACCTTTTCAATTTTACCAGAAAAGTTACATTTTTTTTTTTTTTCTATTTTGAAGCAATCTATCATAGATTTAGAATTTACCTTTACAGGAGGAGGATTATGCATCAAGTTGGGATTTCCAGAAACAGAGGTCTCCATTCAATATATCCGAAGCTGTCCCCTCTTCTTGAATTGCAACTTTCTGGCTTCTTAGCTAATTTAATTTTCAAATAAACATCCAGAGAATAAATTAAAACAAATACAAAATGTTGGCAATTATAAAGTAAAATACTTGACAACAATACTCTAGAAACTTTAAGCCGACAAAAGATTTGATGAATTATTCCATAAACTTGATAAAATTATGCATAACTGCAAGCTAATCTAACTATACTGGGATATGTATAGCCTTAATTACACTATATTCTCTTTCTCAATTCTAAAAAGTTCCTCATTCCCTTTTCCCATACAGTCCGGTCCATATGAATAAAAAAATTGCTTTCAACGGATAGCCAAGATGCAACAAAAGAGGAAACTCACACCAAGCAATTTTTCACATCTCGGTTGATCCTCTCTTTCTTTTTTTCGCTTCTCTCCTTCCTTCTCTGGCTCTATTTTCAAGGATTCTTAATAAAAAATAGTTGCAGATACAGTGGTGATAGATACTATCCGCACCACACGAGCAGAAGTGCAGAATGCAACTATCGCTTTAATGAGTAAGTGGGAAATAGACAAGATGGGAGAAGTGCTTGAAGCGCATTATTTCTCTTATAGCGGTGTTGGTGGGGCCGTGAAGGGTTTTGTCTCCATTCGGTTCCGGACCTGAATGGAATGGATTCAATGGAAGTCGAATATATATATTCGTTTCAGGGTCCCACATGTTCCTTTCGATCGCGACAATTTTTTTTTTTTTGGAAATTTCACCCCTCAAAAACTTCAAAATTTTGTATTACCCCCTCTAAACTTCTTCTTTTTTAGACCCCCTCTAAACTTCAAAATAACGTATTGTCCCTTCTAAACTTTCAAAATTCACAAATTTAAAAAATGTCAAATTTAGCATTTATTAATGGCAAAAAAAACTTGTAGTTTGTTTGAGAAAATTGTCGGTCTTATAAGATCCCGTTATACCTTTTACCCTTTATAGAATATCAATTTTGTCCTCAAAAACCGAATATCCATTATATCATTTACCTTTATAAAATAGTCATTTTTCCTTCGAAAATCGATCATATAGAAGACCGGCATCTTTCTTAAACAAGCTATAAATTTTTTATGCTTTCAATAAAGGATAAAATATGTATTTTACATATTTAAAAGGAATTTTAATATAAAAGACAATAAAATAAGTAAATTCGTGATTTTTTGAAGTTTAAAAGAGAAATACGTAACTTCAAAATTTAGAGAGAAAATATGTAATTTTGAAGTTTTGAAAGGTATACATGAAATTCCGCCTTTTTTCATATTTTCATTTAATACAATAGTTTTAGAGGGGAGGTATACATCCGATCACGCAAACAGCATCACGCATTTTAATATAATCGATATTAAATAGAGTGCACACGGGGGTTAGGAACTTAGGGGGTACCAGCAATTTTCTAATGTTCGATCTGATTGAATTTTCATTTTTGTTTCACATTTAGCTTTGCCGGATATGATTTTTTTTTCATATGATGCAATGTTTTAGGTGGAAGGTATACAATCACACGAATAATAGATAAATAAATAGAGCACGCGCGGGAGTTAGGGTGTACAAGAAATTTTCTAATGTTCCATCTCATTTACAATTTATTTAATTAGGTAGGAATTTAATTTTTTATTAGATATAAATTGAATTTTAATTAATCTGTCAATTATACATATTAGTTAAAAATATTAAAAAATATATAGGTTAAAAATCATGTCTGGCCGCATAATATAATTAAATATATATCTCTCGTAATTTTTGAAAGATCTCTAAACTATATTTGTGCATTTTTTAATGTTTTATTTTTCTTAAAGGATCAGATTATTTATTATTTTGTTAATAGTATTGTCTAATAAATGGTGTTCTTTTTGTTGGTTAGAATATATTGCATTGGATTTATATAAGGGTGCATTTGGTTGGAACAAGAATAGAGCTAATCTAAGAATAGTGTTATTCTTTTGAGCTAATCCACATTTGATCAAGAGCTATTGAATTGACTTCAATCTACAAATTCAAGCCGTTTATACCGTTCTACACGAGCAATATGTTTATGTGTCAAATTTATAAATTTTTGAATTAATTTAATATAAAGTAAAGCAGTTAAAAAATAAATATTTATAAACTAATTTTAATACGTTGATGTTTCATCATATAATTTATCACTTGACTTTATATTAAATTACCCGATAATTTTATTTTATAATTTTTATCTCTCTAATCTTTTTATCTCTATTTTTTATTTTTTTATTACTTGACTTTATTTAAAATATCTAAATTCTCAATTCAATTCACACGGTATGGTATGTAATGCAAGCACTTAAAATTGTAGTCATTGTTTTTCAAAAAATTATAATCAGGACATAGCAAAATATACGAAGAAATGTCCATGAAGCATTCAAAATTGACTCTAAGGAGGCCATAAGGAGAGACGAATCTTAAAGCGAGGGAGGAGCAGTCTTAAGCCAATTCACTAAGGAGGCCTCTTAATCTTGTCTAAGGAATGCTTGTGTTCGTCAGGATTAAATGAGATTAAGGAGTAAAGAAAGCTAAAGGAAGTTGCCGAACATGTACATCACAATCAAGAACCTTTTGGAAGCAAAAATTCGATCGGGTCAAATTTGGAACCTTGACTTATACAGATCCGTCGTGCTGGCTAACTCTACCGTATTTCCACAATTTTGAATTCCGAAATAAGTATTGATTACTGAGGACGAATTCTATTCATTTTCTCGCTAGCTTAAAACCCAATTCGCATCCACTGAGATATCTCATATTTTGCTTTGGAAAATCTCAACCGTTCAAATACGTTATGCACGAATCTCAAAGCTTAAATAATACCGGTCCCCTGCGCTATCCCCGAATAGGCACCTGACACGGAGGTCAATTTGGGTCCGATGTCCTTCGAACTCAAAGTGAGTTCGATGGGTTCAATGACCGTCCGATCTGCTTTAAAATTCGCTCTCGCAACTTTGTGTCTGATTTAAAATTCGTACGCACGAATCTTAAAGCAGATCAGACAGTTCCGAAACCCGTCGGACCCAAGCTGCTGTCCCGGACACGTCGGTCACGCAAAATATGAGATATCTCTCAGGAGAACGCAGTGTAGGTCCGATGCCCATCGGACCTAGTTTGGTTCCGATGGGCAGATCTACCGTAGGAGAACGGAGTGATTTGTGCGCACGAAACTTGAAACATACATGCACGGATTTAAAGCATTTCGCACGAATCTAAAAGAAAATCGATGGTGATTAAACCCGTCGAACCGAGGTAGGTCCGATGCCCATCGGACTTACTCCCAGTTCCTCTCAGGATACACACTTAAAACCGGCAAGGGGGCAACGAACATCAGGAGTATGGATCTATTGTGGCAATGAAAGCTCACAATTTTGTGTAATTAACAACACTAAGGGCCAGTAGGCAGTAGCCCAGTAATGATAAAAGTTTTTTATTCACGTATATAATACAAATATAATTTAAAAATAATTTGTTATTTTATAATGCAAATAATTATGCTAATATTTCGTAGAATAAATAAAAATGTACAATTTTCATTGATATATTAGATACAAAATATTTTGCCCGCACAATTCGATAAATTTAAAGTAAATAAAAAATATATACATATATAGATATTAGAAAATTTTATTAACCGCAAGGACTTGTTCAACCGAAACAATTTCCTTATAATTGCGACTGATTCATGTTCGGTGAATATTTTCTACATCAAAGATTTAGGTTGTTTTTTTCCAATTAAAACCCATACAAACACAATTGTGTCACAAAAATATTTGTTGTTCCTAACGGCACTTAGAGGGGAGTGAATATAAAATATTTTAAAATTTTAATCCTAAATAGTTTGATATTTAATTATAAAATAAATTTTGTGTGTACGTAAGTTGTTTTTTGCGGAATTAAGAAACTTAAACTAATCAAGTGTACGTAAAATAAATAGAAGAGTTAAGAGACATTTGATACAAAATATGTTTATGGAGTTTGGCACTAACGCCTACGTCTTCGGTGTTTTGCGACCTTCGAGATGACGCGCCTTTCTTTACCCAATAAGAAAGGAGTACAAGGTGGAACCGGTGAGCCTTACAAACTCCGGGAAGTCACTCGGCTCGAACACACACGACTCTTGAGCACTAAAGGCTCTAATGTCTAAACAAACTAAAAGATCTCACACAAATCACTGTAATTCTTAAACAATATTGAGTATGGTGGAGTAGGCTTGAGATTGTTGTAAATATATTGAAGTTTGATGCACAAGCAATAATGGAAGATTCTAGATCTGTTAGAAAAACTTGTTTTTGCAATTTGTAGCGGCCCAGGATTAATTGTAAAACTTAAATTTCATTTCTATTTATAGAGCAAGAAACAAAATATGGTAACTAACATCAACCGTTATAACGCGCAATTAGTCGTTGTAACGGTTGGTTCCAATTTTACTGGTTTTACTCTATTGAATACGACAACGCTTATTAACCGTTATAACGGGTGTCATAACGGAACTCTCTGGAAGTTTTTCAAGATTTGGATCTCTGTAATGAATTGTTTCGTTGCAATGGCTGATTGACCATAGTAACTAAATAATTCGAACTCCTCAGTGGATTTCGGAGAAATGAATTGTTCTGTTGTAACGGGTTATGTCAATTATCTCAATTTCAAGCTTACTTAACCAATTTTATAGATTCTAATTACTACAGCCTTGAGTCAAGTCTTCTTGATCCATTTCTTGGTTCATCCTGATTCATCCTTGATATGTTTAACAATTTATATCATCATGAATCTGCACAATATCTCAAGATAAGAAACCGTAAATTTAATAAATATATATATTTTACAGATCTAGTAGATGACTGCTTCCCGTAACAATATTAATACAATCACGTTAGAGATTTTATTTCTCGCCATTGGTGGTGGTGGGGTCGGCCACTCTGCCTACATTTAAAGTTACTTTTTGTTGAATAAAAAATGCGTTTTTAGTGCTATTTTGTATTTGATAATTGAAAATGTATTTTTAAGGAAATAGAGACTTCTATTTACTACAACATCTATTTATTTGCAACTCTGGTAAAATTAGATCTTCATCTTTTTTGGTGGGAGATGAAATTCATCATCATCCAATTGGTACTTCTGAAATTCATTTTTGTTAAAATGAATTTAGCAAGTATATTGATCTTTGTTAAAAAAATAGTTATTTCAAATATTATACTGAAATAATTATCTTTAGAATTATTCTATTTGTTTTTAAATACTGCAATGTAGGGCTGCACAAAAAATTCGTAGTTCGTAATTCGATTCGAGTTTGATTCGAAGAAGTTCGTAAAAAGTTCGATTCAAATTGAGTTCGTTCGAAATTAATTCAAACCTAACTCAAACTGGACCTAGTTCGTTCGAAATAGGTTTGCAAACCAAACTTAGTTCGAAATTAATTCAAACGTGAACGTTAATTTCCGCTGATAATGAACTTTAATGTTTTATTTAGGATAATATTTGGGTTTGTAATAATTCTAAGACTTTGGTGATTGTTCTGTACTTCTATTGATATTTAAATTGTACTTTGAATACTTTGGATATTTGAAAACTTTGGTGATGTTGCTCTGTTGGCTATTTGGAAAACTTTGAATTCTGTGATTGTACTGAACTTTGATTGATTGTACTAAACTTTGGTGTTTGATATAAATTTTGGTATTTGTAAGGAACTTTAACATAAACTTTGATGTACTGTGTGATTAGAATTCAGAATGCCTGAATTTTTATTGAAGTGTTGTAATCTCGAACTATGGCCCAGCCATAAGTCATAACTCATAAGTCGTAACAAAGTTCGTAAAAGTTTGAAATTGAGTTTGTAAAAAGTTCGATTCAAAAGTGAGTTCGTTCGAAATTAATTTAAACCAAACTCAAATTGAAGGTAAGTTCGATTCGGTTTGGTTCGTTTACAACCCTACTGCAATGGAACTATTTATTCCTGGCATGTTTATCCTTTTCTGATCATAAAATTTCCACAAATTACATTATGGAATTTTACAGCTGTAAAATTAAAATCTCATACAATCTACGACCACAGAAAACGCCACTGTCAATGAAAAACCGGGTAAAGCTGTTAACAGAGCAATTGGTACTCCATGCAGCGCACAAACAATATGCAGTGTTGTTTTCATTTCATAGTCCTTGCACCGCATGCAGTAAATACAGCTCTGTTAAAATATTACCCGAAAAACCACACAATGAGAATGAGAACCTCTCAAAATGGCCAAAGAAATAATCGAGAGAAGAGAGACCACAAAACATGCGAAATGTGCGCTCATTGCCGAGTGCTCCGCTGACGTCACAAACAACCAATTGTGTGATGGATAATTAACGACTCCAAAAAAGCATCTCGTTATATCTCAATAAAGAAAAGGAAGGAAAATCAAGATAGCGAGATCACTAACAGCTGGCAATGATCATATATCTCGAGGCAAATTTAGTTTATTCTATATCCAAGACTTCAACTAAGTACTACGGATAATGAATTCATGATCTCATTTAAATAAAATAAAAAAAAGTAAGGATCATAATTTCTTTGAAAATGAAAATAAAGATCACGATAGCGCCAGCATATTACCTACTCCACTAGAAGCTTATGGAAATGATATCCGTCTCAACCAGCATCTCCCCCACATTATTTTGTCGGATCTTTATTATTTCACCGAAATTAATTATGTAAAAGTCGATCTGCTTTTGTCCGAAATTACTTTACGTCATGTCATTTTTTTTTTTCAGAATTTTATCTTAATAGTAATTAATTTATTATGTATTCTGTTCCTCTTAATACAGTGGATCAGGGCTGCAAACGAATCAAACCAAATCAAACTTACTCCAGTTCAAGTTTGAGTTCGAGTTCGAATCAAACTGGTTCGAAATTGAAGCCGGATTTCAAACTGAAGAGAAGAGTTTGAGTTTGGTTCGATACAATTTGAACTAGCTTGATTTGATTTGTTAATAGTTCGAAATTACAGTACTTTACCAGAATAGGGAACAAGGCACACAGCCAGCCAAGCCCAGAAAAGGAAATGAGAAGATCACAAATAGGTCCAAATCAGCTCCGGAAGACCAAATCAGCTCTGACCTTTTTCAACCTGAAACAAGGGTGAGGTACTGAGGTGCGATCTTACTGGTGCTTTTACTGGTAAGAGAAAAGGAAATAAGAAGTTTCCGAGAATAGAAGGCTGTCAGGATCATTTGAAGGAAAATCACAAATAGGTTTCTTTTCTCGTTACTTTGAAGATGAGAAGAGAAGAGAAGGCTTTCAGGAAAATCATTTGAAGATGAGAAGAGAAGGCTGTCAGGATCAACGGTTCACGTTACTTTTAGATTCGAACTAGAATAGTTTGCAAATCTAATTCGAACGAACCAGGACTAGTTTAAGTTTGATTTCAATTAATTTTTTTGAACTAATTTCGAATCGAATTAATTACGAACCTTTT
>JAJGRW010000716.1:634956-656633 GCA_025461045.1 Carex parvula
AAAGTTAAACATAAAAAAATGAAATCACACCATCAATCATAGCAAATACTCGTGTGCTTTTATATGCTAAAGTACTAAATTCTTCTTCTCGATCCCACAGCAAACATTGGTGCTCGATTCTCATTGTGCCGTACCTAAATGTGGGCTAATTGTTGATTCTTGTAAGCCCAAAGGAGATCGCGTCTGACAAGTGCAAAGTTATCTTCTTCCCTTTTGAATAAGTAAGCATAATAATTCTATAGGTTTGCATTTCTTTCAATCATATCAAATTAAAATTGCTAATTACATTCACTCACTTTTGTAAGGGCTTTTGCAAAATAATTAAGAGGAGGATCCGATAGCACGGGCACGCGCAAGAAAAAGCAAGTTGAATTGATGGATGTGGTGAGCACACTTAGATTAGTTAGAAATTCATATCTTGTTAAAAAAATTAGTCATTCTAACAAATGCCGCTAAATGTAAATTTCAGAGCCCGCAACAGAAGGAGGGTTGGGAATGCGCTTATTACACGATGATATTCATGTTGACTTTGTCGAAAGAATACAATTCCTATTCCCACAAGCGGTATGTACTTCATATTAATTTCCTATATAATAAGCAATTGATATCTACCTTTTCTGAAATACTAAATTATCAAATTAGATTTTGTATAATGTGACAAAGCAAGAGCATTACACCAATACTCATCGACGATGTGCGGTGCATGTGGGCAAGGTGGTTTGCCATGGAATTTGTAATCCTCGATATGGATTTGCATATATTTTTGTAATAAAATATGTTTCGAATGAATTTATTGCTATATGAATTTTGTATAAATTTAGTATATGAATTTCTGCTAATTAACTGTTTCGAATGAATATTTGTATTTATGTTGCAAAAAATTGGCTAGCAAAGCTGGAGGCTAGCCCAAAAACAAAATATACAAAAAAAAGGTATTTATACACGATATTCACAATTGTGCGTGTACGATAGAAAAAACAAAAAAAAATTAGCTATTGCACACGGCTATTTTACAGTTGTCCGTATAAAGCATAGAGCTACACGGACATTTATAATATCCGTGTGCAATACTAATCATACACGGATATTTTAGAAAAATCTGTGTATGATAGCCTTGCTAGGCGAAATACAAAAATCTTCAACATTTGTACACGGATATTTACCAAAAGTCCGTGTATAATAGCTAAGAGAGCTACACAACTTTTAATACAAAGCCGTGTAGAAAGAGGAATCGTACACGGTAATTAGGGGATATCCGTGTAGCTCGGTAACTTGTAGAGCGACACCGGTAGGTCTTTGTACACGGTTAATTAGGGAATATCCGTGTAGAAATCATTATAATCACACACGGTTAAATATCCGTGTGTAATTCCTGACCTATTCATACCCCTGACTTTAAACACAGCAGGAAATCGTGTAGCTCTTCCATTAATGTCCGTGTGCAATCTGTTTTTCTGTAGTAGTGTTAGGTACCATCTGGATCTTTGTGGCCTTTTGTAACCTTCTTAGAATCAACGGGTGCATTCCCCTATACATCTGAATGCACTAAATCAAAACATTTATTAGCTCTTCCAAATGTTCATCAAAAGATAGTCTATGCTGTTCGCATAATGACACGAATCACAATTATTAGAATTTAAAGACAAATCAAAACACTGTAACACACGGTCAGAGGGATGACCCAATCGTTGATGCCATACATGAGGTGCAACCTTGTTAGGCTGTGTCACAGTCAGAACCGTAGAATTCAAGTCCACCACGTACAATCCGTTAGATAAATGTCCTTCACCAATCTTCCTCCCTGAAGTTCTGTCCTGAAATACTACTTTCTGTGGAGTGAAAATAATGTGCAGTTCCATTGACCAGTACATTTGCTAACAGAAATAAATTTGTCTTAAGATCTGGAACAATAACTGCATAGGTTTTCTTTGAAAGACATTTGTTCTGCCCATGCCTTTAATAGAGAATGGTAACCCCATTAGCAATAGTTACATGCAAATAGTTACAGTTGGAGCTAATATGACTCAATTATTTTCAGACCCAAACATGTGGTCGGTGGCACCCGAATCAATATTAATATGAGAATTTAAATTTGTAGCAAGAGCACAAACATTACCATTACCCTTTACCACATTCACTGATTCACCCCCTGCACCATGTGACTTCATGAACTGTTCCATTTGTAAAGAGAGTTGCTCCAGTTTGGCCCGAAATGTCAGAATTATCCGAGTTAGATTGCCTTGCTTCTTTCACAGCAGATGATCTCTGACTTATTCCTTCACTGGAGACTTGATTGGCACCTGCAGATCTAGGTTTGGTGGGCCGTAGATTGGGGTAAAGTTCCCAACAACGGTCCTTTGTGTGGCCGTCACGTTTGCAATAGTCACAATGAGACCTTTTCTTTTCTTTTCCTTTATTCCAATTTTTATTGCCATCAGATTTGTAAGAATTGAAAACTGAGTTTTCTTGTACATCGTTGGAGGTTGTACCTTTAGTAGACATGGTCCTTCTTCTAGTCTCTTCTCTTTGAACAATAGAACAGATGGTGGTGAATGAAAGCTGTTCAATTCTTGAGAGAATATCTCGCTTCGTATCTTCAAAAAATCTGACAAGAGACCAGCCAAGAACTAAAAGATTTTGTCTTCTTCTTCACGTTTCAGGTAATCTTGAACAGTGGAGCAACGGGCCGATATTGACGTAATTCTTCCTATCACTTCTTTATTTTACCGAGATATTCAGTAACAGTCGATTCCCAGTTTGCTTGATCTGAGACAATTGTTGTTGAAGTTCAAATACCCTAGATGTGTTGTTGATGTGGCCATACATCTCAAGTATAGAGTCCCAGAGATTCTTGGCGGTATCCGCATATGCGAACATCTCATACACTTGAGGCTCCATTGCAAAAATCAGTGACATAACATAATGGTCTCTGGTCTGCCATTCCTTGTATTTTGGGTTATCAGATTTAGGAATAGCAGTGGTACCGTCAATGTGATCCAGTACCCCCTTTTCCTCCAAGAGCCACTGTAACAGCCCATGACCATGGCATGTAATTTGTCCCATTCAACAGGGTGTTGGTAATTCTTGAATCGTTTCTGTTTCAGCCATGAGAGAGGTCTTTCAGAACAGGGACAAAAAATTAGAAAGAAATTGGAGGCAAGGACACGAAACCGGTTATGAAGGGAGATGTACCAGGAAGCCTGTCACTGTAAAAGCAAGGACAAGACCCTGTGATGCAGCGGGAAATAAGAGAAAAAGCTTTAGGAAGGTGTCAGAGTGCACCCACCAAATATTGACGCAAACAAGAATAGTACCGGAATAGAACCAGTACAGATTCGACGAAGTTTCGTCGATAAATAGAACTGATCAATTCTCAGAAAGGGAAGAGAAAGAAAGACAGGTTCGAACCGCCTAGTCTACCTCGGGCATAGCCATCAACAGACTTGACAGACCGTTACCCGCTCTGATATATATCATGTAGAAAAACATAAGATTGACACAACACTCCCAGAAATCCCTTCCCTCCCAATTTATTTCACAGAACTCATTTTCTACAATATGTTTCTTTCTTTTTCATTAATACAAAGAGCAGAGAGAAGGAGAGATATAAATAGAACAACAGGAGGCATCAAGCACCAGCCTAAAATCTACTTTCTTATTTTGTTTTTACTAAAAATACAACAAATAGAATTGCAAAGAAATAATTCTGATTCAATGCATATTCAGGCGTGTCATTCCATATTTGCACCAATCACAGCAGATCTTCCTTTAATTAGAATATTCCAACAAAAGGAATCTTGTCATTTACAATGCCAAACCAAGTTCATTTCAAAAAATACAATGCCAAATCAAGTCACCGGGTCTGCGTGTTACATTGATTTTTTAATTTACAATTTTACGTATTGTTTGTCGTTATAATTGAGAAAATTATGGACTAATATTTGTCTTTGAATCGCTACCAAGTCTCGTTAGCCGAAGTACCTATAGTACTTACATGCATTATCCACTCACACCGGAATGCAATGACTAGATATTTATTAGTATGTGAAGGGTCATTGGCATATAGTAGACAAAACTATGTATGCAAGGACTTAACAAAAAAAAATTTAAATAATAAATCAAACTCAAATCAACATAAACAAAACATAAACTTATACTAAAACATAATTAAGAATTCGAGTACAACCCTCATGTGATGCCATGTTTTGGTGCTATCTTCAGAAATAGCCTAAATATGACATTTTTGCTCTATTTTTGGCCTAAATACACAACTTTCTTAAAAACCTGCCAAAAAGATCTAAAAACTCGTTTGCGGTAAATAAATCGGAAGAATAGCTTGATAGGGCCATGTTCCACAGGCCCTTTTACTTGTTCCAAACTGGGCCATGAAAGACTGGGATTCGGACCTTTACAAGGCCAACCCGACGTCATATGAAAAAGCCCAAAAGCTCGTTAAGTCGGGGCCCAATATGCCGGCCCCAAACCAGAGCCTTAAAATAGGCCCATGCCAACCGACATACGGGATAGCCGGGGAAACGGCTAGCTTAATGCCGATGTCCCAGTAACGGCTAGCTTAATGCCCACGTCCCAGCAACGGCTGACATAACTGCCCACGTTCTCCATAAACGCCCGAGATGGCAGTTATGGCTAGACTATATAAGGCAGTGATTCCCATGAAACGGGGGACGCAATTTTCAACTAAGAGAGAGATCATACAGGTTAGAGTCCGAATCTCTCACAAACCACCCCGAGTTCTCAACTCAATCCACACCTCGGCCTGCCTTCCCTTGGCAGGACGAATCCAGTTAGCCCAAATTTCCCATACGGCCTCATCTCCCGAGATAGGACGTATCAACCACCGTGGGGCCACGCCTAGCTTGAACACAGAACTAGATGGCTCGCCCAACCACATCAACTCCGCTCCCACCAGGGGTGACGACCCCGCCAGGAGTAACAATCACACCACCTCCGGTGGTAACATCACCTACGGCAAATCCTTCCAACAGTCAACTCCCGGGGGCGAGGCCTAGCAGCTCAATGGTGCGACCCCATGGTCCTCAACCTGTTCAATCTCGCCCCGACGTTACTCGACCTTCATTCACTGAAGGGAACACGACCAGACCACTCTACACCGAGCACAATCAGATGGCAGGTACCTATCACAATCAGGTAACTGGTGCCTATCAAATACCTTACATACCGTATTACCCTCAGCAAACGCCGCTGTATCACTACGGCGCGACCCCTTATACACCTTACACTCCAACGGGTCCCCAGTATCCCTATGTCACACCCTCTGGGCAATGGGCCCGGGAGGCACTCACGGGATGTATCCCGTGACAGGTCCAATACCGTGTTCTCAGCAAGTGCCACTGCGACCAATACACCAAACCGTACTGCCCACGGCACCCATACCACAACCTCTGTCCGCAAATCGTGTCCACAGCCAACCGGCAAATGTTTCACCAAGGAATCTGGACAGAGAATTTGTACAGGTCCGAACTGGTAACCAGACAGACACACCTACCCCATCAGCACTACACGTCCAGTCCGAGCGCAGAGGCCAAAATGTTCTGCCAACAGGGGTACATCCCGATGAAGGAAGACGGCCGGAAGGACAGGACGAGAACAGGGAACCTGATCCCGAAGGACTGCCACACCCCAGAGGTCCCGAGGTTCACCACTACGACGAACGAGAATCAGCTAATCACGGAAGAGGGCCCAGACCATCCCGCAGAGAACAATCTCGCTCCCACAGAGAACGCGAACGAAGCCCATCCCGAGGCCGGGATAGAGCTCGCCGCGACGACCGAAGAAGGAACCGGCGATCACCTACCCCACCCTAGGTATCAACATGGCTCAAGTTGAAGAGCTGATTCAAACCAGACTCGCGGCCAAACTAGCCGAACTCGAATCCCAGAAGACAGGCACCTACTCTCGGCCTATGGGAATCGAGGATGGCCCCCTGTCCAGAGACATTTACCGCCAGTCAATGATGGATTTCAAGTATCCGACAACCCTTCCCAGCTTCCGGGGTAGCGGAGACACACAAGATCCACACAACTTTGTGTATGGGTTCCTTGAGCGACTCCGCCTTCTCGGAGCCACCGATGCCATCATGTGCCGTGTCTTCACCACTTGCTTGACTGGAGAAGCATAGGACTGGTACATGACGCTACCTCGGAGATCTATCAACAAATTTGAGGATTTTGCGAAACTGTTCTTGGAGAGGTACACAATCATAAAACCACCGCAAGCCACGTGCGAGATGCTCCTGGATATCGTCCAAGGACAGCGTGAAAGAACAGGCGCATTTGTCAACCGTTTCATACAAGCATCTCGGCGAATTCAAAACCTCAATGAAGAATTCGCCTTAGCCGCCATCAAGAAGGGACTCCGCAAAGGAGGCCCGAAACCTTGCGTTACGAAGCCCACATGAAGAAGATGACCACCCTCAGGGAATTCGTAACCTTTGCGGAAGGTTACATCCGTGCCGAGGACGACAACGGGAGTCCCACGAGGCCTAGATCTCGATCTCCCCGCCAACATACTAACAGACGGCCAGCTCCGGACAGGTTTCGCAACCAAAGGGAACCTCGGAGAAACCAACCCAACCGATCAACCGAGCAAGAACACAAATCTGGCACTGAGGGATATCGACAACACTTCGTGAGATACGCACCTCTTACCAAGAAACGGCACGAGATGTACAACATCATAGAGGAGATGTTCGACCTTCCCCCACCATTACCTGAAGGCATTTTCACAGTACAAGATAACTCCCAGAAGTGTGAGTACCACGGCTTCAATGGGCACTCCACCGCGGATTGTCTTCAACTCAAAGACATCTTGGAGAGACTTGCCCGAGAGGGTAAGCTGATCGAGTTCATCAACCCCGACTTCTTCAGAAAATTCTCCAGGAAATACAACGGCAAAGTTAGATTTTCAAGAAACCCATTCCTAACAGACAGGACTATACTGGACCCCGAGTTGGGGAAGCCGGTCCCCAAACCCGGGATGGTCCCGAGAATGGGCGCCCAGAGAGGCAGAACAGTCCTGTCATCAATGTGATTAGTGGTGGCCATCGCGACACCATCCGAAAGATTTTACCTCGCGACAATCGAAAACCATACCCTACCATTCTACAGGTCGAAACCACGACCGACAAAAAACGACCCCGACCTGAGGAAGCGATATCTTTTTCCGAGAAGGACCTAGGTGAGATATCTAGCCCGCATGATGATCCCGTGGTGTTAAATCTTAAAATCAACACACATCGGGTTAAGAGGGTGTTAGTTGACACGGGAAGCTCAGCAGACATCCTGTATTTGTCGGCCTTCACGCAAATGGGCCTTGATACTCGCGCCCTCCAACAACATATCTCTCCCTTGATAGGCTTCACGGGAGATGCCCTTCGACCTCGAGGAATGATCCCCTTAAAGTGACATTTGGCACCTCCCCCCGAACCGTGGAGGTCATGGTGGACTTCCTCGTCGTTAATGCCCCCTCGGCGTACAACGCAATCCTAGGAAGAGGAACTTTGAACAAAATCGGTGCCACATCTCCCCTTCCCACCTGAAAATCAAGTTTCACACAGATAACGGGATAGGGGAAGAAAGTGGCCAACAGCAGGTGGCGCGCGAATGCTACATGACCTCCATTCAGGGTTAAGGAGGCTCTGTCCACCAAGTCGAGCAGTCGGATACAAAAACCAACCAACAGCGGCTGCATTCAAGTCCCAATTATCTACCACCCAACACCAGCCTAGCGCTGGATCCAGTGGATAAAGCTGAGATCAAAGCTTTCCTTGAGCCAGCAGACGAGGTCGAACAAGTCGATTTGGCTGGAAGCAGGACACTTAACATCGGAAAAGCCATCCAGGGGCAAGCGAAGGAAGAACTCATCAAATTCCTCCGAGAAAACCAGTCTGTTTTTGCCTGGACAGCCGCCGACATGCCAGGAATTCCGAGGTCAATAGCAGAGCACCGACTGCATATCAAGCCGGGTTCGAAGCCAGTTAGACAGCGGAAATGCAATATGGGGGAAGAACGGCAACATGCCGTGAAACGTGAAGTACAGAAATTGCTTGATGCTGGTTTCATCAGAAACGTTGAGTGTCCCGAATGGACAGCCAATCCAGTGCTCGTCAAGAAGTCCAACGGTGACTGGCGTATGTGTATTGATTACACTGATCTCAACAAAGCATGCCCCATGGATCCATTTCTCTTGCCCAAAATCGACTAACTGGTCGACTCCACCTCGGGGCACGCCTATCTCAGCTTCATGGATGCATTCTCCGGGTACAATCAAATCCGGATGAACCAAGATGACGAGGAGAAAACAGCTTTCACCACCAACTCGGGGCTATATTGTTACCGGGTCATGCCTTTCGGGTTGCGCAATGCTGGAGCCACGTTCCAGCGTATGGTCAACACTGTATTCCATGACCAGATCGGACGAAATGTAGAGGCATACGTAGACGACCTACTTGTCAAAAGCATGTCCGACCTCGACCATGTCCGAGATCTGCGAGAGACCTTTGCAACATTAAATTCAGCCCATATGAAACTCAACCCAAAGAAGAGTTTTTTCGGCCTAACTGGTGGCAAATTCCTCGGCTTCATGGTTTCTATGCGAGGCATAGAGATCCATCCTTCGAAGTCACAAGCCATCCTTGATATGAAGCCACCTCGGAACCTCAAAGAGCTACAATCCCTCACAGGCAAGTTGGCCGCTCTCAACAGATTTATTGCGAGATCTGGGGACGTCTGTTTCCCCTTCTTCAAAGCCATGCACAAGTAGGCCAAATTCGAATGGACAGAGGAATGTGCAACGGCCTTTGAGAAGATCAAGGCCTATCTCGCCAATCCACCATGTCTCAGCAGGCCAACAGCAGGCGACGTCCTAGTGTTGTACTTGGCTACAACGGGTCATGCAGTTAGTGCCGCCCTTGTTCGAGAAGAGGGGCGATATCAGAAGCCCATTTACTTCGTTTCGCACGTACTTCGGGATGCTGAAACCAGATATTATCAGATTGAAAAGGCAGCATATGCTCTGGTCATAGCTGCTAGAAAGTTGAGGCCTTATTTTCAGTCCCATTCCATAAAGGTTTATACCGGGATTCCCCTCAAGAAGGCATTCGCAAATTTCGATTCATCCGGACGATTGTTAGCTTGGGCACTCGAACTATCCGAATTCGATGTCTCATTTCATCCCCAAAATGCGCTGAAGTCTCAGATCTTCGCTGACTTCATCGCCGAGTATTCCGGAGTCCCCCCCGAGTCCGAGGGACGTTGGACAATCCATGTTGATGGCGCCTCTTCATTACAAGGGGCCGGGGTATCCCTCACTGGCCCACACGGGGAGACCTTGAATTATGCTCTTCATTTCCAGTTCCCGGTAACAAACAACACCGCGGAATATGAAGCTATGATAGCAGGCCTTAAACTAGCCAAAGAGTTGGGAGCCCGCGAGGTTCATCTCCGCAGCGACTCCGAGTTAGCGGTCAAGCAAATAAATGATGAATGCCGCGTCATGGATGAGAAATTGCGCAAGTACCGACAGCAGTTCCATCTGCTTAAAAGCCATTTCGACGAAGTTGAAATTCAACATGTCTCGCGCAACAAGAACTGCCAAGCTGATGCTTTGTCCAAACTTGGCGCTGCGGGCAATCTTGACAAAGATCGTCCCATAATTGTTATGAATGTTCCAGAATCCAGCATCAACCTTGATACCACCGCTGTATTCGCCATCAGTGAACCCGGTGAGTCTTGGTTTACCCCGATGTGGAACTTCCTCAACACAGGGGTCCTCCCCACAGATCAGTTGGAAGCCCAACGTTTGAAAAGGATCGCACCAATGTACTCCATGTTCAACAATCACCTATACAAACGGGGGTACGTGCGACCTTGGCTTAAGTGCATCAATGAGGAGATGGCCTTACGAATGCTTTCCGAGGTACATGAGGGCATTTGTGGAAGCCATCAAGGGGCTAAAACTCTCGCCAAACGAATTCTAAGGGCCAGTTTCTATTGGCCAACCATGGAACAAGATGCGGCGAACTTGGTCCGAAAATGTGAGCGCTGCCAATACCACAGCAAGTTGAGCAACATCCCGGCATACGATCAGATATCCATCTCGGGAGCTTGGCCTTTCGACTTATGGGGGATAGACATAGTCGGGCCGTTTCCCAAAACTGTCAGACAGCGTCGTTGGATTATCGTAGCCGTTGAGTACTTCACCAAATGGGTGGAAGCCGAAGTGTTAGCCACCATCATAGCCGCAGCAGCAGAAAAGTTTATCTGGCGAAATATCATTTGTCGATTTGGCATACCACATGCACTCATATCGGACAATGGAACACAGTTCAATGCAGCCAGCACCATGTCGTTCCTTTCCAACTTGGGTATCCAGAACAATTTCACCTCGGTCAGCCACCCAGCTAGCAACGGATTAGCAGAAGTCACCAACCGTACTATCCTAGACGGAATCAAAAAGAAGGTGGCGGATAACAAAACGAATTGGCCCGACATTCTTGATGGTATCCTATGGGCTTACCGCACAACACCTCGTGAAGCAACACAACAAACTCCCTACTCTCTGGTATTCAGGATGGAAGCTGTTACCCCAATCGAGATGATGGAACCATCTCTCCGTACCTTGACATATTCCATTGAAGAGAACCGCGATGCACGTGCCGCCGAGCTTGACCTCATCACAGAAAATCGGGAAAAAGCTCGCATCCGCACCACGGAGTACCAACGTAGAGTTAAACGTGCATTTGACAAACACGTGGTACCCCGAGAATTCCAGCCGGGTGATTTGGTGCTCAAGACCGTGGAAGCGACTGGCAAACATGTTAGCAAACTTGCTCCTCAGTGGGAAGGTCCTTTTAAGATCATTCGCCCACGAGGTAAAGGCGCTTACGAGTTGGAAGATCCGAGTGGTTTCATACTCACTCGCCCGTGGAACACTTGCCACTTGAGGAAATTCTACACTTAATGTATGTCGTTTTTTGTTAGTCTTTTTAATAGGCTTAGGGCGAGATAAGCCTCTGTTTTCTTTTCTTTTCATGTATTCACTTAGACCATAATACAATTTTTGTATGGTTCTAAGCATTTACCAATATATATGATATTATTTACAATTGTGTTTTATTTATTGGGTCCGAGATATATGCACGAAAGCCTTCTAAGGCAACGAAAGATGTCTTAGTTAAAATTCCCGAGATACACGACATAAATTAATGTAGTCCTAAAGGACGATGACTGATAAAATAGTAATACTATTGTCGGAAACATTTATCGAAAACCCCTCGGGGTAACGCATACGTTTCTTGCGACATAACTTTCCCCCGACATTGACCATTTTTGTCAAAAATAAAGAAAAAAAAGGGGGATAAGGATATCATACATACTTGACTCGTTCACAAAGACATTCAAAGAATACCCCGAGATATATTTCAAAATAAAAAGATCTCGGAAAAAGATAAAACGAATGCAATGAGAAAAGTAAAAACCATGTTACACCAAATATTCTGTTAAATCCCCACATCCCGGGGATATCAAACTTATATTACAACACACTTTTGTTAAACCCCCACATCTCGGGGGCATAAATAAAACAGAATACGTGTTACAACATAATTTTGTTTAAACCCCCACATCCCGGGGGCACAAATAAAATAACTAGGGTAAATCCTTCAAATTATCGGAGGCGCAGAAACTTCATAAGACCAAGGTCGCGTCCAGTGCTCGCCATCATCCTTCCTACAAACAAAACAAAAGGAATAAGATTAAGCATGAAAGCAACATCTCGGCAATCACGATATTAGAAGTCTTTTACTTACGGAAGTTGGGGCCTTATCCAACTCAAGAACGCTAACTCCATCACCTTGTAGAGCAACAGGCTCCATCTCGACATTCACCTCGGTGATTGTAGCAGAGTTCACCTCGGTGCCTCCTATGTTGATTTCCTCTTCCTCACTTTCAGAGGAGGTCTCGGAAGGAATCCCGTCATCCTCCCCTTCAGCCTCATTATCGGCAAGCTCGAGATGCTGAGGCCATCTATCTTTCGGCCAGGGATGAACAATTCTCCCACGAGGATGGTTCTCAAGTTCCAATTCCTTTTGGAATGGAGTACCATCCGGATTCAACAACACATCCTTCTCTTCGTCCCAGCCGTGATCCGAGAGATTCTTAATAACGAGCTTCTCGGGTTCCACTTTAGTAAAACCCATATGCTCAGGTTTGAACGGGTAAACCTTGGCCAGTTCACCCATATAACCATAAACGGTCTCCGTCATCATTTCTTGGCACGCATAGGGGACGGCTTGAGCAAAGGCCTTACTGCCTAAAAACTTGCTCAAAGTTTTCTTTTTAAGACCCTCCATCTCGGCCTTTAGTCGGACATTTTCCGATCTCGCCTCCTCCACCTCCTTGGCCTGGGTCTCGAGCCTGGAGTTAAGGCCATCGACCTTGTCCTTGTACTCCTTAGCTTTACGCTTATAGCGCTTTGCCTTTTCCTCATTCTCCTTGCGCTCCTTGTCAGCCCGCAAACCTACCAACCGCACCATCTCGTATTTTGCCGAGGCAACGGCGGCTTCGCCAGTGGCTATCTTCCTTTCCCTTTCCTTTAACTTAGCCAACTTGACAAAATAATCCCTCTCCATGATCGCCTTGTTAATCGCCTCTTGATCAGTTGTGATAGTAAGAGCACTGCGATTTTCAAGCGAATCTTTGAGGAACCCAAAGAAAACCCCGGCATCATGCAGCGACCTTAACACCTGACCGACGACTTGGTCAGGATGCTCTTCCGCCCACTTCTTTTGATGAGCGATTGTGGTTAGCCTGAAGGTTTCCCGAGAAAATACGGCCCGAACCTCGGGATGATCTTCCTCATCCTGCATGGTAGAATATCCGGGGAGATACGCCAAAATACTATCAGGGAATCCCTGTGAAATATGGGTCCCCCACACGAATCCGGTATTTCGCCCCTGTTCTGATATACTCGACTTGAGATGTTCGGTGTGCTCCTTCGCGGGATCCCACACGTCGCGTGCTGCTTCTTCAATAATTCTTTCTAACTCCTTCTCAGCAGCCTCAACCCGAGATTGGGGTGTCTCCTTCGGGGCAACCCCAGACACTTCTAACGCAATATCAGACTGAACCTTTTGCCTTTTCGGCTCAGGTTCTTCTACCTCAACTTCTTTCCCCTTCTCTCGCCTTGTTAAACGCACAGGGGGGTCAACAGAAACTTCTTTCCTCTTCTGGGAACCCCAGAGCTTGGAAGAACCAGAAGCACTGCCCTTAGCTCCTTTGGTGGCTGCTGCAGTGTTTGTAGTAGACTTCGGGCGAACTGTTGTAGTTTTAGCAGACCCTGACTTTACGGTCTTAGGACCTTTGGAAGAGGAAGTCGGTTTTTGAGATGTCACAACCTCTTTTGCGAAGCCGTCCTTTGGAGTGTCAAAAACAAGAACAGGACGAGCGGCCTTCCAGGGTAGTGCCATAAACCCGCGTCCTACGACATAAAAAAAAAGCATTAACAATTTATGTATAATATAGTATGGTAAATGAGCGGATGCGATGCAACGGTATATCGGGTACGAGTTATAAATAAAGAAGGACTAACTTGTGAAATATTCATCCAGAATTTCGATAGCCTGTAAATCAACTGATGTCGGAGGAGGAGGAGAACTGGGGACCAAATTTTCCTTTATTAAAGGACGCCACTCCTCCCGTATCTGGCGGAAGCAAGGCAACTCCTTGGGATTCGCGAGATATACCCAACCATGATTCCATTCGTCCACCTTTGACAATTTTTCAAAAAGCGCAACTTTACCACGCTTCCGAATTGCGAGATGGCTCTCGTTGCTATATAGAGGAGAGAAATAGTGAAAGAACAACCCCACACTCGGGAAATATCGCTCCAACTCGGGCATATAATCAAATAAATATTTGAAGCTCATGAGATAACACCAAGCAGGTGCGGTTAACTGGGCAGGGGCCACATCGAGATGTCGTAATACCTCGCGAACAAACTTAGACACCCTTACTTTAAAGCCGCATCTAGGCATCTTCCAATATAAACACATCCCACGATTCCAGTCATGTGCTCGGTCCTCCGGGTCCGGAGCTACTAACTTCAGAGCATGTCGTGGATATTCCTCTCTATCAACTTCATCCACGAGTTCCTCGTAAAAAGCATTGGCGTAAGACTCACATTGAACAACCAATTTAGAGGGGATATCGGGGAACGTCAAGTCAAGGGGATAACCATCACGACGAACAATATCTTTACGAGCCTTTTTCTTTCTCGGCTTCACAGACCCTTGAGACGTTCCGGCTGAGGCTAAGATGAGTTCTCCCCGAGATTGATTTTCTTCGCCGTCCTCATTTCCCTCACTGTTGTGATCTTCCTCGACATCTTCGGGTAAGATGTCGGGACTAGGGGGACGCGGGGGATGATAAGACAATGGGGATACTTCCCCAGAAGCACCAGGTGATTGATCCCGGGATCCGTCTTGTCCTTCCCCATACAAACTCTTCCCCCTGCCTGGACGAGGGGGATGATAAGACAATGGGGATACTTCCCCAGAAGCACCAGGTGATTGATCCCGGGATCCGTCTTGTCCTTCGGCCATTTCTAAATTTTATAAATAAACAGGATTGGCTTAGGTAACCGGTTTGACTTGTTCTATACAATTGCAACTATGCACATAAACATGCAGGATCATTAAACATAAGGTCAACTAACGAGATAGTGAGAGTTTACCTGATGTCGGAAGTTCTTTCACACCTCGGTCTTCGTCCGACGTAGCTTTACGAAATCGCTTGAAAGTTCTGAACTCGCTCTATTATCACTGAAATCACTTTCGCCCTGTGGCTCCGAGATTGATTAGCTCAAAATAACTGAGAATGACTGAACGAATCGGGATGAAGTGAATATATAAAGGTCTCTATTTTTCCCGCTCAATACTTGCACAAATTTCGAAAAGGAGCCACGAAGCGTCGCGTTTCATCATGGCGACGCCTCGATTCCCGCACCGTATCAAGGGAATCGGGCTCTTACCGAGTTGAAGCGCGCCAGGTGTCATGCGGGGATTGCGCCATAACCCCGTACCTCTGACTGATTTGACGGCCGATTTGATGACTGACGACGGTTAACGGAAGACGAGGCGTCGAGTAATTAATGCCGACATCCTATATAAACTTCCTCCGTCTTCCTTTAACGGAACATCCAGCGATCGCAACTATCTCTTCCAACTCGGGTTATAATAAGATGGCAGCTAACAAAAATATGAAGATCGAAGTTAAGGAGGAGAATGAAGACATCCCGTCTGCACACCCATCTCCCCAACATCGGAACTCCGAAATCAACATCGAGCCACCTCCCATTAACTTGGGAGAAGAAGAAGACGACCCGTTAGCCTGGGATAGGTGTACTATCTGTGGAACCCGAGCGAACTATCGGCACATGTTCCATTGTGATGGATGTGAAGAAGCTTTTCATCCCGGGTATCTCGCCCGCAGATCACCTCGGAATCATGGTGATCCTCGCTTCACATCCTTCACCTGCAAAAGATGCCTGGATCAAGAACGCCGGGCTAAGCGCTCCCGCCATGAATAGTCTCAGCTACATATAGAATATCGCGGGAATAGCCTGCCTTTTGTTTTTAATTAGGTGTCAACTATTCAAATTTACTTATATGCCTATGTTGCAACACTCATCCAAGGTTTTTATCTCGGGATGCTTTGATTAATATATGTTTTGCATAGACATTTCATTACTACTCAACACCGTCCAATATGGGTCAATTTGTTCACCTCGAAAAACGCCGAAAGCCTGTCGTCTCGTATCACTTACACAACACCCAATGACATTTATGGCTAGTAGCTGGCAGCTACCTATTTAGGCAATATGGCCCGCCTTATTTAAGGCAATATCTCCCCCTAACGACTATAAATACAGAGTCACAATACGGTAAAAGGCACATTTTTTCTCTGAACTTTTACCAATATCTATACTTCCGAGATGCCTGTCAAGAGAGTTGTTTCCAAAAACAATACACCCCTTGATCGTGGTCAAAGTCGTGATGTCCAACCATCAAGGCAAGGCCGCAACATACCTCCCCCTAATCCTCGACATTCTCGGGAAACAATACGGGCACTATCTCGGCCTGAGAGATGGACCCTCCTCCAACATTTTCCCAAGAAAGATTTGGATTGGATGCTCGCGAATGAGGACTTCCGAATCGGTGACCTTATTGACCTCACCCTCGCTAACGCACCCTCGTTCACCAAGAAAGACGAGAACGACATTTATAAATTTGATCTCGAGCCCAAGTTGCGTAGGTGCATCATCTGCCGTGACAAAGAAGCCAAGCACGAGATGGTAAAATGTCGGGGGTGCTCTGAGTGGAGTTGCTTCACCCATTACGACATCCAAGGTCGGTCGGACCCTCGTCGTCGGTTTTGGAAATGTCCTGGATGTTTATCACGCAATGCCGGAGGTCCGACGTTGTACACCGCCACTGAACCCGAGCTCATATCGGATAACCTCTTTGAGGATACTGACAATGAGATGGTGTAAGTGTGATTTTCAACTTAGAGAAGCGACATCACACCCGTCTTTTTGCTGAACACGACAATAATGGTGCTTGGAAGGCGCGACATGACAAACATGGCGCTCACAGTGGAAATATTCTTCCAGGCACTATATAACATCATGTCCCATGTTTAGTTTAATTAGGCGTTGTATGATTTCGATATTTTACTCGATCGAGGCGTTGTATGATTTCGATGTTTTCTTATATTTAAACTTGTTATGTTCTTGCAATATCAATGATTACTTATAACTCCAATGTTTCACTTCTTTCATTTTTGACTAACTCGGATACCATTTCCCTTGTCAAAAACTAACTCGGATACCATCTCCCTTGTCACGCAAAAAAAAAAAAAAAAAAAAAATCACACATATATGTACATATACATATGTGTATCGGTAATATATACCGAGATACTTAAACTGTGAGAAACATATCAACAATCATATGTCACACTCGAGTTATTACGGCATGACTAGTACACTAATGTCGGTAATAAAAAATCCTCGACAATAAGTACGCTTAGTTGTCTCAGGTTACTTACTATGATAACACATTAACTTCGGGTTACGTATCCGGGACAGATAACCGACATGTCTTAAACCCAAGATGATACATCACCAACACATAGTTAACATTTAATAAAGTGTGTTTCATGAGTTATCCACCCTCAAGTCGAAAGCATCTCGCTGATGCATTCCGACTTCAGGGGCTAATGATAGGGCCATGTTCCACAGGCCCTTTTACTTGTTCCAAACTGGGCCATGAAAGACTGGGATTCGGACCTTTACAAGGCCAATCCGACGTCATATGAAAAAGCCCAAAAGCTCGTTAAGTCGGGGCCCAATATGCCGGCCCCAAACCAGAGCCTTAAAATAGGCCCATGCCAACCGACATACGGGATAGCCGGGGAAACGGCTAGCTTAATGCCGATGTCCCAGTAACGGCTAGCTTAATGCCCACGTCCCAGCAACGGCTGACATAACTGCCCACGTTCTCCATAAACGCCTGAGATGGCAGTTATGGCTAGACTATATAAGGCAGTGATTCCCATGAAACGGGGGACGCAATTTTCAACTAAGAGAGAGATCATACAGGTTAGAGTCCGAATCTCTCACAAACCACCCCGAGTTCTCAACTCAATCCACACCTCTGCCTGCCATCCCTTGGCAGGACGAATCCAGTTAGCCCAAATTTCCCATACGGCCTCATCTCCCGAGATAGGACGTATCATAGCTACTTTGTATTCGTTTTTTGCAATTTTTCGGAAGAAAATATAGGAATTTTCACTATGTGTTTTGGCTTCATCAACCCATATTTTTCTTCAAAAAAAAAAATGTGCTACTGTGAATGTGTTACTTGTTCTTGTCTTGTAACAAATTATTGTGAGTAATTTGATTTGGGTATTGGTTAGAGCCTAATGGAAGGTATGGTTTATCTTCTTGTTGGGTCGAGTGATTTTAGAGTGGGGGGGAATATCTCTTCGAATAATAAAAATAAGAAAAGCCATCAGTAATTCTTTCATCATATATATGAGGCCCCTCTATTAATACTATGAGCTGCACATTTAAGGCCCTTTTTGTCAGCCTTTTCAGTAGCCCATATAGTTCTATATTTTTTGCATTTTTAATAATGTTTTATCGTTGATCGATCCTGACTCTAAAGTGTGGGAATTTGGTTGATGCATCAGGAAAAAAATCAAATGAAGCAACAATTGAGTAAACATCAAACAAAAACCACTTAATTATGCATAGCAGCTCGAGCATCAGGTCCAATATTGAATTTGAAAGCTAGAGACACATCTTAACCTCAAACTTCAATTAATTAACCCCTCGATCAACCCTTTTATTTTAGTAATATCTCACATTACACATACAACAGAACTCACAACACAATACATAATTGACCGAGAACAAAACCACCATCATCTTACTTACTTAATTTATCCATTTATAATTCAAAAGCTTCTCATTCTCTCCTCAGCAGCGTGGCAATGATACGTGACAGTCGGAGGCCACACGACGGCTGTTGCTGCCGTAAACATAACCTGCATAGAGTGGGTTGCGTGCGTATTGGCAGAGGCATGGCTGCTGCATTTTGAGACTGGAACAACACGCAGAAGGTGTGGCACTTCCGTACATGATTGGCCCCACACACGGGCTCAGCTGCGATATGTCGCATGTGATTGCTTTAACACATGGAGACTGCAGGGTGAAGCAAAGGAGGACATACAAGGAAAGGACAGTGATGGCCTTCGTCTTCATCTTGGATGGATTGTTTGTGTGCCTTTGAGAGAGAGAGAGAGAGAGGGGAGGAATGCATGGTTGTTTGAGGAGGCGGTTTATTTATAGAGGTGCGCGCGCTAACAGTACTTTAAATTTTTTTTTCCAATTTTATCTTCAAAACTGCTTTTACCATTTATGAGAACGAAAAAGAAAAAACAGTCTCTTACACTTCACAAGCAGAAACAAATGCATAGTACACATTTGATGTACAGATGCATAGGCTAATTATGATTGTGGCCCCGTGTTGTGCCCTACTAATTATTGAATTGTATATGATGTTATACTTAATTACATTATTGTCAATTATATATACCTGGTTTGATAGATCCTTGTATCCAACGTACAAAATCACTCGATAGTGCAAATTAAAATAATAACACTTAGCAATGCAAGGTGTTATATTTAAATTCTGGTGTTGGATTGAGAACCAACATTTAGTCTAATGGCAAGACTCTGTGTGGAAATTGCAAGTTTGATCCCTTGTGAATATTAAAACAACCGTGTTGTTATTGTGTTACTGTGTTGTAAATATGTCGATAAGTATAATATAATCCATTATATGGTAAAACAATCCTTACCTAGCTATACAGAGGCGGAGTCAGACTTTCAGACTATGGGGGTCAAACGAGAATGAGAGTCAAGCATATAAAAATTTTCTACTACAAATGGGGGTCAATTTCACACTATCCATAATATTTTAGTTTAACAATATTAAAATAAGATATAAATATAAAAAAAATTGAAAATGAATGGAGGTCAATTGACCCCCATTCATTGTATGTGGCTCCGCCTCTGTAGCTATATGTGTATGGCCGTCTTATTTTAGAAATCACAAGTATGGCAGATCGAGGTGAGTTATGGATGCCCATGCTTGCTCGCTTTCAATACCGACACTTAGTGCTTGCCTTCCCATTGCCACATTAATTGAATGATCTCTCTTATAAGAGGTACAGACAATGGATCTGGACTCAAAAATAAAAATTGGCTTATAAGACCCATCTCTATTTGAGGATAAAGATAATGACAAAGTTGTTTGTGTCGATCACAACGCACCATTAATAGAAATAAAATGAATTTTTTTTTGTTAACTGATGTGCTGAAGCAAAATAGCTATGTCAATATCTTTACTGCCATTTAATCAATGGAAATAATCCCAAACAAATCACTGTTTTTTTTTTTTTTTTTTTCAAATTGGACTTAGTTTGATTAACATTAAACTAGTGCCTTTTAAGTTGACTACTTGAGCAGCTTGTTGGAAAATAAATTTAATTTTAGTGATTGAAGTTGTTAATAATTGTGGAAAACTTAAGTTTCACTCTTTGAATTCTGCAGTGGCCAGAAACTGAAGCGAAATATGACTACCTTAGTTTGAAAGGTGAAACTTTAACCATTTGAGGAGAATAATTATGAATTTAAAAGTTCTCTAGTCAACTTTGGTATGGTAAAAACTTTCAAGTTTTTTGGAAATTGTGCAACTTAATGCTCTCAGTGTAGCATTTAGTGTTCTATCATTATTGTGTGAATTTCTAGCTAATGTTTATGTATATAATTATATATAAAGCGTGGTAATTGTACTATAATTAGATGATGTTGTAAGCAGATAAGTATATATAAAGAATTATAATAAAATAATATTCGAAGTATACTTGATAATCAAAGTTAGATGTCAACACGGATTGATTATGGCCGAAAAAATAAAAGAAAAAAGAGAAGAAAAAAATGGAAGTTAGAATGTCGCAGAAATAGCCAAAAAAAACAACTGCAAATAATCTCCTTGTTCATTATTAACAATAAGAAAAAAGAAAAAGAGATAATGTTCGGTGATATAGAAAAATAAACGTAGGGGTAAAAGAGGAAAATAAACTGCTAAATGTCAGATCCAGATGGTACCTAAAGATGATCACCTCTGTGAAATCCCCATGCTTGTTAAAAGAAGGTATAAAGCAAAATGCATGTAAATTGAGTAAAATTTGTTATATGAGTAAAAATATAAAATCAGTTTTTCTTTAAAAAAAATGATCATTTCCATTTCTGAGTAGCCAATTAGAGTAAGAGTTAGATGAGGATAACTAGGGAGCATTTGAATTATGATAAACAAAAAAGACTACCACTCCAAATGCTGGACCTTGTCCTCTAAAAAAGGAGAGCAGCTTGGGTCCGATGACCATCGGACTCAAATTGGGATTTGATGACCGTCCATATGCTTTAAGATTTGTACACACAAATATTAAAGCAGACGCAAAAATTGCGGGTGCGAATTTTAAAGTAGAGTCGGACGGTCATCGAACCCATCGAACTCACTTGAGTCCGATAGACATCGGACCCAAATTGACCTCCTAAAAAAGACCTTAAAAGCCTCTAGCAGTCACTTTCGATAAGGGCTAAATTGGGCTTCTCTATTGGGCTATTCCCACAATTAGTGGGACTGGGCCACTGGGATATCTGATTGCGATTTGCGGCAGCTCTCCATTCTCTTCCCTTTCATTAAATCATCTTACGACCCTCCTAACTCCCATGACACATCAAACAAATCACTACAATGTTGCACATTTTTTCTAATAAGGTGCATTCATTCCCACTGACTTTTAGACATATATGTATGCCCCTAATTTTTACAATAAACTTTTCCTTTTTTTCTTAAAAAAAAAGAAAGAGTTTATGAACAATCAACATAGTTCATGACTTGTCTACAATTTTCAGTTGTCATAAACATGTTTAACTGGAATGAGAATATTAAAGAATCTTTTTCAATTTTTACATGGGTTTTCTTGAGACCCTGGTGGTTACTT
>JAJGRW010000716.1:663828-883521 GCA_025461045.1 Carex parvula
CCCCCATTTAGTCCCCTAAACGTCCCCCTATTGTCAAAGCACAACTGTCAGTCCCCTAACGGTCAAGTACAACTGCCATCCCCCATTCAACAACATGAAAAGTATTCATACCTAAGATATGAAATATTCATATATAATTCATCAAGTATTCATACCTAAGATATCAAGTATTAATTCACATACAAACTGGGGACCATTACTTTTCGGGGACAGTAACTGTCAGACTGCATTGGGGACCACAACCAAAAAGTCACGTGGATCACACCACCAGTCCCTCGTCATTGATTAAATTAATTCACATACAAAATGAAAAGTATGAATACCTAAGATATCAAGTATTCATATAAATTCATCAAGTATTCATACCTAAGATATCAAGTACATAAAAAAAACTGGACACAATACCTACTCATCTTTTACACGTTTTCAAGGTAGTTTTTTTTTCTCCGTTCAATCTAATTAATTTTTGGGACGATCTATGAGGAATTTTACAAATCTAAATCACGAACGTGTCTACACAATTTTCTCTTTCAAATGAGATCCATGATGACATACTTTTACATGTTTTTCAAGATATCAAATATTCAAATATGGAAAGTATTCATACAAAATGGAAAGTATTCATACCTAAGATATCAAATATTTATATAATTCATCAAGTATTCATACTTAAGATATCAAGTATTTAAAGAAAAAAACTGGACTCATCTTTTACACGTTTTCACGTTTTTCAAGGTGTTTAATAATTGACAAAGTTAGTTAGAATTGGGGGGGACATTTAGAGGACTGGAGTGGGGGACAACATCTTTACTCATTTTTAATATAATATTTCATACTTATAAGTAAACTTGAACTGTTAGAAGTTTTTATTAATAAGCTTACACTAACCCGTCAATTTTGGAGGACATATATGGGAAATATAAAAAACATAACGGAGGAATCAAAAAAGATGAAACAAATAAATAAAAAAAGGAGAGAAGTATGGAAGAGAAACGAAAAAAATAGTGTTGACATCCGCCCCAAAATTAAACTACGGTATCTCAAACCTAGTGACTTTATCATATAGCCAACAATCTTAAATAGATATTATGAGGAGGGATCAAGTTACAACAAATTTGAGTTACAACAAAGTTAACAATCATTTTTTTCATTTTGAAAGTTCAAATCGTCGATTCAAACCGTTCAATATGATCTCCACAATAAAATGTACTTGCAGATCAAATTTTACATTTTTTTTTGAATTTTTTTTATTATTTATTAAGTATTTTACAAAAAATAGTCATATTCACACCATTGAATTTTGTACTCATCTTAATAAATAAAAAAATTCAAAAAAATGTAAAATTTGATCTGCAAGCACATTTTATTTAGATAATCAGTTGAACGGTTTTGATCGACGATTTGGACTTTAAAAATGAAAAAAATAGTAGTTGTAACTCAAATTTGTTGCAACTTAGATCCCGCCTCTGGATATTACAGACATTTATTTCTTAAACTCGACAATTTCATATATTTATATATTAACGACCAAGTAGTCTCTACAGCGCAGAATAGGTAGTCTATAGAGAGTAGAGAGCAAGGCGAGAAGAAAGGGAATATATTGGGTGGGCCATTGGCAGTTGGCAGTCTGAATTCTCGTAATTTTGTCTCACTTGTCATGAAGTAATCTTCGTACAGAGCTCATAATAACATCACATTAATATGATGGAATTTCAAGTTCGTTGGAACAGCAGCCCCCATCACACTGCTCATGCCTCGTAATGACAGCTTTCAGATTTTTTTTTCTTTTTTCTTTTTTTCGTTTCTTTTTTGAGAATTGAGAGTGAGCTGAAGCGCGTGCGCACCAACCTTCAATTTTATAGACCCCTGGATACTTTATTTTGTGTTTCTTCCTCCAATAGACCTGTAATTTTTAATTTTTTGTAATTCTCTAATTTTGTTACAAGAGTCATAGATTCATAGAATGTTACGGCTACCTATTCCAGATATAACTGTAATTTTTTAATTAGGTCTGTAAGATATTGACCTATAGTTTTCGACGAGAAGATATTCGAGATATAACTGTCAAGCTTAATATAAGGAATTGTTGATACCCGGCAGTGTGTGTCTGGTTTGGGTCTGGATTTCGTGGTCGTTGATGATTTGCATAATTTGAATAGACTGTTTTAATTATTACGACGATGCCAAAAAACAATCTTACATTATTGACATTATTATGATTTGGTATTGTTTGACTTTTTACTTTTATTTTTATATTCAGTGAAACGTGTTACTCGCCTTACATTATTGACCCTGCACTACAATTATAATTATATATGTACTTATGAAGTCTTAATATGTATAATTGGAAATTTTGAAATTGGCCGAGGAATGTTTTGGTGCCTGCTCGATGTTGCTTATGGTGAGAATGAAGGCCCTCCGTATTATTTCTCAAAGTTCTATTACTATGTTTTTATAGAGTTTCAATTTATTATTTTACATTAATAAAAACAAGGAAAGTGAGCACTGTCTTAAACAATAATAGTAAACGCATATTAATTCACCATTTAAACGAAGGTCCGCATAATTAGCACCTTTGTGTTCCAATACGAATTTGAAAAGTTAAAACTCGTAAATATCTGAACAAACTAAAATAATAATTTTTTTTCAGGCTTTCCATTTTTAGTAGTATTTTTTTAAAGCGCCAATTTTAGATGGTGACGAAAATAACATGCTAGTTATACTGTATAACCCACCACTGTTTCTTTTCCTATGCATTTAAATATTTCATTTCATACAAGGCATGCTCCGAAATTTTTATTAATATCCAAAATTAATATTAAATTTCAAAATCTACATCCTGATGCACTCTTGACATTTTTTTTCCGATTCTAGGCTATCCAAAACCACAGATAATATTTATGGTTTTGAGAAACCGGAAAAAAATGCGGTTTTGGGGTAAAACCTTGAAAATTGGCTCAAAACCGTAGATTTAATTTGCGGTTTGGACATTTTTCAAATTCTCATGCGTCTGGGTGTAGATTTTGAAATTTAATATTAATTTTGGATATTAATAAAAATTTCGGAGGCATGCTTAATGCCTTTAAATACAACTCTTGACAATAGCAACATTTCTAGGACATCATTTAAAATGCCATTTTAGATTTCAAGTATATTGGGTGTAGATTTTTTTTCATATTTTTAGATTTCAAGTATATTGGTGTTACAGACCCAGCGAATTTATAAACTCGCAACAAAAAAAAAAAAAAAAAAAACATTCGCGTATTTATTGCTTTGTTCAACGAATTGTGAAATAATTAAATGCGCAACGCCTTCTCACCGGCATCACTATATGGACCCGAAATTTGCTCAATGAACCATCCTCTGTGGCATATTTCGTGCAGCATTCCGTGTGTCAAGTTGCACGTTGAAACGCAGGCCTTTTTTACTTTTGGGTATTGGAAGCCGGTCATGCAACCAAACTAATTTATGGCTTAATTTTTGTAAAAAACTTGTTAAATGCACATGATGTTAATTTACTAACTTGCCACTTATATCACTTTCTAAAAAGTCATAATTAAAATGATAGATATTATATTTCCATTTTAAGAGAAATGGACACTTAAGAAATAGATGCAGTATATCTAATTATTCTATTGAGCTGATCAAATTTGAATACATTTCACATGAGTCAAAAACGTATCCAGATATTTAGTGAATTTACTTCATAGCTTATTTCATGAGTGAGCATTTACCAACAAATTTATAAATTTCCGGATTAATACAATATAAAGTCAACCGATAAAAATAATAAATTATTTAATGCATTTATTTTTCATTATTATTCGACATCTTGGATATATCAAATTTGAAATTTTATATAATTTACATTGTAAACACATCACCGGTAAAGTAAATAAGTATCTGAATTTAATTGAATGAAGATAAAATATCAAAACATCAATATATACATCACAATATGTAGTAGCATATACATATTATTTGGAGCCCAAATCCTCTACATTGCCTCACACAGTGAGTTTGAATCTCGACCAATACAGCCAAAACTGTAATGCACGTGACTCCTTTAAAATCGTGGCAATACATAATGAACGAATCAAATTAAAACTCACAGTTTGAGGTACTTTCGGTGATACGAATTTAATTATTTGTGGGTTCCTTAATTTATTTAACTTCTTGTCAGGAGCATACCATAGGGGAGCCACAGTAAAGAAACGATCTATGATCTTGGCTTGAATGGACGATGGACCCAACATTGAGTGACAAACGTGTCCGGTGCCTATTCGGGAATATCGCAGGTCCGATTATTTGAGCTTTCAGATTCGTGCAGAACGTATTTGCACGGTTGAGATTTTCCAAAAAGTCGGGCAACATATGAGATATCTCAGTGATGTGAATTCCCCCAAAATTCCCGCAGCGGAGAAAACACAAAACGTGGCAACGCTCAGTTAACCGGTCCCACACGTCTGTCGACTACAGTCAGTATTGTATTGCTGCTCTTTCCTTTTCTGATTCTCCTCGAGCAACGCTTTCAAATTAAGCAATTTTCCTTTCCAACTTCCCAGTATTTACAAGTCAAAGGAAGGGTGATTTTTTTTTATTAAAAAAGCAATCTTACAGAATAACCCGGAAATATTTATAATTAATAATTCACACCACAAGATCATAACAAACTTTGTTTCTTCCGTTATGTAATTGTGGTAAAGCTTTAAATTGACTTTTGAAATTATAGCTATTTTTGTAAATAATGATATAAATAGCTGAACCGTTATTGAAAAATTCAACAATTATAATTGGCTATCAAACGCAAGAAATACCCACTATTGTTTCTATAAAAGAATACTAATATTTATAGCTCTATTTTTACTACTATATAAAAGAATAAGTAAGGGATACGGTTTTTCTTATAAGTTCAACAGGTATTATAGATTATACGTTTTCTAAAACTTATTATTATTTAATTTACTTATTGGAGAATCGGATTGGGGGCTTCAAAATAAAAACATAAAAAATCCGTTGAGACTTTAGATAAGAAAACTAATATGCACTTTTACAGGATTTATCTGAAAATATGTCCCACTGACAAATAAAGCACAGTGCTTGATTCTCTCGCCAAAGGATCAGCTATCTTCTCTCTAACTTATTTTTACCCCTTTTCTTCCTTAGTACTATCTCTTTCAGGTTCCTCTGCAATTCGTTCTGTTTGTGAAAGGTTCTTACAAAATATCTCAGATCTTCGCCTTGCAATAACGTCAGCTGAGAAGGTAAACCTCGGAAGTCGGATCTTGATCTAGCTTTATTTAAGATTTTTCTTTTCTTAAATTTATTTATAGGAGGAGTTTTAGGGTTTCTAATCGGAATGCAGCTTATTTTCAGGTGTTTTCACAGGATGTCTGGCCACCTAGATCGCTTCGGTATACCCTGTGAGTGTTATTTAAGATTTTTTTTACGAATTAGTCAAGATCTATTTTAAAGAAAAGTTCGATATCTGCCCTATATTTTTTGCGAAATTGACAACTTGCTTAGTTGTGCTGGATAATGTAGTTCTTGAATTTTTTTTCTTCCTTTCTTACAAGATTATTGCAATGTCCTTCTAAACCTATTTCAAGTTCAGCTGATTCACTCTATTTATTTGCAAAAAAATTATATGCGATTAAGACAATTATCTGCTAAGAGCCCAAAGTTATAGTAATTATCTATTTTTTTTATTTACATATCGAAAGCTAAAATCTAGTAACTATTCTTTGTAAGAATATACATTTGTACCATGAGGTCTATTTCAGGCAATTTTTGGCATAACTTGATGAGAGTTTCTTGCCCTTTTACCAATTGATTATGGCTATTATTTTGCAAAACAATGAGTGTATTGGCAATGGCCTATTAGTAGGTATTTGAGGTAATTGGTGCCATTGGTATGAAATGTTTGATTGATTCTTTTAATGATTCCTACACAGTTAGTAATTGCTAAATATTACCAGTACTCTCGAGTATTTCCCTGCTTGTAGGGTCTTTTTCTATTTCATGGTCTTTATCTTACTCAGCTAAAATCAAACCCTTTATTAATATTTCTTCTGTTTTGTACAATTTCTGTTCTAATAAGGTAGTAACCTTGAATAATTTACACAATATTTAAGTAGATTAGATTTGTGGTTATTTATAATATTTAGAATATATATGAATAATAATAATAGTCTTGGTTTCTACTAGAGATGAATGTGGCAAAGGAGTTGTGCTTTTAATATGTTGGTGTCAGTTATTTGTATTGCTTGGTAGGAATTATTTTTAGGCCCTTTGACTTCAAGGGATCAGAGCTGGTCTATTTAGTATGACATTTCCTTACTATTGGCAGACTGTACTGTTTGTATATATATTTATATATTTAAGGGTGATAGTGGTCATGGACTGATAGTCCTCCAGAATTTGATTAATTTATTTTATAATTTTCCTTTTTTGCTTTCTGCGTACTAGGAAAAACTTCGCTTTGCTTTTGATTTGTAATATAACTAATACTATGCTTATCCGAAATTTGAGGTTCTTTTATGTTATTGTGACTTCTTTCTTCAGTATATGGTGCTGTTTTGCCCTTGTGTAGCATTTCTGTTTTTACAAATAGTTCCTAGGATAGTTGAATTTGTTACAAGCTATACGATAGTTGTACATGTACAATGGTAGTTGCTTACTCTAAGATGACACCTCTTCTAGTTAGGTCGCACTTAAGTATTACAATAGATACTTAAGGAATATTAATGATCAATTAAAATTATTTTGTTTAAATAGGATTCTCCATCTTTTTTTCTGCTAAAAAAAGTTAAATGAATAACTTTTAAAATTCTTATAATATTAAGCCTATAGGCCTAACCTTCCAAGATTAAAATCCTTGATTCTGCATACACAGAGACTTAACAGTTCATGCTTAATATAAAATGGTTTTTTCAGGTTTTGATGGGTCCTCGAGTCATGATGAAAGAAAAGAACGCCGATCAGACTTTGAAAACTCAGAGGATGAAAAGAAAACTCGAATTGGTTCTCTCAAGAAGAAGGCAATAAATGCATCAACCAAATTTAAACATTCGTTGAGGAAGAAAAATAGGAGAAAGAGCGATGGTCGGGTTATATCTGTGTCTATCGAGGATATAAGAGATATTGAAGAACTACAAACTGTGGATGCATTCAGACAGGCATTGGTTCTAGATGAACTTCTTCCTGCTAGGCATGATGATTATCATATGCTCTTGAGGTTGGTTTTTCTGCATTTTTCTTCATTTTCCTCTCTATTATTGCCTTGTTTTGTGGGGATTGCACAACCCAGTCTGGTTGTGTGCAAGATGAGATATAGTTGAGGCTTAATACAAATGCAAATTGAATCTGGGCCTAATGCTAAGTTTGGACTCCTACACCATGTATGATTTTGAGAAGTCATGAGCAATACTGTTGTTATTGTGCTGTTACTTTACATGTGATTATTATACAACTTAAATCGATTTATAACTAGGAAAATAACTACTAATTTTCCATGGCATTTCTTAGTAAAAATTGTAATTATTGGCCTTGGTAGGTTTTTGAAAGCAAGGAAGTTTGATATCGATAAAGCAAAGCAAATGTGGGCTGAGATGCTTCAATGGAGGAAGGAATATGGCACTGATACTATTATCGAGGTAAATTCCATTTCTAACTTATTTCTTTTGCATGTAATGCTGTACATTATAGTTGTTTGGCCAGAAATGTTTAAACAGAGGGTTTATTACAAATTATGCTGAAATTGTTGCAGCATCTCCAGAAATTAGGCTAGTATCAAATAAAAAAACGATAATAGTGCTATTATGTACTTGTTAGAGTGTTTTCTTAAGTCAACCTGATAACAATAGTTCTATTAAATAGTATCTTTATGTTTGATCTAATTGTTAGCAGCATAAAAATGTTTTGTGCTTATTGTGAAAATGAGGATTAGTGTGCTATTTTCGCAGAAATAAAAAGAGGTAATACATTTAAGTCTATCAGAGATTCTGAGCGCTTCTTGAGCTTATACAGTCTCTTGCCTATTTAAAAATAGGATTTTGAGTATGAGGAGCTAAATGAGGTTCTACAAAACTACCCTCATGGTTACCATGGTGTAGATAAGGAGGGAAGGCCGGTGTACATAGAAAGATTGGGGAAGGTGGATCCGAACAGGCTCATGCATGTTACGACCATGGATCGATATGTGCGGTATCATGTGAAGGAGTTTGAGAAGAGCTTCCAGATCAAGTTCCCAGCATGTTCAATTGCCGCAAAAAGGCACATCGACTCCAGTACAACCATCTTAGATGTTCAAGGAGTGGTAAGTTTTTTCTGTGAGAATAATAAGAAAAAACTTTGGAAAGTACCCCCTTTTTATCTCTACAAGGATCTTCCATTTTTAAAAATTTCCTTAGCTTTTCAAAGTGCAGCTATAAACTGTGCATATAATATTTTCGAATGAAGCCTTCTATTTCTGACAGGTTAAAAGTTGGCCTTTCTAGCTTTTGAATTAGCTATTGGTAATGTAATATAATTTCTATACTGTTACTTTATCATTTGAAATCAATTCAATTCTCTCCTTTCAAAACTAGAACACTATTTTAAGAGAAAATAACTTTATCTGTTCAAGTTCTATATGTTGATTTGTATCTTATAATTGTGGCACTAGGCTAGATCATAGACTAAATTCAGACTATAATGGAATCTAAGGGCAAGGGTAAAACTTTTTTGCAGGGTTTGAAAAACTTTAGCAAGACAGCCCGAGAACTCATTGTGCAACTCCAGAAGATTGATAGCAACAACTATCCTGAGGTTTGTGATATGTCAAATTTGCATTATCTGATCAGCTCAACTCAGAAGAAATATACCTGATGTAGCAAATTTGATCTATTTGTTTTCAGACCTTGTACCAAATGTTCATTGTGAATGCGGGTCCTGGGTTCAGGCTTTTATGGAACACTGTCAAGACATTCCTTGATCCCAAAACTACATCTAAGATACATGTAAGCATTTCTTGTGTTCTGTACTAGTAAGAATGAACATGCATAATTACTATGTTAGATATGGTATTTTCACTTTAGAACAAGGAAATAGGAAAATAAACTATGAAACTAATTATACAAACCTAACTGGCTATTGCATTTGAAAACTCATCTTAGGTTCTTGGGACCAAGTACCAGAGCAAGCTGCTCGAAATAATTGATGCCAGGTAAAAAAACATTATTTTTTTCTGTTTGGCATCTAACATATAAAATATATGTTTTACTCTTAATATTTGATACTTTGTGAATTGTGTCCTTTATGTAGTGAGTTGCCCGAATTTCTTGGGGGTGCTTGCACCTGTCCTGAGTATGGGGGATGTCTTAAAGCTGAGAAAGGCCCTTGGAAAGATCAAAACATACTAAAGGTGCCCTTTTGTCTGCTTAATCTTTCATTCACATTATTATATTTGTTTGGATACATAGATGGAGTACTTCTGTAGTACATTTTTATTATTATATTCTTATATTAGTTTGTTTATTTGTCTGTCATTCCTCAGATGGTTCTTAGTGGTGAGCTAAGATGCGCAAGGCAGATTGTAACTGTTTCCAATGGTGAAGAGAAAATCATTGCTTATGCTAAGCCAATGCGAGGGGTAAAGAAAATTTTCTTTTTTTTCCTGTGTTTCTTTTGTTTATTATTTTTGGCACAAGCTCAAAGCTGTAATAGCATACCTCATGTAACCAGATAAAGGGAAGTGATACTTCCGCTGATTCGTCTGAAGCTGAAGACGTGACTTCCCCAAGAGCACTTAGGAGCTACATTTCACACCCTCAGTTGACCCCTGTTCGCGAAGAGGTACAAACTTCACATTTCTCAACAACAACAACAACAACAACAACAACAAAGCCTTAAAGTCCCAAACAAGTTGGGGTAGGCTTGAAATGAAACCCAATCGGAGTCACAAAAATTCACATTTAAATGAACTAAAATATTGAAATAAACCATTTGCTTTACACTTCTCCTGTATGATGACTTGAATTTGAATTTTAAATTTTAGGTGAAGATGGTGAAGGCTTCCAGCTTTTGTGCACGCCTCCCTGAGAATGACGATATTCCCATTGTCGACAAAGCAGTCGATTTGGCATGTAACAAAGAATCTTTAACAACATTAAAAGGTTAATAAATTAACAATTGAAATTCCTTCTCTCTTACTATGCAACTTAATATTCAACAGTTTTCATATTTTTGTCCATTTCATTAATATACTTTCCTTACAGTAGTCAGGGTGGTATCTTTATTAATAACTATGCTCACATCCTTAATCAAAGGGTTTTATTTTAAACCTCCAAAAGCACCAAATTGGTAGACAAGTATCATCATGCACACTAAATTGCTTGTCTAGAAAAATTGGTCATGAGCATGACTATATCGAAAAGTGTGTTCCACCTTTTTAAGAGGTCACGTGTTTGTATAAATCTACTTTTTGACTTGCACATAAAATCCAGGGTGTTACTCACCTCCATGTGCACCAAAAATTTGATAGTATTCATTATCTGACCTGTGGAAATCCTCACATCCCTTGATACAACTATGATTTAAGTGGAAAATAAATTATGTGAGTCTGCCAGAAGAATGGTTGTAGTACTCATTTGCCATGTTTGACCATACCAATTTTGCTACCACAAACGCAAAATTAGAGTAGGGTTAAAATGTACCATTGGTTTTGTGCTCCAATCATGCTCCACATCCATATCTCCGTTTTCAAAGTCCGAACAGTCGATCTGAATCGCTCAAATGGTCTTCATATTAAAGTGTGCTTGGAGACCAAATTTTATATTTTTTGGATTTTTTTAGATAGGTACAAAATCACTGTTTTTGATGATTCTGGACCATCCAAAACAGTGATTTTGCAACTATTTAAAAAAATAGTAAAAAAATATAAAATTTGATCTCGAAGTGCATTTTAATATGGAGATCATGTTGAGCGGTTTAGATCAACTGTTCGGTCTTTAAAAACAGAGATTAGTATGTGAAGCAGATTAGTATGTGAAGCAGGACTGGAGCACAAAACCAATGGTGCATTTTAAGTTTTTAACCCTACCCATTGGAGCACAAAACCAATGGTGCATTTTAACCCTACTCATAATAAATAAATTAAAAAAGGAAAAAATGTACCAAGCACACTAGTAATATTCTTTAATTATCTAAATTTGTTTTATTAAGATTTAAGCATATCTTCCTCTTTGATAATACAGGCACCATTCCAACTTCAGATGCAACAAAACCTAACAACACTATACTTATGGCCTTATCCATGGGACTCCTTGCATTAATTCATGCAATCATTGCTCGAATGGCAAAAAAATTACTAACATACACTGCGCCAGAACAAGTGGCATACCCTACTCCTGTATTCAACCAACCGGATTCCACAACTGAGTTACATGAGGAGTTTCGCCCCCCCTCTCCTTGCCGTGATTTTACTGAGCGTGATATGTACACTTTGGTGTTGAAAAGGCTAGGGGAACTAGAAGAGAAGATTTCTATGCTTGAGTCAAAACCTTGTGAGATGCCGCCTGAGAAGGAAGAGCTGCTTCATGCTGCTGTGCGTCGTGTTGATGCTTTAGAGGCCGAGCTTATTGTTACAAAAAAGGTATGCCTCTTCTTTTGTAGTCTTTAGTAAATTACACTAAATCTCTTCTAGTGTTAAAGCTGCACATCAGTCCATCCTTGGTACCTACTCTTGCAACTTCAAAATTTTTATACTTGGCATCATTTTGTCTATTCCTTGCATTAAGCCTCAACCTTCACACCAACGAAATGGTAGCAAAAAAGTAAAATGAAACCATTAACAGAAACACTAATAGAGACATGTGGTTATTTGCTCTTTTTAGTTCAGAGTTCATCTTTACTGAAATGGATTTCAGCGTTTAATATATGATTTGTTTTTGTGTCGTCTGTAGGCTTTGCATGAAACTCTCATCAGACAAGAGGAATTGTTAGCATATATTGACCGTCAAGAGGAAGCTAAGTATCGGGTTAGTTAAATTTTTCTTCTCTTTACTTCTTAACTCATGATTTCTAATTTCAAGAAACATTGTATATTCATATACAACATAATATCTTTTTATATAAATGGTTGCAGAAGAGATCTTGCTTTTAGAAGGGGAAGCAGAAGAAATCTTTAGTTTCCTGGAGTCGGTCTTGTAATAATGTCTTCTAATGTTGCCTTGTCTTCTTGTTCACTGTAAATTTAGTGAGAGAGAGAGAGAGAGAGAGAGAGAGAGAGAGATCAAACAGAAAGAGAGAGAGGCAATAAATCTTTAGCGACGTTAAGGTCAGCTTTTTTATTATCAAAAGCTGTTTACTATACTTGACAGCACAACCTCAGAAATTTGGTGTACTGAAATTAGGATTAAAGTAGCAAGACAATTTTTACTAACCAGAAATGGGCGCTGGTATATGTCAAGTTGTGTGCTTTCTTTTGTACTTTTGGAACTCATCTTCTAGCTTTAATCCCTATTATGCATAGAACACACCTTGGGAGTCATAAATAACCCCTCTTTTTCATTTAAATTAGCCATGGAGCATGGTAAATAGGTTCCAACAATCCAATTTAATGGTTATGCTATTTATATATGGAGTTTTAATGTTAAAAAATGGAACTTGTTCAAAACTATTTTTTATAATGCCAAGTACAGGCTGTACAGTTATGTGGTTAATCAAACGGTGAGAAAAATAAATGCCGCAGGGAACCCGTAGAGAACTCTGAATTCTTAGCCAAAACTATTCAATCGAGTGGAGTTTTAGTGAAATGATTTGAGTTTCTATTTCTTTTGAAAATAACCAACTTCACCGGAGCCTTGTATTAGGTTCCAGCATTAATCACTCGTTTGATTGAAATCTAATGAACTTGATCTCCCCTGAGCCTTGTTCTAAATTTTATTGATCATTTGAGGCGCATTTGGAGCGGATAAGGTTTCTACCTGAACTAGCTTGTAAACATTACAATTACAAATGGTGAGTATAATAAGCACTCATAATACAATAGTATAGTACAAGATACTGGTCAATTTTTGAGTGTGCTCAATCCAAAAAAAAGTATAATTTTATACAGTAGTCTGGCGAGGCGAGCAAATAAAAAAAAAAATTGGTGGCCACCCAATGTACTTAATTGCTAATCGAGGAAGAAACTTGAATCGTCTTGGTATATTCTTTATTTTCTTTTGTTATTTATTTTTGAGAGAGAATGTCTTGGTATATTCTTTATTTTATTTTGTAATTTTTTTTTTTTTTTTGGAGAGACAACGTCTTGGTATATCCTTGGTAGTTCTCAATTCAAGTTTCTTTCTTTCATCCACATCCCCTTTTGCTGCCTCAATCCATATTTCTCTATCTACCAGCGGAAAACGTTCTGCTGTAAAATACCAGAAAAAAACAGAACTCAGCATTTGAATTAATTGATTAACCGATTATGTGAATTTCAATTAGTCTTTCATGAGCAAATTAAGCTCCCGAGTGCTTTGAGATATCTTACGAGCTTGCTTTTCTTGTTCTTTTTCTTCTCAAAATAGGCAAGAATCTCCTGTTGCTGGTGAAGAGCATCCTCTAGGACCTGAAAATAATTGAAAATGGAAACATGACTATATAGCAACACTAGAAATCTATCATTTATCATATTGAAACTAAATTCAAAACTGATGAAGTGATCTTATAATTAGCGTCATTTCCAAATTACCTTTTTTGTGGCAGTGAGCTCAGTCTCCAAAGCCTCAGCACGGTCAACAGCAGCCTTCAAAATCTCCTCCTTCTCAGGCGGCATCTCGATGGGCTTGTTGCTCATCACAACAACCTTCTCCTCCATCTCGGCAAGGCGTGTGAGCACCATTGCGTACTCAGTGGCCGAAACCATGATTTTTGGGTCCACATCAGCGCCGTTCTCACCCTCTAGCTGGTCCTTGGATGCTGGGACATCGCCGATTGCCTTTGGCATGGCATTGCCCACACGAAGCATGGTCATGATTCCCATGGCCATGGACATCACGCCAGTTATCATTGGACGCCTTATCGGGCCTATTTCCATTTCGTTGTGCAGTTCTGCTATGGCTAATATTATCAATGAGGAGTATTAGAGGATCTAACACTAACTAAGATAAATCTGTTATCTTTTTTTCTTTTCAATGTAAATAGCTAGTTCTTAAATGAATCACAAACCTTGTGATGAAGCCTGGTTCTTCTCTGGCGCTTCCCAGGTGCGGTCGACAGCCTTGTCAATGCAACTAGCACGCTCATTGTAGAATTTTGGGGTAGAAGGGTAGCTCGCTTGTGGGACCTACGAAGAATTTGAAAATATATTTAATATAGGAATATAATAACACATTGAATTGCTCATTATCTTGATTTTACATGACACAAATACCAAAAACAGGTCTATTACTTGGAGGTTAGGAGATCCTTCCTCACGAACCGGTGACAGGCATGATGGGTGGTCAATCATGTCACGAGAGATCGATGATGGCACTTCGTCTGTATGCACTTGGTACACAATCTCATCCTCAGAGATCATCTTCTCTTCAACCTCCACGGAATGTTCGTTCTGTGCACCGCATTTGCCCAGACCATTTTGAACCATCTAAATTGAAACAAAGAAAAAACTAGTTCTTTTGAGAAGCATGTTCTCTAAAATCAAATATTACAAATTAAGTACAAAATCTAAATGTACCTTGACGATTTCAGGGTCCTTCCATGGGCCTTTGTCGGACCTACTGCAGCCGCCTTCACAGCTGCATGAACCACCAAGGAAGTCTGGCAATTGGCTGTGTCCAGAAAGAAATAATTAAGAAAATCACATTATGCTTCTGTTATGTATATACAGTCAGTATAGTCTCAGGCTTCAGGACCTGTGATGAGCTTTGCGTCTTTTGTTATGGTATCGTACCCATGCTATACGAACTCAAATTCACATAAGCTAGTTCGTACCAGATTGGCAATATGGTAATTGTTCATCATAATTAATATATTTATAGGAGACTGAAAGGTAACACACCTTGCATCAATGACCTCAAGCAACTTGCTCTGGTACTTGTTTCCCAAAACCTATACAGAGAAGGAATGATAAGGCCCAACGCAGTAGATCTGATCAGTATAATAAAAATAAGGCACTGAAAAAATTACGTGGATCTTAGCAGCGGTCTTCGGGTCAAGGAATGATTTGACAGTGCTCCAGAGCAGTCTGAATCCCTGTCCGGCATTGATGATATACATGCGGCACAATGTCTATGTATACAAGAGAAAATAAAAAAGGGTATGAAGTTACATCAGAACCATTAATCTCATACTATGAGTACATGGAAATGTTGTACACGATTGGTACTGGCAACAGAGTTAGTTTACACAATAAAACAAATACCTCAGGGTAGTTGTCGCTGTCAACCTTTTGGAGGCGACCAATGAGCTCTCTGGCAACCTTGCTAAAGTGTTTCATGCCCTGACATCACATAAAATACCAGAATCAGAATCATGTCGTGCAAAATATGTTAAACTTTTAGTTACCCACAATAAACTGGTATGTCCATTATGAATTAAATGCAACTGAGACTGATTATTTCACAAGTCAAGAAGACCATAATTGCTAGCTACTCAGGCCAACTCAAGGTACTAATAATAGGTCACTTACCACTCCTTGCACATCGAGGATGCTGGTGCTCTGGTCGATGTGCTTCTTGGCAGCAATGGAGCATGCTGGGAACTTGACAGCAAAGCAGCGCTCGAACTCCTTGACGTGGTACTTGACGTACCTGTCAAGGTCGGTCACCTTCATCAGCTTGTCAGTGTCGATTTTGCCGAGCCTCTCAAAGTAGACCGGGCGGCCCTCCTTGTCCACTCCATGGTGGCCTTGAGGGTAGTGCTCCAAGACCTCATTGACCTCGTTGAATTCAAAGTCCTGAACACAAATTTATTCATAAACGTACGCACATGTAATTAAGAAATGTATTTTCCATTTCAAATCTCAACAGAGGAGAAATGTTGTACTTATGTTTTCTTGAGTGCTCTATTTTTCATAACTGGCATTCATTTCAAATGGAGGGACTACTTCGATTCGATGACAAGAACTATATGTTTCACATTTTGTAATGGTATTTTCCATTATTACACAGTCACAACAAAAAAGAAAGTTCAATAAATAATTTCAAATTAAAAAAATTACCTCCAAGATGGTGTCAGCGCCGAAATCCTTCCTCCACTGAAGCATGTCGGACCACATCTGCTTAGTCTTTTCAATGTCAAACTTCCTGGCTTTCAAGAACCTATTGTCAAAGCACACAAATAAGATAAATATATAATCACAAATATACAAACATAATTCTAAGTTCTGTCATATATCAGACACATACTTGTTCAAACAGCAGTATACATCTTTTGACTATTGCCAACAGGTAAATATACAGAGAATATGATACCTGAGCATCATGTGGTAGTCATCATGCCGGGAGGGAAGCAGCTCCTCGAGGATGAGTGTCTGACGGAAGGCATCAACGGCCTGCATCTCGTCAGAATCACGAGGGTCGTCGATGGCAACAGACATAACCTTGCTGCTGCTCCTCCTTGATCTCCTCTTGATCGAGTTCTTCAGCTTGGCCGAAGCGCTCAGTGCCTTCTGCTTGAACGATCCGCTCTTCTTCTTCTCTAATTCCATGCCGTCTTCGAGTCCTACACATAATGTAACAAAAGAATGTTATTTCTTGTACTAGTAGCTTTCATCCGAGAAAGTAGTGCTAATGGTAGTTGCATTTGCACAGAATAATGATAATGAAAGGATTTTTTTTATTGGCATCTGTGTATGTGTTATGACTTCTGAATTCATTTTAAGTATTTGGAAGTAGTAGTGAAATGTTCTTTTTGCTTACCACCAGATGCGAGGCGTTCTAGGTGGCCCGACATGACTTCGCTCATGGTCGGCTTCAATGCTGCACACAATGATATTTCTCGGAGTCCCTGAAACATGGAAAATATTATTATTATTTCACATTTATTGGGACAGACAAACTGCAAGGTAAAATCATGTGCATAACATAACACTATATATGATTATTCAAAATTAAGAGTACTAAAAGTTATTGTACTTTCTCTTAGTATGTACTTTTTGTCCCAAAAATGCAAGATGTAAGTTTATTTAAAAAAAAAAAAATCACAAACAGAGTTTCAGGAAAAAAAAAATCCCTTTTTATTTAAATTTTGAATTCATGAAAACAGCAATCGAATAGATATGTTAACACTTGAAGCAGTGAATAAACAGACTCATACAAGATTTGAAATAATTCTAGGCTGACAAAACAAACAATGAAACTATTTTTTTTACCCTTTTTCCTTGTTTGAGTTGAAGAGGAATTAATTAGCTTATTTGAAAGAGCTTTTATCTATAGGAAGTTAGTGAGGGAGGTAGCCGGTGGCATAAAGATGACCAACTAATCATTGTATAATGTACATAATACGCGGTCAGAACGAGAGACAGCATAGAGAGCTGGATATTTTTAGGTTATGTTAGTCTGTTTTCAAAGGTGTGAGAGAAGAGAGAGGGGAGGTTAGTTCAAATTGATGCTGCACCATTCATGAAATGGTGAGAGAAAGTTACCTAATTTGGAAGGCACTCATGCATCTATGCTTTGGTAGTAGTTTTAGCAATGTATCTATTTCAGGAACCTAGAAGGCTAGAACATATATAAAGAGCTAATTGGAAGATGAGATCACAGATATTGACAGTAAAATATATATACTTGCATAATATTGACAAAGCATGCAAGCAATTTTTTTTAAATATAGCAGTAAGCGTTCCATTTATGTTACAGAAGGAATCATTTCGACAACTATTAATTTGGTAATATTCAAATATAAAATTCAATTTGGAAATATGATGTTACAGACATAATCTTAAACTATAAAAAATGATGAGATTTATCTCTTTTACCGTGTGATGCAGATGTTCAACATTATATTTACAATTGGAGTAGAACTAGGGTGGTCTTACAGTTCACCAAGTCCTTTTGTGAACTCAATTCTAGCTAAAACCTATCAGATTGGCTTCAAATAATGAATCCAAATCGTTGAAACTCATCTACCTTACAAGTGATGCGTCTACATGCAAGAAATTTAAATTTTCAAATTAATTTTGTATGGAATCAAGTGGTAAAAAAAGATTCAAAAAATAAATGTATTAAAATTAAATTATAAACCTTCTAATTTTGACTGCTTGACTTCATACTAAATTAATTCAAAAATTTTAAATTTTCGCATGTAGACGCACCACTCATAAGGTAGATGAGTTTAAACGGTTCAAATTTATCGTTTAAAGTCAATCCGATAGATTTTCTTTTTGAACTTAAAGAACATCCTAGTTCTACTCTTACAATTGCATGAAAAACTGGTGGTAGGCTATACCACTATCTATATATACACACACGTGTGTGTCCAACATTATATTTATTGTTTTTAATTTTATATTTATTTGAATAGAATTAAAAATAAAGTTCTAGCATGTATCCATTTTTTTATGGTAATATTGAAAAAACAAAAATTCTTGTTGGGTTCTCGATTCTAAGATAGGGTAAGGACAAGTTTGAGTCAATTTGAAATTTAATCAATCATTCTAGGGCTGCAAACGAACCGAACTGAATCGAACTTATTTCTAGTTTGAGTTTGGTTTGAATTAATTTCGAACTAAGTTTGGATTGAATTAATTTCGAACGAACTCAATTTCGAATCGAACTTTTTACAAACTCAATTTTGAACTTTTACGAACTTTGTTACGACTTACGAGTTATGACTTATGATTGGGCCATAGTTCGAAATTACACAGCACTTCAATAAAAACTCAGGCATTCTGAATTCTAATTACACAGTACACCAGAGTTTATATCAAAGTTCATCACAAATACCAAAAAATTTATATCAAACACCAAAGTTAAGTACAATCAATCAAAGTATTCAAAGTTTTCCAAATAGCCAACAGGAGCAACATCACCAAAGTTTTCAAATATCCAAAGTATTCAAAGTACAATTTAAATATCAATAGAAGTACAGAACATTCACCAAAGTCTTAGAATTATTACAAACCCAAATATTATCCTATAAAATATTAAAGTTCATTATCAGCGGAAATCAACGGTTCACGTTTGAGTTAATTTCGAACTAAGTTTGGTTTGCGAACCTATTTAAAACGAACTAGGTCCAGTTTGAGTTTGGTTTGAATTAATTTCGAATAAACTCAATTTCGAATCGAACTTTTTACGAACTTTTTTGAATCAAACTCGAATCGAATTACGAACTACGAACTTTTTGTGCAGCCCTAATTATTCATCATAAAATTTTGAAAATTTTATAGTTAAAAATTGTAAATTGTTCGATGGAAGAGTAAACATTTTTCGAAAAGCCCTAAATTTGATACATATGCGCGTATTAAGAAATAAAGAATACATCTACAATTTTAAATTTAAACAATAAACGCACCATATAAAAATGAAATACTATAGAAATGGAAATTGAATGTACGCTAAAATTATCCTTAAAAATATTATCTACATAGTTATGATAAATATTTATGAAATGATCCCTCATCCTTTTATGCTGAACACAAATTTTGATTTGGGAACATAATTCTGGTCTGACTGAAAGCAAAATAGGGGACAAAACGTTGGACCTCGTAGCATATATCATAACATCTTCTCAAAACACCACAGTCACCGAATTCACACCAGAGTTAACTAAAGTTTTGAGTTCAGATCCAGACCGTAAATCTGTTAAACACGACTATTAAAAGGACCCATGCATTACACTCCGGACCGGATTGGTCCAAATTCTGATCGTACGGTCGTGATCTAAACTCAAAATTTGAGTTACTTCAGAAAATTCGAACTACCATGTCACTCACCTGCTACTGCCAAATGGGAATGGCTATCCGCTCCAGTATATTTTGTGTTTTTCACGAGGTACTTTTGGAGATCCAAACCGAAGCTCAGATACTTGGCGCTAACTTGAGATTTGCTCTCAAAAATCCGAAACCCCATTTTGGTGAAGTTAGATTCTAGTGTAGTAATTCCTGAGAAGTGATGGTGTTGAGAAATGCGTCGCTAAGGGGTCACCAGAAAATTGGTTTGGTTGGTTTTGATTTTGAATCAGCTTTAAATCGGACGGTACGTGTACTATGAACTTCCAATTCCAGTTTAAGATTTCAATTTTAAATGCTTAGATTCAGTACTAGTTGTTCATGTCGGGTATTGCTCCAATACCAGTGATGTACCAACAAGTACTTTTTACTGGTACCTAATTTGATGATCTGTGTTTTGGCTCATGTAATCTTAACAATATGAGAAGCTTATTAATAAATATATTGGTACAGTTACCATGTACCAGCCTGTTTATGTACCTGTTACTAACAACCAACTTCTCAGAAGTAGAATCTTTTATCTTTGGTTGGTGATAGATCAATCCTAGAGAATCCTCATTTGAATATGCATAGTAAATGTTCAACAAAATTTCTAAAATAGCTCTGGCCTATGTGCAACAGTACCCAATTTTTGTGTTTGTTTTTGTATAAACGTGCACTATATATTTCAACAAAAAAAAGGAAGATAAAAACAAATAAAAAGGTGTCATTTTTTTTCTTGTTGAATGATACTGACAATATTCTGTCTCTTCATTTCAGAAAACAAGAAACAAATAGAAAGAAAGAAAAACATGAATTGAATTGGTCGATTTGAGTCCTTGTACGAGCCTTATTTGAATCTAATTTTATGGTTGGTGTTTGTAATTTTTCAAAATGCATGTGCTTTTTGTAACATAACAATAAGGTTGGCTTCACAATTGCTGATTTTGTTGTTATTTTCCTTGATGTTGTTGTTTAATTTTCATTTATTTTACTGTTCTCACTAATAGCTTCTATCAGTTTTAAAAAAAAAAAAACATAACAATAAGGTTTTTACTTAATTTTGTTTGTAAAATGCATCTTTTTTTCTAAAACCAGAGCAAGTGGCTAGTCACCTCTCTATTTGGCATTGCGGTATTGTGGAGGCGAGATGCAGGCTCCTTGTGGGCCATGATGGGGCTCTGTATCAATACCTGGATTTCTATTAAACTAAAGAAGGCGCTTAATCACAAGAGACCAACCAGTGATTATAAACCTGACCCAGGAATGCCTTCTTCGCATGCGCAAAACATTTTTTATGGGGTTGTATTTGCAAATATGTCATGTAAGGATCATGGAGTTAGTTGATTAGGTGCTCTTTTTCTAATCTCTGACTGTTGATATTTCTCTTGACTCTGAAACATATTGGGTTTATTGTAATTGTTATACTTATTTTTGTTTATCGTGCAGTGCTACAGTGGCTGGGGACAAACTTTTCAACGGTTACCACGGGAATACTGATACTTCTCTTGGGCTCTTATCTTGTAACTTTTTATGTGCTATCATCTTATTAAATTTCTTAATTTCAAGCTCTGTCTCAAAGAAGAGTCACCACACTGTGCTTTACAGTTAACAAATCAATACCAGACATGTTTCACATGGTTAAAATGCTAGTTTTCCTTCCTAAAAGAAATGATTGAAGCAATCTTTTTATGTCATTCATAGCATGCTAATACTAATCTTTCTTCTTTTAATATTTTCATACCCATATAATAGGCAAGGTTAAGAATATCTCAAAAGCTGCATACTGTCGAGCAAGTGATTGTTGGTGCCATTCTCGGATTTGTGTTTGCTATCGCGTGGTTTATCTTGTGGCATTCTTTTCTGGTCAATGCGTATCATCTTTACTTTTTGGTTCGTGTGGTGATGGTTTTAAGTTCATTGGCATCTTGCAGAGCCTTCTTCTTTTATATTGTTCGCTATTGGTTCTAGCATGCAAATTTTGTGCATCTGTAATTCCAAAAATGTTCTTTGTGCACAATTTTATAATAAATTCAAGTACCCTAAACACTGCCATTCTCCATTTGAACACTATTGTTTTGACTCTTTGGGCAACAATTTGCTATGGGAATAGTTCATGCCGTGTGATCTAATTAATTATATTTACTTTGTATGTATTGATTGATGATGGTGAACTGTTTGATTCCAGCAGGAAACTTTGTAATGATTGTATGTATACAGTATGGTGCTTGCCTTGATGACAAAGAAGTATGCGTATTTTGTTAATATTTAGAAAATGATCTTTGTAACGTTAAAGTAAAAGGTACAATTCTGAACTCATAATATCATATTAGGTTTTCTCTTAATTTTTTTGCTTGTTCATCATTTTCATCTTAAACTACAACCGATCTTATAACTTTATGCAGTTATCTTCATTGCTATCACTAAATCGAATTGGTCCATGTTATAAAAATTCAAAAACAGAAATAAAAATAGACCTATAAAATGAGTAATTTTTCGGTTAAACTGAATTATGAAATACACACACTAAGGGAGAAGTAACTAATCTATCAGCTCCTAATCTAAAGGAGTTACGAGCTTTCCATGATTAATTTACATGTCAATTTACAAATTTTAGAATTAATTTTGTATAAAGTTAAGCAATCAAAAAAAGATAAAAAAAAATGAACACATTAAAATTGACTCATAAATCTTTTTGTTTTTTAACACTTGACTTTATATTAAATTAAGTCGGAAATTTATAAATTTAACATGTAAATGTTACACTCGTGAAGTGATCGTTTTCAACGGATTGGATTCATTATTTGAAGTCATTCAATAGATTTTAAAGTTTAGCTCATAAAAAAGCTTGATGAGCTTAAGAATATCCTAGTTATACTCCAATTAGAGATAAAAAAAACTTAGGTCAAACATAATATGAGAAACTTGTGCAAATAGAAATGCCTCCATACCAGGGAACATATCGTCAACAACTTAGATTAATGGGAAAAAAAAAAATTTGTGGGTTGAAATTTTATCTTTGCCCCCAAATAAAGAGTGCTTTATGTTGTTATTTACAAGTTACTTCAAGTGTTGAAGAGAGAAAATAAAAAAGTTGTGGTAGTTGTACACAATAAATTTAGCACTCTCGCGTCACATTTTTTTTTCCCAGAGAAGATAGAGATCTTGCCTGCCAATTTCATTCTCTTGCGTCATTTTTATATACTATTTGCAGGCACAAATTCCTACTGTTGCAATTATGCGATTCGGAAGACAATAATCAAGAGAAATTATGTGATTCCTACATGTTTATATTTATAGAATAATTATTTTAATTCCTCCACCACTTCAGTATTCCAATTGTACCCGCAGTAACAATAGAGAAATGTTGTACTATGATACCTACTAATTAGAGGAAGGTTTGTACTATAGTCTCCACTAATTATATTGTTCTCTTTCCTAGTCTCCACACTCGTCTCCAAGTCAACATTCATAGGTATAAATACTTGAAACATTTTTAATACTTGCAAAATAAGATATAAATACTTACATGCGTAACTTAATATGATCATCTCCTTTTCCAGTCCCCTAATCGTTCCCGCGTCAACCTTCCTCTAATGAAGTAGTAGGACAACATTCCCTAATAGTCTCCGCGTCAATCTTTCTCTAACAAAAATAATTGACCTTATAGGTATAAATACTTACAATACTTGATATTAATACTTTCAGATGTAATCCAGTGTCATATGTAAAAAAATACTTGCAAGTATAGGTATAAATACTTGCGTGTGACGACAAATCCGAAAGTACGTTATCATAAATCTCATTTGAAAGAGAAAATTACGTAGAAGATGTTCGTAGTTTTAGATTCGTAAAATTTCTCACAGATCGTCAGAAACATGACAGTTAAAATGCAGGTAATGGAGTGCGGGTACTCATATCACCTTCCATACTTATATTGTCATGTGTTTAATCTTGAATTTTTTTATATTTCAATTTGTGTAGTCAGGCATTTACAATATTTCACGAGGATATTTGTGCGGTAAATTTGGCACAAAATGGAATGATTATGAACAACTAATCCTGGAAAGAGACATTTACCGAAAAGATTTGGGCAGCTTAAATAGAAAGGTTTGGGAGACTCATTGGAGGGAGACACACAACTTGAGGAATTAAAAGATCTTATTAAATTTGATATGGGGCAAATTTAATACAAATAATCAGACAGAATGTCATTGTCAAAATGACCTTCCAAGTTCGAAATAGAACAACTAATTTCTATGCATTATTTTTTTTCTTTTAAGATAATAGAATTTTTGACGCTCTTAATGATACTATAAAAATTGAAAAGTTACAGTATTTACCGTTTATCATAAAATTAAATAAATATTAATAGTGATTTGGCAAATTTAGCTACGTCTAATTATTCAAACTATAAAAATCTAATAGGCAATTTTATAAAAAAATTTAGAACTTGTTAAATCAATGACATGAAACTAACAGGTAAACTTAACTATATGAATATGATATATGGTTGTTAATAATTTATGCTTATTTGAATGGCTTCCCATTTTAGTAATCTCTAGATAGCGTATAACAGGAATCAATCTTCAAAGGCCAAGCACAAGCATGTGATCAACTGCGTAAAAGAGCGTACCAAACAGATGTACAAACCCCCAAACTAATTTCCACGTGTACTATACTACTATCTCTTCTTTGTTTACCTTTTCTACTAGGCGAATTAACGCTCTCCCAGTCTAGCGTCGTTCCCTTCCAACCAACTTGTCTGCATCCCCTCTCTCTCTCTCTCTCTCTCTCTCTCTCTGTCCCTCTCTGTGTCGCGGATCGTATCGCCTGATCTGAAACCCTAACCTTAGCCGAATCTCGCCGGAGGCCGCTCTCTGGCGATCTTCGACTCCGCCTAGCCTAGATCAGGAGGTAGTTGTGCTTATGCAAACCCTAATTTTTCTTAGCTTTTACATTGTTAAATGGAAGGAAACGAAATGAGATTTGTTAAGATTCGCTAGGTTGGGATTAGATTTTTGGTTCATAAATCTCTAGAAGGTACTTTTTTCCCGTGGGAAATCCAAATCTTGTGTAGATACGCCAGCTGAGTATTGACCAGCTTGGGTCAGGCTTTCATACTTTGTGTCAGTTTGCACAAAAGCTATAGCATTGCCTATCCATAGTAATAATTTTCCTTTTTGAATTAGTATCATACTAATACTTGAAGAACTTCAATTCCTGTTTTGGGTGCCTTTTCCGCTTTTTTTCCGGGCTTACTGTCGCTTCTGCTCCTATATGAGTGTCTTGAAATAGTACATCAAATTGGGATAGACTATAGGGAATTTAAAATTTTCTAATTTTGCTTATTTTCATAGGTAAAGTGAGCTAACTAGTATAATTGAGTACTACGTTGTTTTCTTACAGATGTAATCCTAAATTCGTATAGTAAGGGTGTTTTAGAATATTTTGGTTATACATGTATCAGTCTAGAATAGTAATAATGAGATATCTCAAATCAAATCATTCCCTCAATATTGTTTTCTGAAGGTACTATATTTATACTATATTAAATTGGAAACGCATGCATGAGTAGATCAGCATTAAAAGCGTAAAACTTGTGGATGAAATATTATTACTGAAAGGAATCTCATTTCGTTTTCAGTTGAGTCCTATTTTTATCTTAGGCATCTTAGCAAAATGTTATATAAACTGACATTCTTCTAATTATTATCTTAGAACTTTCAATAAATTTCATTTTTCTCTGAAAAAAATTGTTAATGCACAAATCTCCCAAATTGAACTTTTGAAGAAATATACTGTTGACTAAACTCAATGATTGTTTATGTTAGACTACATTAAGAAGGATACGAGCTAGACTAAGTTGTTACAGAGTATTCAGCTTGCAAGCTATGCTATCATGTTGCATGAATGAATGCCACTGTATTTTAGAGGCACTTGTCATTAGAGAATAGCTTTTGATAGTATCGCAAAAGTTGTTATGAGATACGTTTTTCTATTTCAAGAGGAAATTAGTAGTTCGTCTACTTGACTTAATAGCATGATGCATTTTGTATTTCCAACAAAGTTGCTGGGTACAAAAATGTGGTATTATATTAATATTTTTCGACATAAGCAATTTATTTTTTGTCACTGCACCTGATGCTCTTATTTCTAGAATAATAGGATTAGAAGAGAAGAACTTAGTCATGGCTTAGATACATTGGGTAAAATCTATCCAGCTTATACAATTTTCCTTTATTTTACTTCTGTTTTTCTGTATTTGTATGTTATGTTTTCTTTTTGGGACTTTTCATCCTTTTTATGATAAAGTGCTTGAAGTAGGAACCTATCAGGACCAAATAGCTGTTAAGTGGACCAGCATTCAGACCCAACTGTGAGCAACAAATTAAGACTGCATCAGTTATTTGAATTATACTAAATTCAGTGTCAGCTAGGCTGTTGATATTTATCTTAGATGTTTAGAACAAACCCTCTTTGTCCTTCCTTCGTTTTCTTTTTCTTTCCATTTATTTTATATGCTTAATTCTCAAGCAGACAGGCATGGAGCAACCAGCTGGCGATCCAATACCATTCGACAAGTTTCGCTCCGACTTATCACGGAAGTTCCAGTACTACCTTGACAGGGCAACACCTCACACTGCTGGTAGGTGGGGTGGGACCTGTGGTGTTGCCCTGTTGTATGCTGTGCGAGTTTATTTTTTGCAAGGGTTCTACATTGTTACATATGGGCTTGGAATATACTTGCTCAACCTGTTAATAGGGTTTCTATCCCCCATGGTGGACCCTGAGCAGGAGACCTCTGATGGGCCGGCCCTCCCAATGAAGGGCTCTGATGAGTTCAAACCATTTATTCGCCGCCTCCCTGAGTTTAAATTCTGGTAAGTTTAATTTAGTTTCCTTTTTGGGCTGAGTGGATTAAGTTTGTTCCTTGATTTTGTCTTCAAACTTCAACACAATTTTATTCTTGTTGGAGCTAGTACTAAAAGCACTTGAATTGTACTATGGAACTGAGATCTGTAGTTAATGGAATGATCTGTGAATCAGTCCTTTGCGTACTACAGGATTTGTTATCTACCATATATTTGTGCATAATGCCTAATATTTCTTGCAAACATGACCAATGTTTAGATTTTTACACACGTCTTAGTGAAAACTCACTACTAGATGACTTTTAAAAGCTTCCGATTATGAATAAACTGATCATAAAGAGGCTTGGTCTGGTGATTATTAATTATTTTAGTAATCTTGCATTTAGTTAAACTTGATTTTCACAGTTGGGTTCTATATGCACATAACACAAGAATGCGTAAGTTGTAAATATGAGAAAGAAAATTATTTTGGAAAATGATGAAAATATGGGCCTGCTTTGCAATAAGCTGTTTGTTATATGCAAGATGGCTGGTATATACTGATTAGAGGACCATGGTTCAAAGTTTGGGTTTTTCTTGTTAGATATTAACTAAAACTAAATCAAGCCAATACTTGCTAGTATCACATATAGTAGTTATCTGACTGGTGCAGTATCAAATGAATTGAATAAACCAAATAAATATTAGATAATATGTAAGTCACCCCGAAACAAAGCTGGCACATTGCAGAAAATGTTACTCTACCTGGCTTGAATATTGTAATTATCAATTTTCAAAAGAACTTTCTTCTTCATAGCTTGAAAGTTCAACAAACCCAAGGAGAAAGCAAAAGATGAAAGTGACCAATCCCAAATGAAACCAACATGAATACTAGTACCATAATTATTGTGGTTGTTCTTCTTGCTTCAGGTACGCCATCACAAAGGCTCTGTGTATTGCTTTCATGATGACCTTCTTCTCAGTTTTTGATGTACCAGTCTTCTGGCCAATTCTTCTCTGCTACTGGGTGGTACTTTTCGTTCTTACAATGAAGCGCCAGATCCTACATATGGTCAAGTACAAGTATGTGCCTTTCAACTTAGGCAAGCAGGTGAGCACAGCTTTCTTTTCCTGATTTTGATTTTCCGTCTTTACTATAATTGCTCATAATTAGAAACTGCTGACGGTTTAGTTAGTTTGGTTGCTAGGTTGCCACTCCTTTTTGGGTTTTTATTTGCTAATAATCAGGATAAAAGGAGGCTTTTGGTGCGAACTTTTTCTTAATTGACATTTACCATGATTAAATATTGGATTAAATCATGGTTTGATGAATAATTGAATGTAGATTGGCCTAATTGTATGATTTTCTTATAAGTTCCATTAAAGCACTTAGTAGAGAGAATAATACGATACTGAGTTACGTTAACATGATAGGGCTTAAGCTGATGTGTTTCATCCTGCATTGGTATACTATATGTGGATTGCTAGATTTTAGAATCCAGAAGTTTGTACTCCTATTACCTTTTATAGGGTTAACAGTAGTGTTTTGCATTAGAGAAATTTCAAAGCTTAGAGGAGTCTTTTCAGTTGGTTTTGTTCTCAGTAGTGTGCTTCATTTGAGAAACTTGAAAGCTTAGTGGAGTCTTTTAGTTGGGCCTGTTACCATTTTATCCTTTTTTTTTTTTATAAACACTTGCATCTTAAAAATAAATTGATATGTTTTTGGTCTGTAAATTCATAGAATTGAATTTATTGTTATACAGTGGACTTGGTACATATGCTACAAATGGCTATTAAGACAACAAATGGCTTTTAACTGTCTTAATAACAAACATGCATATGGGCATAAGTTTAAACAAGGTTTGATTTATAAAAGCAAATACAGGGCTCTAGTTGAATAAAAAAAGCCATATAAAGTAGCAAAGTCAAATGCTAAATTGGAAACAACCATTGGTCTCTGCTAGATCTCAACTGAACACAATAAGAAGAAAAAAAAAAGGTCACAATAGTATGGTTGCAGTGCCATTTTATAATTGTACAATTCAAAGTTATCGTAGTCCAGTATCATAAAATCCATTATTAATTTTCCCCTTGTGTTAACTTAATTGTGTCCTTTGGTCAGAAATACGGTGGAAAGAAGAGCTCTGCAAGCAGCAGCATGTCAAAAGATTGATATAGGATAGGGTTTGTTTGCTGTGAAAGGAATACAGCTTGCAAAAGGGAAGAAGAATTTGTTATCTGATTTTCCAGAATATTTGAAGATGAAACCTATACTCGAATTCTTGGTTGTAATAGTCTACCCTAGGACATCAAAGTATTTCCTAATTCATTTTTTTTTACTATTATTTATGTCGTGCAAATTCCATATTTTAAGTTTAATTGATTACTTCTCCTAGATTACTTGGTTGTTATGCACTTGTGTTATTCATTGCAACTTGTCATCTATTTAAAATTTTAAATCATGCGCGGACTATGCGCTCTATTTTCTAACAGAGCACATGACCGTGCTACGCAAGATCCTAGATTTGCGATAACACAATGAATTCTATGCACTTACCAAGAGAGATATTTTATATGAATGGTCAAGCAATGAGCCCATTGAACCAATGCCAACAAATGTGTTGTAACATGGCACATGTCTAAGAACTAATCAGAGGTACAAATCAGGCTGTTCTCCAGATTTCCAAATTCATTAATCATTATCAGATGAGGAGCCGTTCCCACTTGCCAAGCAACATTGGAGCTATAAATGCTAAAATGTAATTCTTTTAACCCGCCTATACAAAAGAAATTAACCCATTAATTAATTTGGATGCCCCCACCCCACATCGTAAAGCTCATGTTTTTATTAATGTCATACGCTCGTCATGGGAAACTTGAGGGGAAAATCAAAGCAAAGGATTTTTTATTTTTATGTTTTGGTCCTCGTGATCTGATGACTAACACATGATTTCTTATGCAAATTGGATGAACAATTTTCTCAATTTAAATGCAAGTTTCCAATGTACACTTGGATTTGGAACTGATTATTCGTTAGCAACATCTTTAAATTCTTCAATATATTGAGTTTGTTGCTACATCGTCCTTCTTTCGGTAAAGAAATGCATGGTAACATAACAAGCACATGCCTCCCTGGTCAACTTGCAACATATATTTTCCCTTTTGTTAATGCAGGGACAAGAAGCTTCAAATGAAAATTATCGTTATAAATATTTGGGTAGAACAAAATATGATAATCTTTCCTGAGCAAGATAAAAATAGTAATGGTATGGGTAAGTCTCCAATACATTAATACAACATAGATGTACCATTATTAATTCATTGGATGACGAAAATTTTCCAATGAAATATTATTATATTTATACATCTATCATATTATATGGCGAGAATCAAAGACGGCAAATTTTTTTTTAATGCTATTTAAGTGTTCAAACAAAAGCTCCAATGTTCACTCAGTTATCAGAAATCGAACAATAAAATTTGTTAAAAAAATGTGTAATTTATTATATTTAGTTTTGTTGATATTGTCCTTAGTTTATCTGATGGTCAAAATAACTTCGTAATATTTTTCTTAAAACGATCTAAAGGAGCAAATTTCTATTGTTATCCCCTAATTTCGTACAGCATAGAGCCATAGAAGGCCATTCTACTAAGATCTAATCAGTTCCAATCCAAAAGCAACCTACTAAGATCCAATATCAATCATTAGTTGGAAAGCGAATTCTATATTAATATTGATATCATATTTTTATTGTCTTATCTATGTTAAAGTATAAATTTGGCTCATACATTATTTTCCTAATCAAACAATCTCAACTTGCCCATTCTATAATCACAGCTTAGGGAAGGCAAAATTTAGGTTTTGGTTTCTGAATTTTATAAAAGAAAATAACAAGTTGGTACCTGAAATTTTATTTGCACAAAATTAGTCTTTTAATTTAACAAAGAGGAAGTAAATTAAAGTTGGTCCTTAAACTTTGATAGTATGACACAGTTGCTCTCTAAACCAAATTACTCTGCTAACCTAAATTAGTCTCCTGTAAGTTCACAAAAGAGCTAAATTAGAAGGATTAACTTTGTTTTTATTTTTCAAAAATTGAAGGACACTTTTTTTTTGAAATAAAATTTGGAGGTCAAGCCATCCAACTATTTAATATCCACAGAGTATTTCCAATTGAATTTCAATCAAGCTAAGTGTTAACCAAACAATTTTAATGATTCGACGGCTCAGATCACCAATTTATAAAACAGAAACTTCCATGGGATGATAAAAAGCCAAAACGTGGGCTGCAGTACCAGTAAGCGTACTCCTCGTTGATGAGATCTTCTGTGCCATCAACACTATACCACTCCGTGTGACAACTCAACAGTCAACAGCACACTTAACTCGCAATAATTTAAAATTTTAAGTTGGAGAATATACAAAGGTAGGTAGCTCCTCGGACTGTAGACCAGTCGAGCTGAGTTAGGCAAAATTAAAACTCGGTTCATATCAGATTGAGTTGAGTTGAGTTGAGTTGAATCTGATTTTTTTTTAGCCACACATGAGTCAGTTCGTAAATAGCATGTTATTGATGTAAGTCCTGCATAGATAAAAAAAAAATCGTTGATTTGATATTGTAAGCGGTGCATAGATACTACGGCTTCATCCTCTCACGTTGGATACAAAGAAATAGTTAATGAGCCGAGCCAATACGAACGAAGTTGGGTCAAGCTTGAACTCGATAATCATGAGCCGAGCTAGAATCAAGCGAGCTAATTATAAATTTTTTCTTAACTAGTCTTGAACGAACCACGAACTGTGATTTTTTTTTACCAGCCGTACTAGCTCTTGCATCTCAGCAAACGAGTAGGGGGGTCAATGAGCATTAGACCAAATTCAGTATAATACCTAATCAAAACCGTCTGATTCGCATGAAAATTCATATTAATAGGTCCACATAAATCTTAAAAATGTCCGTATAAATCTTAACTGGATATTAGACAGAATTTGATAATCGAACCGCCTCCGATTATGTGAGAAAATCCCGAAATTTTTATTTCTAACATTTAAAAAAAAAAAACCAAATAACCATAGTTTGGTGGGATTTCGAATTCTAGCACGGCCGCACCGGCATTCTGCGGAGCCGCAGAATGCCGCTGCGGACCCCAAAATGGGTCCGCACCGGCATTGTGCGGACCCAGGGCCGCATTTTTTTTAATACTATATTGAATCTATTGAATTTTTTATGAACTTTGACCTATTTTATTGAACTTTGACTCATTTTATGAATCTATTTTATTAACTTTGCACAGATATCGAACTTTGCACTTTTTTAATACTATATTGAACTTCGATGAATCTATTGAATTTTTTAATACTATATTTATTAATTTTGTACAGATATTGAGACATTTTATGAATCTATTGAATTTTTTAATACTATATTTATTAACTTTAAACAGATGTCGAGGCATCTGAGATATCTCAAAGTTTTGAAAGATGGGTCCGCAGTGGCATTCTGCGGCCCCGTTGAAATGGGTCCGCAGAATACCGGTGCGGCCTTGCTAGATTTCGAAATCCCAGCTATTTAGTTTATCAGTTTTTTTAAAATGTTAGAAATAAAAATTTCGAGAGAAAATCGTTACACTGGAAAAGCTCTTTTCTAGCCCTACAAGACTTCCACTGTCCTATTGGCTGTCCTGTTACCTTATTAATTATTGTTGCTTCTGACTTGGCATGTTTCGACGATATTATAAAATCAACGGGATCCCAATAATGCAATGTATTGCTTTATAAATTATTCAGGCACTTGTTTTTAATTGGGTTATTAGTTGTTAGGGAAGACCCTATGATTATGTGCCGCTACTAATATTATATGCACAATATTTTAAATTTATGACTGTTAATGGTCTCCCGTCAAGGCGTCAACCATCATCTCCTTAACTAGAAAAAAAAATGCATGGATAATTTTTATTTTTATTTTTTTTTATATATGAATCCACCACTTTCAAAAGTCAAGATACATGTTTATTTATGTTTCTCATTCAATATTATATGTTCGCCGCTGACTTAAAAAGGATCAATAATATATATACCTCCAATAAAGCAACTAAAAAGCTAAAATAATTCGTCTTAGATTAATCTTTATGACAAATATTTATATTAATTCAATAGAATAAACTATTTACATGCCATTATGATCTTTACATTTTTCAAATTAAATTAAAATTATTAGCAACTACTTAAATTACTGGACAACCATTCTCATTGTATATATGGCAATAATTATTGTTCTACAAATCATATAAAAATTTGATCCAATTTGAAAATCTTTAATAATTCTTCAAGATCATATTTAAAATTACCAATGATTTATCTTTAACATTTTTTTTCTTTTGAATAATGAAACAAATTTTAGATTGATTAATTCTTATATAAATAACACATCTAAAATTTCGAATTCTATTTTTTTTTATTAAAATGGGTTATTTATCGATCTCTGCTCCAGAAAAGAATATATTTTTACTCAACAGTTGTATTTCATTAAAAGTTATATTGCAACTTATGTACACGAAAACACAACCTTTATAAAAGAAGAGGGAAAAACGTGACATATGAGTCATCCAATCAAAATAAAATGATAAAAAAATTAAACAATATGAGAGCATCTATAATGCAAAATACCTAATAAATATTTGAAAATTTGACTTTATTTATGTAGTATAAGTTTTATCAATTTAAAAAATGAAAAAATCATGACAATGTAAAGCATCATTGTTGATAAATATAACATAAATTCTCCCTGTGAGAGATTTCATGTTCAAAATTCAAATGAAAAAAATTCTTATTTATATTAATAAATTGAATGACTTGACCTCCAGTACTAAAAAAATATATCATAAAACTGCACTTAACAAATCATTCCACAGACATAAGTGGAATAGTTTATCATACCTCCTAATCTGAAATTTTTAAAGTTACCATTTGTTAAAAAAAAAAATAAACCAGAAAACCACGAAATCTGAGTATTTGTGAGTCTACCACGGCCGTAGAATACCAGTGCGGCCCCAAATACTGGGGACCGCACAAGCATTCTGCGGCCCAATAAATTTTGGTAACCGAAATTTTTAAATCAAACTTAAGTGTTTGACTTTGATATAGTATTCAAATTTGATTGGTGACCAAAATGTTCAATTTATGTGCCAAACTTTGGTGACCGAAATTTTTAAATCAAACTTCTGTAAAAAAAAAAAAAAAATGGAGCCGCAGAACTATTATGCGGACCCTTGGCTGGGGCCACAGAATGCCAGTTCGGTCCTTAGTATTTGAGGCCGCAGAATAGTTCTGCGGCCGTGGTAGATCCAGAAATACTCAGATTTTGTGGTGTTTTTAGTTTATTTTTTTGAACAAATGGTAACTTTAAAAATTTCGGCCTTAATTAGATTACATCACAGCCATCTCATAAAAACAGGAATACTAATTGGGGTGCTCAACAAATTCCCTTTATTTTAATTCCCACAACCCAACCTCCTCCTCTCTCTCTCTCTCTCTCTCTCTCTCTCTCTCTCTCTGGCTCTTCTCCTCCGTTGAAGCAAAATTCATTGTTTACTCTCTCTTCCTCTTTCTCTTCCCCACCACCTTGTCTGAAGTGCAAAGAAGAAAAACCAAAGATGCCACCTAGAGCTTATGAAATGCCACCTAGAGCTTATGTGTTGATCTTTGTTTGTTGGACCTTGATCACTATCATTACTCCAACGCTCATCTTCATGTCAGCTAATGCAAATGCTAATGGTGAATCACATGGTAATTATTTTCATCTTAGTAATCTCAATATATATATAGTTTAAAACAAATCCGGATCCATTTTCTTGTAGAAATTAACTCAATTATTTTTCATCTAGCATTAATTTATTTTTGGATTTCAATTAATCTCAATGGTTGAGAATCAAAAGCTGGAAACTATATCTACATTATACATTGAATCAAAAGGTTGAGTATTGATCCTTTTTTTCTCACATTTTCTCTTAATTGCCAAGATTTGATTACCGATGAAGTCAACGATATAAAATCAAGGAGAATGATGAGTTCCATAATGAAGAATGCTCAAGCAGAAAACAGAACCAATGCCACAATACCGTTACTGACAACTCCTCAGGAAGTACCGGTACCGACTCCTGCGCCTTTACCAATGACAGGGATTGATGCAAGGTAACTGGGAGGTTGTTTATTCATCTTCTTGTGGATTTCAGATTTTTTTGGGTTTTGTTTTTTTTGGGTGTAGAGGCTAGATGGTACAGAAAATGAGTTTTGCAACAGTTGGATGAATGTAAATTTTATTTGGACCCTATAGTTATTAGTTATTATGATTATTGCTCAGACTTTGTTTTGAGAATTTTTTTATAAAATATATTAAGCGAGTGTAAAGTGAGGAACATAGTCCTGATTTTTATCAGTAGGTAAAAAAAAAATTATTGGTATTTTTAGCGGGTTGCGAGTTGTCACGAATTAACCAATTCAAATTGTGGGTTGCGGACTGCCGTGAATTAATCAGTTCAAATTGTGGGTTGTTTAGAGATTCTCTAGTGGTAAGCAACATATGTGTACTCTTCATTGAAAATAGACATATGTGCCTTGTGATTAATTAAGTTACATTATATCTTCTCCTAAAAAAAAAATTACATTATAACTCTTAAAATAATATAATTATTTTGTTATCAGCGGAATGAATTATATACATTTTTATCATTAACTCTTACACAAGTACGTTTATATTATATACATTTTTAATATTTAGAAAAAATAAGTATTTATGTCTTGCACATTGGCGGAGCCATATTGAACTAAGAATAGGCAACTATCTACCTCTGAATTTTAAAAATCAAGTATAGGCCTATGTATAATCAGACTGTTTTCAATGAAGAGCACATATGTCTTTTTTCAATGAAGAGTACACAAATGAGTCTGATTATACATAGGCCTATACTTGATTTTTAAAATTCAGAGGTAGATAGTTGCATATTCTTAGTTTATATGGCTCCGCCAATGTGCAAGACATAAATACTTTTTTTTTCTAAATATTAAAAATGTATATAATGTAAACAACTTGTGTAAGAGTTATAATGATAAAAATGTATATAATTCATGCCGCTGATAACAAAATAATTATATTATTTTAAGAGTAATAATGGAATTTTTTTCTAGGAGAAGATATAATGTAACTTAATTAATCACATGGCACATATGTCTCTTTTCAATGAAGAGTACACAAATGATTGAAAGTAGCATCCAGATGCAAATAAAGTTTACAGAATTCAAAATAATTGAAAGTAGCATCTAGATGCAAATTTAAAAAAAGTTGAAAAAAAAATTGAGAAAAATAAAATTTGAAAATTTTACCGGTTTACAGTTTCATTGAATACTGTCTACAGAGTTATGTGATAAGGTTTACATAATTCAAAATAATTGAAAGTAGCATCTAGAAGTAGATTTGAAAAAAAATTACCTGTAATTATTTACAAATTTTAAAGTGGTCTCGGTTAGTTACTAGTTTTGAAAAACTGTTAGAGATCTTCTAGATGTGGTCCAAGTGGTCTTGGTCAAAGGTCTAAAAGTGGTCCTAGTCAAAGCAGTTAAAATTGTTAAAGTATAAGTTAAAGTGGAGGTTTGTAGGGACCACACAGTAATGGAAAATTATGTTTGTAGAATTCGTTGCATTAGTTTACAGGATTTAGTATTGAAGTTTACATAATTTCGTTAACTCAGGGATAATCCGGAGATTGGTGTCCGGAGACTGTTAGCAGCTTCCATATGTAAAAGAGATCTTTGTTTCAAAAAAAAAAAAAAAACAAAAGTAACAACCAGGGTCTCAAGAAACCCATGTAAAAATTGAAAAAGATTCTTTAATATTTCTCATTCCAGTTAAACATTTTTATGACAACTGAAAATTGTAGAAAAGTCATGAATTATGTTGATTGTTCATAACTCTTTCTTTTTTTTTTTTAAGAAAAAAGGGAAAAGTTTATTGTAAAAATTACGGGCCTACATATATGTCTAAAAGTCAATGGGAAAGAATGCAACCTTATTAGAAAAAATGTGCAACATGTAGTTGATTATGTTTGATGTGTCATGGGAGTTAGGAGGTCGTAAGATGATTTAATGAAAGGTCCAATTTAGCCCATGACAGATCTAGTTGATTTAATGAGAGGCAAATTGGGGGAATAGCCCAATCTGAGAAGCCCAATTTAGCCCTATATCAAATGTGACTGCTAAATGCTTTGAAGGTCATTTATAGAGGACAAGGTCCAGCATTTGGAGTGGTAGTTTTTTTTCGTTTATCATAAATTCAAATGCTCCCTAGTTACTTATCCTGATCTAACTCTTACTCTAATTGGCTACTCAAAAATTGAAAGGATCATTTTTTTTTAAGAAAAACTGATTTTATATTTTTACTTCATATAACAAAATTTTAATCAATTTACATGCATTTTGCTTTATACCTTCTTTTAACAAGCATGGAATTTCACAAGGTGATATCTTTAGGTACCATCTGGATCTTTTGTGGCCTTTTGTAACCTTCTCTAGAATCAACGGGTGCATTCCCCTATACATCTGAATGCACTAAATCAAAACATTTATTAGCTCTTCCAAAATGTTCATCAAAAGATAGTCTATGCTGTTTCGCATAATGACACGAATCACAATTATTAGAATTTAAAGACAAATCAAAACACTGTAACACACGGTCAGAGGGATGACCCAACCGTTGATGCCATACATGAGGTGCAACCTTGTTAGGCTGTGTCGCAGTCAGAACCGTAGAATTCAAGTCCACCACGTACAATCCGTTAGATAAATGTCCTTCACCAATCTTCCTCCCTGAAGTTCTGTCCTGAAATACTACTTTCTGTGGAGTGAAAATAATGTTGCAGTTCCATTGATCAGTACATTTGCTAACAGATAATAAATTTGTCTTAAGATCTGGAACAATAACTGCATAGGTTTTCTTTTGAAAGACATTTGTTCTGCCCATGCCTTTAGTAGGAATGGTAACCCCATTAGCAATTATTTTCAGACCCAAACATGTGGTCGGTGGCACCCGAATCAATATTAATATGAGAATTTAAATTTGTAGCAAGAGCACAAACATTACCATTACCCTTTACCACATTCACTGATTCACCCCCTGCACCATGTGACTTCATGAACCGTTCCATTTGTAAAGAGAGTTGCTCCAGTTTGGCCCGAATGTCAGAATTATCCGAGTTAGATTGCCTTGCTTCTTTCACAGCAGATGATCTCTGACTTATTCCTTCACTGGAGACTTGATTGGCACCTGCAGATCTAGGTTTGGTGGGCCGTAGATTGGGGTAAAGTTCCCAACAACGGTCCTTTGTGTGGCCGTCACGTTTGCAATAGTCACAATGAGACCTTTTCTTTTCTTTTCCTTTATTCCAATTTTTATTGCCATCAGATTTGTAAGAATTGAAAACTGAGTTTTCTTGTACATCGTTGGAGGTTGTACCTTTAGTAGACATGGTCCTTCTTCTAGTCTCTTCTCTTTGAACAATAGAACAGATGGTGGTGAATGAAAGCTGTTCAATTCTTGAGAGAATATCTCGCTTCGTATCTTCAAAAAATCTGACAAGAGACCAGCCAAGAACTAAAAGATTTTGTCTTCTTCTTCACGTTTCAGGTAATCTTGAACAATGGGAGCAACGGGCCGATATTGACGTAATTCTTCCTGTCGCTTCTTTATTTTACCGAGATATTCAGTAACAGTCTGATTCCCAGTTTGCTTGATCTGAGACAATTGTTGTTGAAGTTCAAATACCCTAGATGCGTTGTTGATGTTGCCATACATCTCAAGTATAGAGTCCCAGAGATTCTTGGCGGTATCCGCATATGCGAATATCTCATACACTTGAGGCTCCATTGCAAAAATCAGTGACATATGGTCTCTGGCCTGCCATTCCTTGTATTTTGGGTTATCAGATTTAGGAATAGCAGTGTTACCGTCAATGTGATCCAGTACCCCTTTTCCTCCAAGAGCCACTGTAACAGCCCATGACCATGGCATGTAATTTGTCCCATTCAACAGGGTGTTGGTAATTCTTGAATCATTTCTGGTTTCAGCCATGAGAGAGTCTTTCAGAACAGGGACAAAAAATTAGAAAAGAAATTGGAGGCAAGGACACGAAACTGGTTATGAAGGGAGATGTACCAGGAAGCCTGTCACTGTAAAAGCAAGGACAAGACCCTGTGATGCAGCGGGAAATAAGAGAAAAAGCTTTAGGAAGGTGTCAGAGTGCACCCACCAAATATTGACGCAAACAAGAATAGTACCGGAATAGAACCAGTACAGATTCGACGAAGTTTCGCGGATAAATAGAACTGATCAATTCTCAGAAAGGGAAGAGAAAGAAAGATAGGTTCGAACCGCCTAGTCTACCTTCGGCATAGCCATCAACATACTTGACAGACCGTTACCCGCTCTGATATATATCATGTAGAAAAACATAAGATTGACACAACACTCCCAGAAATCCCTTCCCTTCCAATTTATTTCACAGAACTCATTTTTTACATTATGTTTCTTTCTTTGTCATTAATACAAAGAGCAGAGAGAAGGAGAGATATAAATAGAACAACAGGAGGCATCAAACACCAGCCTAAAATCTACTTTCTTATTTTGTTTTTTCTAAAAATACAACAAATAGAATTGCAAAGAAATAATTCTGATTCAATGCATATTCAGGCGTGTCATTCCATATTTGCACCAATCACAGCAGATCTTCCTTTAAATATTAGAATATTCCAACAAAAGGAATCTTGTCATTTACAATGCCAAACCAAGTTCATTTCAAAAATTACAATGCCAAATCAAGTCACCGGGTCTGCGTGTTACATTGATTTTTTAATTTACAATTTTACGTATTGTTTGTCGTTATAATTGAGAAAATTATGGACTAATATTTGTCTTTGAACCGAACCGCTGCCAAGCTTCGTTAGCCGAAGTACCTATAGTACTTACATGCATTATCCACTCACACCGGGATGCAATGACTAGATATCTATTGGTATGTGGAGGGTCATTGGCATATAGTAGACAAAACTATGTATGTAAGGACTTAACAAAAGAAAAATTAAATAATAAATCAAACTCAAATCAACATAAACTTATACTAAAACATAATTTAAGAATTCAAGTACAACCCTCATGTGATGTCCTGTTTTGGTGTTATCTTCAGAAATAGCTTAAATATGACATTTTTGCTCTATTTTTGGTCTAAATACACAACTTTCTTAAAAATCTGCCAAAAAGACCTAAAAACTCGTTTGCGGTAAATAAATCGGGAGAATAGCTACTTTGTATTCGTTTTTTGCAATTTTTCGGAAGAAAATATAAGAATTTTCACTATATGTTTTGGCTTCATCAACCCATATTTTTCTTCAAAAAAAAAAATGTGCTACTATGAATGTGTTACTTGTTCTTGTCTTGTAACAAATTATTGTGAGTAATTTGATTTTTAAGACCCTTTTTGTCAGCCTTTTCAGTAGCCCATATAGTTCTATATTTTTGCATTTGTAATAATGTTTTATCGTTGATCGATCCTGACTCTAAAGTGTGGGAATTTGGTTGATGCATCAGGAAAAAAAATCAAATGATGCAACAATTGAGTAAACATCAAACAAAAACCACTTAATTATGCATAGCAGCTCGAGCATCAGGTCCAATATTGAATTTGAAAGCTAGAGACACATCTTAACCTCAAACTTCAATTAATTAACCCCTCGATCAACCCTTTTATTTTAGTAATATATATCTCACATTACACATGCAACAGAACTCACAACACAATACATAATTGACCGAGAACAAAACCACCATCATCTTACTTACTTAATTTATCCATTTATAATTCAAAAGCTTCTCATTCTCTCCTCAGCAGCGTGGCAATGATACGTGACAGTCGGAGGCCACACGACGGCTGTTGCTGCCGTAAACATAGCCTGCATAGAGTGGGTTGCGTGCGTATTGGCAGAGGCATGGCTGCTGCATTTTGAGACTGGAACAACACGCAGAAGGTGTGGCACTTCCGTACATGATTGGCCCCACACACGGGCTCAGCTGCGATATGTCGCATGTGATTGCTTTAACACATGGAGACTGCAGGGTGAAGCAAAGGAGGACATACAAGGAAAGGACAGTGACGGCCTTCGTCTTCATCTTGGATGGATTGTTTGTGTGCCTTTGAGAGAGAGAGAGAGAGAGAGGGAGAGAGAGAGAGGGGAGGAATGCATGGTTGTTTGAGGAGGCGGTTTATTTATAGAGGTGCGCGCGCTAACAGTACTTTAAATTTTTTTTTCCAATTTTATCTTCAAAACTGCTTTTACCATTTATGATAACAAAAAAGAAAAAACAGTCTCTTACACTTCACAAGCAGAAACAAATGCATAGTACACATTTGATGTACAGATGCATAGGCTAATTAAGATTGTGGCCCCGTGTTGTGCCCTACTAATTATTGAATTGTATATGATGTTATACTTAATTACATTGTCAATTATATATACCTGGTTTGTTAAATCCTTGTATCCGACATACAGAATCACTCGACAACGCAAATTAAAATAATAACACTTAGCAATGCAAGGTGTTATAGTTAAATTCTGATGTTGAATTGAGAACCAACCTTTGGTCTAATGGCAAGACTCTGTGTGGGAAGTTGCAAGTCTGATCCCTTGTGGATATTAAAACAACCGTGTTGTTACTGTGTTACTGTGTTGTAAATATGTCGATAAGTATAATATAATCCATTATATGGTAAAACAATCCTTACCTAGCTATACAGAGGCGGAGTCAGACTTTCAGACTATGGGGGTCAAACGAGAATGAGAGTCAAGCATATAAAAATTTTCTACTACAAATGGGGGTCAATTTCACACTATCCATAATATTTTAGTTTAACAATATTAAAATAAGATATAAATATAAAAAAAATTGAAAATGAATGGGGGTCAATTGACCCCCATTCATTGTATGTGGCTCCGCCTCTGTAGCTATATGTGTATGGCCGTCTTATTTTAGAAATCACAAGTATGGCAGATCGAGGTGAGTTATGGATGCCCATGCTTGCTCGCTTTCAATACCGACACTTAGTGCTTGCCTTCCCATTGCCACATTAATTGAATGATCTCTCTTATAAGGGGTACAGAGAATGGATCTGGACTCAAAAATAAAAATTGGCTTATAAGACCCATCTCTATTTGAGGATAAAGATAATGACAAAGTTGTTTGTGTCGATCACAACGCACCATTAATAGAAATAAAATGAATTTTTTTTTGTTAACTGATGTGCTGAAGCAAAATAGCTATGTCAATATCTTTACTGCCATTTAATCAATGGAAATAATCCCAAACAAATCACTGTTTTTTTTTCGAATTGGACTTAGTTTGATTAACATTAAACTAGTGCCTTTTAAGTTGACTACTTGAGCAGCTTGTTGGAAAATAAATTTAATTTTAGTGATTGAAGTTGTTAATAATTGTGGAAAACTTAAGTTTCACTCTTTGAATTCTGCAGTGGCCAGAAACTGAAGCGAAATAATGACTAACTTATTTTGAAAGGTGAAACTTTAACCATTTTAGGAGAATAAATTATGAATTTAAAGTTCTCTAGTCAACTTTGGTATGGTAAAACTTTCAAGTTTTGTTGGAAATTGTGCAACTTAATGCTCTCAGTGTAGCATTTAGTGTTCTATCATTATTGTGTGAATTTCTAGCTAATGTTTAGGTATATATAAAGCGTGGTAATTGGTAACTATAATTAGATGATGTTGTAAGAAGATAAGTGATATATAAAGAAATTATATAAAATAATATTCGAAGTATACTTGATAATCAAAGTTAGATGGTCAACACGGATTGATTATGGCCGAAAAAATAAAAGAAAAAAGAGAAGAAAAAATGGAAGTTAGAATGTCGAGAAATAGCCAAAAAAAAAATGCAAATAATCTCCTTGTTCATTATTAACAATAAGAAAAAAGAAAAAGAGATAATGTTCGGTGATATAGAAAAATAAACGTAGGGGTAAAAGAGAAAATAAACTGCTAAATGTTCAGATCCAGATGGTACCTAAAGATATCACCTCTGTGAAATCCCATGCTTGTTAAAAGAAGGTATAAAGCAAAATGCATGTAAATTGATTAAAATTTTGTTATATGAAGTAAAAATATAAAATCAGTTTTTCTTAAAAAAAATGATCCTTTCAATTTCTGAGTAGCCAATTAGAGTAAGAGTTAGATGAGGATAACTAGGGAGCATTTGAATTTATGATAAACAAAAAAGACTACCACTCCAAATGCTGGACCTTGTCCTCTAAAAAAGGAGAGCAGCTTGGGTCCGATGACCATCGGACTCAAATTGGGATTTGATGACCGTCCAATCTGCTTTAAGATTTGTGCACACAAATATTAAAGCAGACGCAAAAATTGCGGGTGCGAATTTTAAAGTAGATCGGACGGTCATCGAACCCATCGAACTCACTTTGAGTCCGATAGGCATCGGACCCAAATTGACCTCCTAAAAAAGACCTTAAAAGCATCTAGCAGTCACTTTCGATAAGGGCTAAATTGGGCTTCTCTATTGGGCTATTCCCACAATTAGTGGGACTGGGCCACTGGGGATATCTGATTGCGATTTGCGGCAGCTCTCATCCCTCTCATTAAATCATCTTACGACCTCCTAACTCCCATGACACATCAAACATAATCAACTACATGTTGCACATTTTTTCTAATAAGGTTGCATTCATTTCCCACTGACTTTTAGACATATATGTATGCCCCTAATTTTTACAATAAACTTTTCCTTTTTTTCTTAAAAAAAAAAAGAAAGAGTTATGAACAATCAACATAGTTCATGACTTTTCTACAATTTTCAGTTGTCATAAAAATGTTTAACTGGAATGAGAAATATTAAAGAATCTTTTTCAATTTTTACATGGGTTTTCTTGAGACCCTGGTGGTTACTTTTTTTTTTTTTCCTTTTTTGAAACAAAGATCTCTTTTACATATTGTCCTTCCTTTTCAAAACATAAAACAAACTACACTCTTCCCAAAAATTCTAAACAAAATATCCATGTGGGCTCCACTTTTTCCCTCTCTTCTCCTCCCTCCAACTCCTCTCTTATATTTGTTTAAGTAAAAAAAATACAATTGTGATCTAAAAAAATAACATTCCATTTATTGTTGACAATGTGTATAAATGTAAAAGTTTGAAAAATCAAAAGATTACTGTTTGATATTCTCTCTAAAAAAAGTGTATTGTTGAATATAGAAATAACATATTTTTGAAATCATACATTAGGAGTGTCAATGATACTCTTTTACTGGGTTTACCTTACCTGTATCATATTTGATAAGATGGGTATGGATAAAGTTTTTTTTTCGTTAGCTAATCAGGTATGAGTGTGGGTAAGGATATTTTTTTGTTAGCTAAACGGGTAAGGGTATGGGTAAAGGCTATTTCGTACTCGTTACCCTATAGGATAATTATTTAAAATAAAATTATATTATAATGTTTGTGTAATATTTAGTGATGTTAAAATTTATTTGCGTGATATTTCATATGATAATGTTTGAGTAATAATTAGTTATGTATTTTTATTTAGTATATGATTTTTGTTATAAGAAAAATGTTAATCATGTTACTTTTATTTACATATTTTGTTATTTAGTTAAATAATTAAATTTGTCCGAAGTGATATTCATGTTTTTAAATTCTCTTGTTTTATAAAAAACAATTTAGTTGGAATTGATTACGTATTGGTTTTATTATCTTTTTATTAGTAATGTGATTGTATATATGTGAAATGAACGAGTTTTGATGTTCCATTCGTAAAATATAATAAAATTAATTATTATATTAGTATTATTCTTTATTCACCCGCTACCGTTTCGTTACCCGATAATTTTAACGGGTAAAAGTAGGGTAAGATAAAGCCAATCTTAATGGGTAAGGGTAGAATATAGGTAAGCTTAATTCTTAGTGGTATGGATATGAAAATGCTTCCACCCTACCCGTATCGTACCCATTGACACCCCTATCATACATGATTATTGTTTATCATTTGAGTTTTTGTCAATGATAGTTTAATTCATACTTTTAAGGAAATTAAATCATTCGATTATCAGAAACATAATTGTTAATTTTTTATTGTGGGCAGTGCAAGAAAAAAAAATAAACAGAAACAATTTTTTTTTGTATATTTATTAAAATTTGGCTAATAAATTTCTACAGATTTATTTTCAATCTTAATTAAGAAAATCTCGGATACAAACACATCCCTTTTTTTAAACAATTATAACAATGACTTTTTATATTATTATTATTATTATTATTTCGCTTTAAACTAAATACTAACTAGAAATAAAAATCAACATATATTAGTACCAGTCCATGCTACTAATATGTCTCAAAAAATCACTTGATCTGAAAATTCTGTACCACTTTGATAGTACCATTCAACATAAATTTGTCGCATGCTTTGTAGTTTATGCATTACCATCATTGTATTTTTACCTTAGGATGTACCACTTTGAGGAGCTTATTTCGTCCCCAACGTAATCAAATTTGGTTACTATCTTGCACGCCTCAGTTGGAGCAACAGCATATCATTTTAGAGAGCAGCTATCAAGCACGCTATGCAAATAATTAGGTTGTTGGCATGAAATTATGGTTGTCTATTCTAATCCTATTTCATAAATGGTTGTCTATCCTAATCCTATTTCATAAATTATGGACTGTCATTTAATACTAATAAAACTAATATGGTTGAAATGATTGATTGCCATTTTGTTGCACAGATGTTTAATGATAATGTGCTGAAGATAAATGTGAAAAGATGCATAAACATGGCAATTAAGCTTAGGAACAAATATATATACAAGGTAATTGCAATTACTTTTTTTTTTATTGAACCTCTATTATTTTAGCAGTTCTTTTGAAAACTCTGCATGCGGACCTAACCAATTTGTATGGAGTTCGGCTAGTATAACATTGGTGTCATTTCGGCCTATATAACACCAACTCCAAAATCTATCGTATCGACTTCAAACGGTTAATCCAACCGTTCAAACCCTTCTACTTTATGAGTTGTGTGTTTACATGCAAAAAAAAAATATTTTCTACTTATTTTAGTACCAAATCAAGCGGTCAAAAATCTTGAAAAATGAATGCATTAAAATTAACTTAAAAACTCACACATTTGACCGCTTGATTTGATACTAAAAAAATTCAAAAAATTATAAAATTTTGCATGTAAATACACAACTCATAAAGTAGAAGGGTTTGAACGGTTGGATTAACCATTTGAAGTCGATACGATAAATTTTGAAATTGGTGTTATATAGACCGAAATGACACTAATATTATACTAGCCGAACTCATTTGTATGCCTTCCAAGATGTGAAGCATGTTTTGATGTGAAGTGTCCAACTGTGGACATTGAGGTACTTTTCACGGATCAAATTACATACTTTTGTGCACTGGAATTCTAAAAAGGAATTCTAAAAAAGAATATAGTAAAAGGAATTCTAAAAAATGTAAATTCTGCAATATGGACCAAACTACACTGTATATCTATAGTACCATAGCCTCACTCATGTTTTATAATTATCTTCAATCAAGCTTTCACTAATTGTTTCTCTCTACATAATTATGTACTTCATAGCATCATATTATTGTGTTTTGTCGGGTATTAATTTAGATGAAATTTCTGAAAACAGGCAGCTTAATACCAACATAACGTCAATGCAAGCCAACAATTTATTTCTCTTGTACCCCCAACCAGCTTAATTAGTACAAGTCGTTGTCATTTAAATGCCACTATGCTTGACTTGGCTAAATCAATCAACTAATTTAGCATGCTGAGCATTATGATGCACTAGTGGTTTTTGTTTTTTTTTTCTTAGGAGGTTCATTGTACTCGTTAAATTTAAGGGACAATTTCATATGTACCCCTCACAAACTTCAAATTACGTATTTTCCCTTTTATATTCATAATCTCATATTTACCATTCTAAATTCCAAAAACTCACAAATTTACTTAGTTTTTTTTTTTTTACTTTTTAACTAAACTCATTCTAAATTTGTAAAGTATCCATTTTACCCTTATTAAAAATTAAAATATGTTTGTGTAAGAAAAATATATACCAATTTTACTCGTGCACTAGTGCTTTTTGTTTGTTTTCTTAGTAGGTTCATTGTACCTTTTAAATCTGAAGTATTTCTTAAATTTGAAATTGAATAGTTGGAGTATGTACCCTTCGACATCATCCTTAGTCTTAGGAAATTGATATACCAACTAAAGAGCCATCATAGGTAGGTTTAATGTATTGATTTTGATGTCTAAACTGACGATAATAGTACAATTCAATTATGGGTAATTATATTTTCCCCCATCTATTCTTCTCCCATTTCATCACCCAACTAACTAACTTGCTCTTCTAACTATAATTACAAATTCTAACTACCTAATGGTCCCTACAAATTAAGTAGCAATTTTTCTCAATTTATTTCTTTCCTTTCTCTCCCTCCCTCTCCCACCTCCTCCTCCACCCGTCTCTCCCACCTCTCCCTCTCCGCCTCCGCCCGTCTCTCCCACCTCTCCCTCTCCGCCTCCGCCTCCCTCTCTCACCTCTCCATCTCCGCCTCCCTCTCCCACCTCTGCCTCCCACCTCCCACCTTCGCCACCTCCCTCTCCCACCTCCGCCTCCGTCACTCCATCCCAATCAAGCACGCCTCCGCCAGATCATATCCATCACTGTCGATCGCCGGGTCAGATCCATCGTTTCTATGTTCCTCTTCCTCATGCAGTAGCGAGTTATTTGCAAAGAACAAAACTTCATTAATGGTGAATTAGGCCAGTGCGTACTAAGTACTAAGAAATGACAGAAAAAATAAATTTTGAAAAAATTAGAGGTGTATGAATGAATACTTGATGTCTTAGTTATGAATACTTCAACGTGTATGATGAATACTTGATATCTTAGGTATAAATATTTTAACGTATATGTATAAATACTTGATATCTTATGGATGAATACTTCAACGTACATGTATGAATACTTCAATGAAATATGTTTTGTTTCTTTTAAATATTGTTTTTGTTTTTTTTTTGTAACATTTCAATTATATAATCTGTAAAATTTGATAGATTATTTTTGTTTCTACAGTGAAACATGTGGCAACTATTTTTTATTTCCAAAAAATAAAATTGAACTAGAAAGCAATAAAGCAATGTTCAATACTATTCGGCTGCTCTTGTAAAATTAATCGAAGTATGCATATATGCTTGTAATACTCTTGATACATTAACTATTTACACTTACACGACAAGATATGAATACTTGCTCGATGAGGTATGAATACTTGCAATGAGGTTTGAATACTTGTGCAACGGACAACTCAAAAGTATGTCATTATGGATCTCATATGAAAGAGAAAATTGTGTAGAAGACGTTCGTGGTTTTAGATTTGCAAAATTCCTCACAGATCGTCAGAAATATTAGTTAGATTGAACGGAGAAAAAAAACCATATCTAAAAACGTGTAAAAAATAGGTGAGTGATGTGTCCAGTTTTTTTTTTAAATACTTGATATCTTATGTATGAATACTTGATGTATTATATATGAATACTTGATATATTATGTATGAATACTTGCGCGCGCCAGTTGTAAAAGCTTTCAAATATTAAGCGGTCTCCAAATAGTAAGTGCCCCCCCCCAGTAGTTAGTAGTTACTCAAGTAGTTATTGATTGGGGGGGTGAAATAAGCCGGAAGATAGCTAGCTAGGCTCTCCCTTCAATTATTGTAATACCTTTGAAACATTTGTAATTTGTAAGGGAAGGTGGGACAAATCAAGATGGAAAGTGCAAAGTGCTATTAATAGCTCATAAATGCAAAGTGCTATTAATAGCTACAAATCAAAATAATATTACATTCAATTATTTATAAATCAAGATAATGGGACAAACTGACGATAATAGTACAATTCAATTATTTATAAACCTCATAAATGCAAAGTGTTATTAATAGCTACAAATCAAGATGGAAAAATAAGACAAAATGGTACCAGTGGATTTGTAACGACAAAATGCCTAATTATTTTTAAATTAAAGTTATAAAAGATGAAGCTGAATGTGAGCAAAATCTCAAGCATAGCTTCAATGAAAAAATTGGATTGTGATTTTGTTATGTGATTTAATTCAAACTTGGTTTTACTTATTTAATAGGAAATAGGTTCATTACTTCTTTTTGTGACAGCATCTGTGCAACATAGTTGGCTTTACTGGTTTCTTTAAGTATACATATCAGTTATATCTTCCAAAATTTTCAATTTGATATGGATTGGTACAAAATGGTACCTCTCAGGCATCGCCACAAAATTGAAATATTGTGAATTAATACCTTGAATTTGTTGGGAATATGGGTATGTCATATGTGCAACAATTCGATTCAGTTCATAATTTGTTAATTATCCAAAAATCAGAATATATACATGTATAAAATTAATTCCAAGATAAATAGAGTTTACTACTAGACGTGCAGCGGATATCTTCGTCTAGTCGTATGAGCAGTCAGCCTCTTCTCTTCCTTCTCAGCGGATATCCAAAATGTGAAGCATATTTTTATAATCAAAGCATTGAGAATGGAGAGTTGGAAACTTGATTCCGGTTCATTACATGACACTTTTTAGCCCCAGGTGGGAAGAAATTAATCTGGGAAGCTCCCATCCATATAAAAAACAAGGTGGCAGTATAGGAAAGCACTCCCCACTGGAGGAGTTTGCATATGGCCATAACTATCTTGTGATTTGTGTGCAGCTTTGCAAACAATGGTGTATCTTTGACTGAAACCCGATGGTCAGAATAATTTATTTAATTACGTGTATTCAAAACTTGTATATACATATCAGATAAATATAGTCAGGCGAGAGCCGTATCTGGTAACACAGGAATTAACAAAAAGAAATAAGGCCATTAAAACAATGTACTAGCTTGTTGGCATTAAATATTTCATTAGGTTATATCCATTAGATGGGAAATGCCATTTTACATCTCTTTTGTTCTTTTAATTTTTTTAATTCTTTCAGTTAATGAAGCAAACCAGTATAGGAAGCAACTCTGACCAATGTCAAGGGCAGAAGCTGATGTGAATAATATCTACATTATAAATTTAGCACTGAATTTCTTAGGTTTTATAATTTCACTGGAAGTTGAAGAATGCTTCCCTTGGATCCATGGTTGTGCAGAGTTTCTCTAGTACAGCTGTTTAAGGTGCGTTTTGTTGTAGTATATGCATACTTTGGGAACAATTTTGTGCGCCTTTGTTAAGTTCTGGTGTAAGATATCATGATCTTCAGGTCTTGTATGCATAGTGTTCGTGTATATACTAGCTGTTCAGTATGATATCAGTTTATTCATTTGTATTTCCCATGTTATTTTATTTACAAATGAGCGGGTCTTAATTTAAGTCTCTGATAACAAGTACCTAGTAAAAAGGCAGTCAAAACCTCAAATGGTCTATGAGCTGTTATCTAGTAGATAAAGAGTAACCAAACAGTATGGGTAAGGAAAGTTCAGAGTTGGGCATTGAGTAATTTCACTAGAGCAAGGATGTATGCTGTATTCAACCTGTTACTATTGTAGTCTTGAGTGGTTATTCTTCATTTTAACAGTTATTTTAACCTTTGTAGTTTTTTGTGATACTTTTGCAACTTGATTTGAACTGTTCAATTTTTGTTTTTCCTCTATTCAGAAAAGATGTAAATAAATCTTTAGGAGGAGGCCATATACTTCGGAATTAGACTGAGAAACCAAGAGGTATTGAGTGATTAAGATTATATTTTCTGTGGCAACTGAACTTGGTGTTTTGTGTTTCTTCTGATATAAAGGTAACTTTGGGTGGGACTACCATCTTATTGAGCATTAAATTAAACTATTGCCTTTTAAGTTGACTACTTGAGCAGCTTGTTGGAAAATAAATTTAATTTTTGTGATTGAGGTTTGAGGTGTTTTGGGTGGGACTACCATCTTATTGAAGTTTGAGGTTAAGATGTGTCTCTAGCTTTCAAATTCAATATTGAACCTGATGCTCGAGCTGCTATGCATAATTAAGTGGTTTTTGTTTGATGTTTACTCAATTGTTGCTTCATTTGATTTTTTTCCTGATGCATCAACCAAATTCCCACACTTTAGAGTCAGGATCGATCAACGATAAAACATTATTAAAAATGCAAAAAATATAGAACTATATGGGCTACTGAAAAGGCTGACAAAAAGGGCCTTAAATGTGCAGCTCATAGTATTATAATAGGGGGGCCTCATATCACTCGACCCAACAAGAAGATAAACCATACCTTCCATTAGGCTCTAACCAATACCCAAATCAAATTACTCACAATAATTTGTTACAAGACAAGAACAAGTAGCACATTCATAGTAGCACATTTTTTTTTTTTAATTTTGATAAAGCAAACCTATTCAAATACTCGTCAACAGTAGTCTACTTCACATCAGGATAGAGCTGGGAAGGTTCGGCACCGATCAAGGGATCGATTTTAGGCCCAAATGCGGCCTTGGCCCATTTCTCTTTTCTTCCATCTTTTGTGGTGATCTAATTCTTGAGTTAGTGGTGGCTGCTTCCTTCTTGTGCAAAAGAGAGAGGGTGAGTGATTGTTTGTGTTAACAATTAGAACACTCTTGTAATCTCTTGTTTAATAGTCAAGTTTGTTGGTTGTTTGCATTCCGGTGGAGTAGGTCCGACCGAACCACCTAATCTCTGTGTTTGCTTTCTCTTGTGTGTCCTTTGAACTCGATCTATCTCGCGGTAATATCTTTCCTCTATTCTGGTGTTTTTGGTTGTATGCAAGATTGCATGTGTCACTAACTTTTCGACTCTTGTTGGTGTATGGATTATTAGATCTCTTGCCGGTTTCTTATAGTTGGTACGGATTGTACCGGTATTTTGCATTTCTAATTTTATTTTTTAAAACTTTTATAGTTTTACAAAAAAATATACTATTATCCCTTCTCATAAAATGATATTCTTTCGAAATTAAAATTACATAACACTTATTTATCTAGCCTCCTATCTCAATTTTCTGGTTTCGCCTTTGGATGTATTGATGTGTTGCTCTGATCAGAATGTATATATTATTTTCAAAATAGCAGGTCACTATCTCTTGGTCATCGGAACTAAAGTTAGTACAATTGTACCTGCTAATCAAATTTATGTCATTTCTATAGTCGAACTTATATAATAGTTTTCCTGTTAGAGGGCACCATCTATGAAACAGGTAAGATAAAACTAAAATCTAATAAACCCATTGTATTAAATCCATGTAAGCTTACTTTTATCCTTGAAAAGAGAAAATTGTTACCTTTTGTATTCCCATCCCCCAAAATAGTGTACTTGTCAGTGGGTGGGCCAGACAGTCCTGGCTGACTAATGGTTGGGACGAAGGAATTCTCATCCCCTCAGATATCTCAAAATTTGAGTTGATCTGTGGAAAATCTGGACCGTTCAAATCCCTTCTGCACGAAATCTCTAAGTAATATAATACTGGCATCCTACATTCCGAATAGGCACCGAATTTTTTTTACTCAGTTCGGAATCAATTTGGATTCAACTCGCTAATAATTCCAATTGAAACTGACTCAGTTGATTTATGAGTCGAATCCAAGTTACCTCCAACTCGGTTGGACTCACACCAAACCCTAATCCATATATTCCAAATTTTTGCGTCACCAAACCTTATATTTGTTTCTTACAATATTTGATAATTTGATAAATTATGCACTATTTCTCTTGTTTTGTTAATTTATTAGACTCTGTATTGTTTTGTTAGACTTTATATGTTTGATAATTTTTAATTATGTACTATTTTGGTATTTTCATAATTTTTAATTATGTATTGGTCATTGTCTCGTTATTTACTGTCTTTAATTGTGTATTATTTTGGTAAACTATGTAATATTTTTTTTGTTAGAATTAAATTAGATTGTCTCACTATGTACTATATTATGAGTCGCGAGTTGATTCCAAATTAGAGTTTGTGACTCGGAACTGGATTAGCAACTCAGACTCAACTCGGCTCATGAGTTCGCGAGTTGAATCCAAATTGTCCTCAACTCTCGGCTCATGAGCAGCCCTAACGGTATCCCTTCGGCTTTGATTGTGCGCATTATCTGAGCCGTTTCACCGAACGACAATGATACTTAATTTTGCCATTATCTGAGCCATTATCATAATTTTTGATCCGGCTTTAGATAATTAAAATTTAAGATATCTCAGTGGATACAGACTCGGGAGGAAGTACCCCGCAAAGAAATTGGTCAGTCACTATGAAAGTGTACGGTATCCCTTCGGCTTTGCCTTTGATTGTGCGCATTATCTGATTTTGTTTTCTACTATTTACTCTTAATTAGCATTTTAGAGAGAAGAGGTGTATTTCCTAAATTCTACCTTATTTGTACCGGCTTCTTTAATTGCAGCAATAAGCTTCATTTGATCCGTGATCTGATTGACTCCAACTGTTGATCTGGCCACACCATGGCCTTCATTGCCTCAACAAAGCTCTCATGATCATTTCAATCTCCCTCATTAACATACGGCAAAAGCTAAATTTCTGTAATTGAATCAACTCATCAGATATTCATATCAGATAACAAAATTCACAAATCATTTGATGGAAAAACAAAAGGGATATCAAGAACCAGCCCGATACCAGTAAGCCAGTCCAGTAACACTCGATGATTTTACTGATTACCTTAACGAGAGTAATGCCCCAAGTCAGTGAAGCTCTGAAGCAGCCGAGTCTTGCTCGGGTCAGCAGGGGCAGTGTCATCTCTTACCAGTACAAAAGTGGGATGACCTGACCTCGCACTGGCTGCCACGACGACCAACTTTTTCTCTTTTATGATGCCATTTGATTGATTGATTTCAACGGTTGGCTACCGTAGAGGTGTTTTTTGGAGGTTTAACTAGTTGTTGTGGGCTTAAATTCGAATTGTGAGTTTAGATTCAGATCAAAACCCGCGCCAATTTGACATGGAATGTGCCGACTACTTTAATATTCGTGCCGAGCAGACTGGACGGTCCGGATCCAAACTCAAAATTTGAGTTACTTTAGGTTCCGAATTCAAATTGGAATTGGGTATGAACTATGAAGTGAACTAAACCAACTCTGTTTCCGTAGGCTCGTACCATAGAATTAATAGCTGCTGATCTGTACACCGAATTTTAATTTACATTTTTTTTTGTTGAATTTTTTTGGGCCTGGATATTAATTTTTTATCAAAATAAATTTTTTTCCAACAAATTAATATAGGATTTAAAAAATAAAAAAATGATATGCAATTAAATTTTTTTTAGGGTGAGTTGGCAACTGCCATCTCACATTTTTCATTTTTCATTGATAAAAAAAGTATTTACAAATATGCAATTAAATTTTAAACGACTTACAAAGACAAATAATATTGCATATCATTTTGAAAGACTAACAATGACAAATATTAGTCCATAATTTTCTCAATTATAACGACAAACAATACGTAAAATTGTAAATTAAAAAATCAATGTAACACGCAGACCCGGTGACTTGATTTGGCATTCTATTTTTTTGAAGTGAACTTGATTTGGCATTGTAAATGACAAGATTCCTTTTTTTTTTCTATGATGTTAATTGAAGTACGTAGGATAAAAATCCGTGCCAACAATAGATTCCTTAGCTTCTATTTATTACTAGGATAATGTTATTTTTTTTGTTCAATTTTATCAATCGGCCAAACGAAATTTTCTATTTTATTGTTATTAACAATTAACATTGATATTCTCAGCACAAAATAATATATCCTTTGGCCTGCTATACATCGATGTATAGAAGCAAATTAATATAAAATGTCTTTATATACAAAAATAGTGTTAATATCATGTCACAAATTATTAACTGAAACACAAACAACACTCAATTCTAACTAATAGTTCTCTTTCAAACTGTAAGAGGTAACTGATGGTCACTTATTAGTTACAGAAATCTGTTCAAAAATTTGTCGACGGTAGTATACTCGACATTGGGATAGAGCTGAGAAGCTTCGACACCGACGGATGGATCAATCTCAAATCCAGTGTGGTCACCCTTGACATATGCACAATAACCGACATCAAGCATAATGTTAAGAGGGGAAGGAGACTCTGCAAACAATAAAAAACAATTAAATTATCATCAGATATGTTAAGAGGGAAAAAATAAAATGAAATAAAAGAGGCTTCACCACTATATATACCTTGTATTTTGTTGACAACCTCCTCCTCCGGGACATAGACACGCTCGAAGGTCTTGGCGGTTTTCTTCTCCCAGAGCGAAATGAGCTCATTTTGTGAGGGCGAGTTGTTCGGCGGTCTCATATAGAGGATCTTGTTTAGTGTTCTTGGATCATCTACTGCCTTGATGGTGTACGTGCCGATGTCATCCTCGTTCAAAAATAGTGCTACAAGAGATGTACATTTTGCATAAATTTCTTTTAATTGATAACAATAGACACATCAAAGAAAGATTGAAAACTCATATAAATTACTTAATTAATGGAAAGAGCCCTGAATAAGTCAAGAGAAGTACACTATGCATAAATATTTTTAATTAATAACAATTGAAAGGCAAATTGAGCATGCTATGGGTTATTTCTGATGATGGTCCCTGGATACTGTTAGATTATGATTGTTCTCAGAAAACAGGGTAAATCTCTTGAATGTTTCTGGTTGGTAATTAAAAATTTAGCAATTGCATTAAACTAGTATTTAATTTTCTACATGTAAGTGAAAATGGTAGAATTGTTTTTGTTTACCTTCTCCATTTAATTAAGGTAAGAGTCCCGTAAAGGAAATGTTTAAGATGTTGATTATTGACTTGGTCACTTGATGGCCTAACTTAATTGAGACTTACGCCTAATTAGGCCAGCCTAACTAATCTGCGTTTGGTTGAATAACTGAGACCTAAACCCCTTATTCCAAAAATATTGCTACAAGAAAAGTACATTTTGCATAAATGCTTTTAATTGACAACAATAGACAGGAAAATTAAGCATGCTATGGGTTATTTCTGCTGATGGTATTGGTACCTAGATACGGTTAGATTATGATTGTTCTCAGTTCTCACTCAGAAACAGTGTAATTAATTCTCTTGAATGTTTCTGGTTGGTAATTCAAAAGTAAACAATTGCCTAAAGCTAGTATTTAATTTTCTAATGTAAATGAAAGAGTAGAATTGTTTTTTTTTCCTTGTCAATTAATTAAGAAAATGTTTAAGATGTTGATTATTGACTTGGCCACTTGGACCGTCAAATCAATTGAGCTGAATTTTCATAATAATTATTTCTAAATTTTCTTGAACATGTTCTATCTTTTCTTCCATTATTCAAATTAACTCTTGAATATTGCCATCAAAATATAAAATTCACAGAATGAAAGCCTAGCTACCTTTGGTGTTTCCATCGCCTAAAATGGTGTATTTGTCAACGGGCAAACCGGAGGCTCCTACCTGGCCAATGGTCGGGAGGAAGTAGCTGGCGAAGAAATTGCACACAACGAAGGTGTACGGTATCCCTTCATCTTTGATTGCTTGCCTCAACTGAGCTTTTACACCAAATGACCTCTTTGCCGGTCCAACGGCGTGGTCATGGCTCACGTCGGTCCCAAACTCGGAAGGGAGGAACCTCTACTTGTTAGAATTAAGTTTTATATTATACAGATTTATAAGATGGTTTTTGTAAATATATTTTGTATAACTTTTCATTTTTGCTTCATATATTGAAGTCTTAGCTAGCTCTTTACTAGTTTCTTTTGAAAATGACTTGATTGGATATCCTAACTTCCTATTAAAAGTTAGAAAGACCTAAATTTTACAAAACATTTTTAAGTTGCAATTTGTTAAGACTAGTATTTGAGAAGGGAGGAGCATAATTCCAACCTTAATTGTACCGGCTTCTTTAATTGCAGCGATTAGCTTCATCTGTTCCTTAATCTGCGCGACCCCAACGGTTGATATCACCACATCGACACCTTTGACCGTCTTCACCAAGCTCTCATAATCATTCAAATCTCCCTAATAACATGAGATTAAATTAAATAATTAAGACAAAAATATTGCATTATTTCACTTAAGTTTCATGTTTATCGATCTCAGCCATGCAAAATATATCTACATACAGTTCATTAACTTAATTAGGTAAGAAACAGAAGGTTGGGAATTGCAAAGAGTGGATTCAATTACCAAAATCCGGAACTGAAATAATCGATTCCGGAAATAATCGATTCATTAACTCAGTACCTTAACTAGAGTAACGCCCAAGTCGGTGAAGCCCTGCATCAGCTGCGCCTTGGCCGGGTCGGCCGGTGCAGTATCTCTTACCATGGCAAATGTAGGATGACCTAACCTTGCACTTGCATACACGATGAATTTCCCGATGTAACCGGTGCTACCTATTATCAAAATCTTGCTCTTGCTCTTGCTCTTTTCTGATGCCATTGGGTTGAACTCTACTTAGCTTGTTGTGTTAAGATAGGAGGTTTGAATTGTGAATAATGGGACCGCTGTGGCGCTGTGGTGATATGTATTTATACTTTATAGAGATCCAATTACCTCCGTAGCGAAAGAATAGCTGACGTACCTGCTTCCGATTGGTGATGTCAAATAGCGTACAAGTTATATAGTGGGGATGTTTGCATAACATTGGAATTTATATTTTTTTTGCATTCACATTGGAAATTATAAAAAAAACAATAAACAAAGAAAACTATACAACTTTACAAGTGATTATGATAGAATAATAATAATTTTGACGCTTGATGGTTGAACAAAGACTATACCTATATAGTCAAAGATCAGATTCATCATTCATGGATGACACGACAAGGAACCATGCATGATCCACTATGATCAAGAATAAATTGTGACCCTGTTGTGTAGCCTCCAGAATTGGTCACTGCACTGATGTTTTAAGATTAATATGACAATCTATATCAGATTTCATAATATGTTAAAGTAAATAATAACATGACCTTATTATTTGGTAAAAATATTTGTAGTAAATTATTGAGTCTAACGTGTTTTCAAATCATTCGATCATCTTGAACATTATATTAATTGTTGGACTTGGACATCTATCCAATTGGTGCTGAGTGATATAAAAAATCAATAGATATTAAACAATAATTAGCATATATAGATAATTCAACTTGAGGTTGTGATACTAAATAGAATTGCAAAATTAAGTAATTAACATGTAATATTAATAGAATTCCGACTTAAGAATCGTAAAAATAAAAATACTTAGGGTGTGCTCCAGAACAGAGAGGAAAACCCTCATTAAAGAGAAGGAAGGGGACAACAATTGGGTGAAACGAATGAGTTTTTTATATTTAATTTATAAAATATAATAAAACTAATTATTATATTAGTATTATTCGTTATCTGCTACCGTTTCATTACTGATAATATTAACGGATAAAGGTAGAATATGATAAAGTTAATTTTAAATAAGTATGAGTAAGATATAAGTAAAATTAATTTTAATAGGTATGGGTATGACCGTACCGTACGCATGGCCCTACCCACAGTCCATAGATTGTTCGGCCGTTTGCGTCAAGTGACGAGTATTGAGTACTGACTGCTGAACGCTGAACGCTGAACGCTGAACGCTGACTTCTATAGCGAACGATAATATATAATTATGATTTTTATTCCGAGAAATGAGACGACAAATTCACAATAGGTGACTTCTAATATCCAAGTCTGTCTGTCCTAAGCAGCGTAACGATCAACAAATGATAATATTTTAATTGCCAAAAAGTTGGATATAGCCATCAAGGCTCCCTTCCAGGTTCTCGGCCCCAATCTAGTGAATTACAACAGATCCAATTGTTTAGGTCGGCCCGCAAAACTTCAAGTCCGGCCCAGGTATTGTGCGGTCGGCCTTAACCTGTGAAGTTTAAGAAGAAGAACAAACTAGGTTTAGGTTGGTCCTGCTTTACTGCTTCGGCTCATTCCAAACCCATCCTACCCTCGCAAATCCCGATTTTCTTATTAATCAAAAATGAAAATAAAAAATATCGCAGATGGAGAACGGTTTGATGAAATTTCAATATATAAGTAGGACGAGACAATTTATCACATCCCACAAACTCATATACTACAACACTGAAATAACAATCTGACTTCGAGTGCGCGAAAATCCAAAATCCTTCTTATTTGTGGGACGAGATAAATTATTCCGTTCTACTTATATATTGAAATTTCTTCAAACCGTTCTCCATCTGCGATGCTTTTTTTATTTAAGATTAATAAAAAAATCAGTCGCAAATCACAATCCTGACAAAACCCGTAAATTCAACGCTGTTGTTTTATTTGAATTTTTTCTTTTCTTAAGAAATGCACGGCTCGTTTTTTTTTTTTTTTTAAATTGACTAATACAATCAAGACAATTAGAACAAGAACGGAGTTAAGGAATAAAGAAGTAAGAGTGAGGCTACGGTGCTATGCATAGTACAGATTGGGTCCGTGCTACGGCTCAAAATTTGACTTTTCAAAATCCTAACGGTCAATCCGAACCGTTCAACATGATTATAAAACGAATATGTACTTGCAAATCAAATTTTACATTTTTTTGAATTTTTTTACTATTTTTTTAGATAGGTTGTTTTTGGATGGTCCAGAATGTTCAGATCAAGTGATTTTCGAAAAAATAGTAAAAAAATTCGAAAAAAATGTAAAATTTGGTTTGCAAGTACATATTCATTTTATAATCATGTTGAACGGTTCGAATCGACCGTTAGAATTTTGAAAAAAGTCAAATTTTGAGCTGTAGCACGGACCTAATTGGTGCTATGCATAGCACTGTAGCCTCACTCAAGAAGTAAAGCACGTGTCTGTTGTGGTTTTTTTTTTTATAAAAATAATACGGCATCATAAAACAACAATTCAAAATAACAATTTAAATTTCGAATAATAATCTTTACAACATTGTTTTTTTTTATAATAATTTACATTTTTCTACATTTCCAAAGTTTTGTTCTTCTTTAATCAAACTTAAAATTTCACAAAATAAAATAGTTACACATAATCAAATGTGACTAATATGATCAAACGTGATCAATTATGTCTAATCGATCATAGTGTAACTTGTTATGATATCACTAACGTGCTGTAACTATTCAGGTGTCATGATCATTCTCTAAAATTCTAATCACGACATAACACAACATATGAAAACTCGACTTTGTTATGTACAATATGACACAGACTCAAATTACAACATAATTTATTACAATACCACACAATATGGTACAATTTTTTTTTTTTTTATGAATATGATACAAATTTACATCCCCATACGGATCTACACTAGTTTTTCTTTTGGGCTTTAGTTTGAAGTCTGATAGTCTGTAGACATATACTGATGTAGGCCTCCCTCGTACTTTGGTCCGACATAAAATTGAAGTTTGAAGCATCAATTCCGATTGAAATTTGATGATGAACTAGTACGGAAGAAGCATATGCTACCTGTATCCTGGTGACATCTGTACAGTTTAGGTTGCCAGACGGGCTACAGGTAATAAATAATAATAAACTTACAATAAAAGCCACAGCAACTCTCGGTGATCTGATTTGTGATGTCCTTACAGCCTTACTCCTTGGCGGGTGGCATAGCATATTAGCATGGACTGACTGACTATTCAAACCTAATCATACGATAATAAATCTGACAATTTGATATCACCGCTTCAGGATTGTGAAGGAAAAGATCTCTTCGCTTCCTACTTTCTGAGTAGGGGCCTAGGGGCGGCGCTAGAGGAGGAATTTATTTTCTTGAAGCGATATGTAAAGAGATAATCAGATAAGACGAAGAGTACTGTTAACAGTAACAGGTGGGGGAAACGGAGAGGGGTTAACTAATAACTGGTGTTACAATTAATCAGTACAATCTTGATGAAATTTCAATCTTACGGTGTACAAAGCTTCGGACAAGAAGTCCAGTCCGAAGGCCTTCGGACAGGCTCCTCCTCCCCTGAAAAATAACGGTACAAAATCTTTGGGCTTTTGGTTTCCCAATTTTCCCTTTACCTGTTTTGCAGATTTTATTGTTTTCTTCAATTAAACGCCTCTTTGAGTCTTTGGTGTTGGATACATCACAGTTTCTTCCATCTCGCCATCTCGCCATCTCGTATGGAGGCCTCCGTGCGACTCCTCACCTATACCGCCGCCGGTCTCCACCGCCGCAACCTACCTCTCTCCTCCCTGCCTCTCTTAAACCCTAAACCTAGACCCCTCGTTATCCTCTCTCAGAACAGACGCACGCTCCGATCAGCGACTTTTCCCTCTTCACCCAGTCCCTTGTCCTCTCCCTTCTCCCATATCTTCCCTTCCCCGCCTGAACCACTATCCCGGACCCCACCATCTTTGAATTCCTTCGAAGGAGCCTCAATCCAATGGGATCACCCCAATTTCAGTCTCTCTAACGCCAAAGCGTCGATTTTCTCTGACAAAGAGTCCGTCTTGACGGTTGTCTTGCTTGGATGGCTCGGAGCAAGTCAGAAGCACTTGAAGAAGTATGCTGAGATGTACAATTTGAGAGGGATAAAGTCGGTACGATTTGTCGTACCACCTATGGAAGTTCTGGGGCTTGATTTTGGTGCCAATGTGGAAAAAAAGGTGAAGAAGTTGGCTAAGGAGATTGCTGATTGGTGCTCTGAAAATGAGACAGATGGTAGAGAGAGGCACTTGATGTTTCATACCTTCAGCAATACTGGCTGGCTTGTGTATGTAATCTTTTTTTTATTTTTTTGGTTTAACAACTTTAGTTTTAGTACAATGTGTATTTCCTTTATCAAAATGCAATTATGAATGTAATGCCTGTTGGTACTTCCCTTGACACAAAACTGCATTGAAGGCATTTTGGGTACAGAATTAGTTGGTAAGAAGCATGTCTAAGTACATATGCCTCAATTCTTGTAGATACGGGCCATTAATGTTGTGTAGAACTCTTTGAATTCTAGCTACCCATGGCATGGTCGGTAAGTAACGGAAGGAAGAGAAAATTAATGGAGTGTAGTAAAAGAAATGAAGAGAAACCAGATAATTTCACTTGTTTGGTACAATATTTATGAAGAGACTGAGGGAGAAGATCAGAGTTGACATGATAAATGTTTCTTCTAAACTCAAAATTCCATCCTCTGTATATGGATAGACTCAAGGGAGAAAGAAATGTGTGCTAAACTAAATGCCCCTTCAATTTGAAATTGATGGATTGAATGGTACAATTGATAATCATGTACTTAGATTGGATACAAGGGGTACTTTTTGCATTTTAAATTTATGGGTTGAATAACTGATGTTTTGTATTTCATTTCAGCTATGGTGTAATACTTGATAGCTTAAAGTCAAGAGAGGATATAATTGGGAAGATTAGAGGTTGCATTGTTGATTCTGGACCTTGTGCTGAGATTAGTCCCGAGGTTTGTACTACTATTTTTTAGTGTTGTGATATTCTTAATATTAGTTTTGAACTGGTATGTTGATTTCCATTTTAATTGATAAACAGGTTATGTTGAAAGCAATAAGGAAATTTTTATTCGCCTGTTCCTATGGCCTACCATCTATAGTATCTTATCTGTGTTCTGTTGTTCTACACTTGTCGGTTTCAGTACAGATGTGTCTGTCAGAAACACTGAGTGAACTATCCTCACATAGCCTACCTACCTGACTACTACATATGGAATTTAAGACTAATTCTTGGTTTATGTTAGAGAAATATACACATTATTGAGAAGACTTTCTGATGATATATATGTTAAGTTCTAGGTCTGGGCGGCTGGATTTTGTGCCGCATTTTTAAAGAAGCGTCGTCCTTTGGAACCTCCTGGTGAAAGCTGTGATAATTCCATATTGGACAGCATTTTCGTGAGAAATTACCAGAATGCCACCAGACCTTCAATTGGTGAAATGGTGCTGTTGCCTCTTTTAAGGAAGTTTTTTGAGGTGCTCCTTAGGTGGCCTGATGTTAACAGGTGATGCCTTATTTTTCTTATTTTCTTTATTTTTCTGATTACTGGATTTTGATGGGTGCATTGCCAAAGAGATGGATTAAATTTTGACAGTTTTTGTCCTCTTAACCCTGAATGAATAAAAGCTGAGAGTCTATTTGTAGATCATGTCAAATGCAAGAGTTTATTTTTTTTTTCTGTTAGTCTATTAGTAGATCTATTTGTAGTCTTTTTGTCCTCTTAAACTAAACATAATGCCCTTTCCCCTTAAAATCATACAGATATTGCTTTCCCCCTCTTAAATTCACTCTTGTTTATTTGTCAACAGGAGGCTGAGAAAATACATATCAATTCTTTCAGAGAACCAGCCGCACTGTCCCCAGCTATACCTCTACAGCTTGGCGGATAAGGTCATACCGGCAAGCTATGTAGAAGAATTCATTGCTCATCAAAAGGCACTTGGACGAACCGTTTACGCACATGATTTTGGGTTGTCGCCGCATGTTGACCATTTCAGAAGCTACCCCCATTTATACACAGCTAAAGTTGAGGAATTTTTAAAGCTCTGCTCCACTGCAGTGGTTTCTTAGTTCTTCCCTTGCCCTTTTTCAGATAATTTGTGGGCTTAGAGTTTTACTGATCATTTTACCATGTGCACGGGAAATAGAAATAAACAAGCAACCGGGCTTCCTTTTGCCCTTTTTCAGATAATTTGGGTTTATATAGGCATGTTTTTGTCTTTTCTTTTTCAAATTCAGAGTGCTGATTTGCGTCGTTACTTCATGTCACTACAAAAAAATATTTTATAAGCGTGGATAGAAATTTACAACACCGTGGATATTGTATTCACCCACGCGAGTAGAACTAGGGTGCTCCTAAGCTCACCAAGCCCTTCCGTGAGCGCGACTCTAAAACCTATCAAATTGACTTCAAACGATATTTCCAAACCGTTAGATGTTCAATTTATATTAAAATGTGCTTGGAGACCAAATTTTACATTTTTTGAAATTTTTTTACTATTTATTAAGATGGTTTGAAAATCGCTGTTTTTATTAAAATTCTGCACCATTGGAAAACAGCGATTTTCAAACCATCTTAATAAATAGTAAAAAAATTCCAAAAAATGTAAAATTTGGTCTCCAAGCACATTTTAATATAGATTGAACATCTAATGGTTTGAAAATGTCGTTTGAAGTCAATTCGATAGGTTTTAGAGTCGCGCTCACGAAAGGCTTGGTGAGCTTAGGAGCACCCTAGTTCTACTCCACCCACGCCGATAATAGAACTGCTATTATTTCTGTGCATATATAACCAGGTACCAATTTGAGCCAGACTGCAAGCAGTCTTATTTTCTAATTTTTTTAACTGACAATTTCTAATTAATATCTATAAGTTTTTGACAAAAAACACAATCTAATAATAATTATTATAAAATAGTTCATTATTCATAAATATGAATGTACCATTGGTAACATAAGCTTAATAGCGTAAAAAACCATGTACTAGAAGTTAGTTGTTCTTTATTATCCTTGACAACCTTTTGTTTTTACCATAATTCCTCTTTGGTTGATATTTGCGTTGCGTGTTCGTGCTGTGTCTTTGATGATATCTGAAGTCAATTATATAGGTTTTGGAGTTAAGGTTCTTGGTAAGCGATAGATTTACATGTCAAATTATACATTTTTTAAGCTCACCAAGGGGCCTTAACTTCATAACCTATATCCTATATGAATGACTTCAAATGATTAATTCAAGCCATTGAAAGCCATCCACTAGAAACTTAAATGGCGAAAAGTACATACACAAATTTAATCTTGACATTTAAATAATAGTTTTAAAATATCAAACAATGATATCATAAAAGTTAAGTTTATGCTATAATTATTTATATTTTATCTGTTTGGAATAAAACTAGGCCAGAATACCGACATTAATTTTTTTTGGTTGACTAAATACAGTCATTAATGTTTTTTTCTTTTTTGGTGATTGAATATAGTCACTAATTTGTTTTGGGTTATTGAATGCAAGGGGCCCTTCAATATTCGTGCAAGAAAAATCTGAAGGTCCAGATCCAAACCCAAATTTTGGGTTACTTTAGGGGATCGGAATCCTGATTGAATACCGTCATTTGAATCGGGGTGTTAGATCAGGGTGGTCAGATCCGCATTAAGAATCGTGCAGATCAACTATCCACGACTCGTAACGCGGATCAGATGAGCGTCGGACCGAATTTGAACTTGAACTGATGTCGATCGGACCGCCCAAATTTTCATCCAGGTACGGTTTGGTTTCTTCCTAACATTCGTCTCCCAGCAGAGAGCCTCCGAGAGAGAGAGATGAAGAAGAGAAAAAGGAGAGACAACAATCAGGGTGTTTCGTCGCTCGTGCGGACTGGTATGGCCTGGTATGGTCAAAGGTATTATTCTCATCTCAGTGTATCTCATGCTTATCTTGGAATCCATCGGTACTGTGATGATGACGTGTCTCTGGTGAGCCTCCATAAGGAATTTATACATCCTTGCTTTGGCGTGATCCTTTTCAAGGTGTGCATAGATTATAGTGTGTGTGTGTGTGGCGCAGGCCCACGGTTACCGGAGATGATCTATTAAATATTTCACACGGGTAGTGTAGAGAAAATCTGTGCTTCGACCTTCGAGCGCATTTTAGAGTTAGCGTCCTCGTTAAACAAAATGAGTATCTGTACCCAATCTTCTACACAGATTGATTCATTTCATTGAATGCACAGAAGTTGTTCGATGAAATGCCAGAGTGATTTTATGGTTTGTATAGCGGGTTCCTAATACGTACAACCAAAGGTCTCAGCTCCCTTAGCATCTTCAAGAGCAAAGGGTTTGTGATCTATTTCCTTAACAGAATCAGGTCATGCAAGAATTCTCACATTAATCAGTAAACATAATTTAGTATTTTAATGAAAATTGCCAATATTGATATGACTCAGGATTAACAGATTAAAGTAAAAGTTATTTCCTTAAGTTAACTTTAAAATATCATATCTATCCTGTACTCATTAAAGGAATGACCAAACTTATATGTACAGAACAATTTGTTTGGAGTGAGGCTACGTAATTATGCATAGCGCACATTGGTCCGTACTATAGATCCATATCTCCATTTTCAAAGTCCGAACAATTGATCCGAACCGCTCAATATGATATCCATATGAATATGTATTTGTAGGCCAAATTTTACATTTTTTAGATTTTTTTTTTTTTACTATTTTTTTAGATAGGTAGAAAATCACTTGATCTAAAGATTCTAGACCATCCAAAAGTAAAAAAATAGTAAAAATATTCTAAAGAATGTAAAAAATTGGCCTCTAAGTTCATTTTCATATGGAGATCATGTTGAGCTGTTCAGATCAACTATTTGGACTTTTGAAATGAATATATGGATCCATAGTATGGACCATTGTGTGCTATGCTTAGTACCGTAGTCTCACTCATTTGTTTAAGTGTATCTGATAGTTAAAGTAGTATTCACACACTTCATTATTTTGGAACAATCTATTAATTTCTCCTAATTTTCGAGAGAGAAAACTCGGAAACCGGCCAACTAGAAGAATGATATTTTTCTGAAACATTCTACATATTTTTTATTTTTCTTAATAAAGGGTAATAACGGTACTTTATAAATTTAAAATGTATTTTAATAGAAAAGACAATAAAATGGGTAAATTTGTGAGTTTCTGAAATTTAGAAGGGTAAATATGGTATTATGAATTTTAGAGGGGTAAATACAAAATTTCGAAGTTTTTGAGGGGTATACGTGAAATTCCCCTTATTTTTAACATTTTGGATGTAAGGACCCAAGGCTTCCTTCCCAGTAAAAGGAAAGAAAATTCAAATCGTTGCATTTTTGCTAACTTCTCATTAGAATTTGATCTAATGATTTGGTTCATGTTCTTTATCTATATTGATTAATATGTACTTGTCGATATATCAATCTGAAGTTCAATGTAACAAATAATTAAGGGCATTAATCTGTGTTACCACTTAAATGGATTTTGAAACACTTTATTAAGTATGTCTACATTCATAAGCCAGTGTTAGATAACGGTAAGAAAAAAAAGTTCGAAACTCCTATTACTAAACGACAATTGGGGGTTTAGAGCTATCTTCAGGGTTTGGTGTTAAAAGTTTGAAACTCCTGTTACTAAACGACAATTGGGGGTTTAGAGCTATCTTCAGGGTTTGGTGTTAAAAAGGAAACCGAAACTAGTAACCTCATTATAAGGCACTCCAACCCATATCTTTTCACCAGACCGACATTCCATCTCCTTTACCAAGTTGATCTCCAAATCTGCATGGTTGGATCTTAATTAGCAATGTCTAGGGTGATGACTTCCCTTAGAAAGGCCATATCGGTGAGCAAAAGCAAAAAAATTTCTATACAGTTCTTGCTTCTTTTCAATTACATCAATTACTGTTCAATTTAACAATTGAGGAGGATTCCAATGCTAATTTTTTTTTTTTGGATATTATGAGTTGCTAGTGTTACAACCTCTCTTTTCTATTAACATTTGAATAATTTAAACAACAAATCCAATTATTTATCATTTTTCTTATATGAGCAATGTGTTCACATAAACTTTGTGATCTTTTTTTTTTGTTTTGTACGAGATCAAAAGACCAAGAAATAGACAGGCTAAGATTTACATAGATTCTTTGATCTCTTTGATCTGTCACAGTTAACTCTTGATCCATAAATCTTTTGGATTCTTTGATCTTAATGCAAAACAAACTAAAATATTATAAAATTTTGCATGGATACCATGCATGAAGATGGATGAGATCAACATTTTAGATTTATTGTTTACATATTGAATTTCGAAATAGTTGTGCAAAGTAGAGGTCATTACAACTTGTGATGTTGGAACCTTCTTTACAATTAATATCATGTTGTGCTACATTTAATATAAGCTTCAGTAGCAACATATCACCCTATATGCAATTTTGGATTAATGTTTTCAAATTTTTTGGTAACTTATTGTATATTTATTTCAGGTGATAACAAATAACTCTTTGGAGTTAAGTAATCGTCAAAGTCTTGAGCAAAGTAATAGAAATCTGGTGGACCATGAGCATTTTGGAAGTGGTAGTTCTAATTTCCAAAGTACGTGGTTGAGTCTTGCAGGAGGAGATAATTCCTCACATGACTGTGTCCATCCTAACTTGATGGAGGGAAATAAGCAACTTGATCCACTGGATCATCATGAGAATTTTGGTAATTTTACATATGCTGATGAAGGAACTAATATTCATCAAGTTCCAGCTCAAACCAGCAACATGCTTCCAACATCAAACACTTTAGACGGTTCCACCGACAACGTACTTCAAATGTTGCACTCTTCGGGACACTCAACTCCGAATAAAAGCACTAGTCAGCTTGGCGAGCAGACAGCCACTGAATTGGATCATAATTCTAGCGATGACACCCAGTATTTACCTGCAAACACAAGAATACATTGGACTCCTGAAGAAGATGAGTGAGTACTTTTGATGCACTTAATTTCTATATTTCTGAGATATATAGAACATATTTTGATGCCTGTGTGTTTAGGGAACTTTAAAAGAATGTCGATTATCTTCTACTATTTTATTTTGCCACAGATTGTTGAAAGAGCTCGTGAAGAAACACGGAGAAGGGAAATGGGCATTGCTGGCAAAGCATTTCCCGTCAAGGAATGGAAAACAATTGAGAAAGAGATGGATGAACCATTGTAGACCCCACATTAAGGTACAGTTATTTATATTTTCCTTGGTACCATGTTCTTTCTATATATTTTCAATTGTTAGGGTATATATACTTGAGAAATTGTATAATCATAAGAGGAACTTATAATAAAGATAGATCATCACTCTCTGGTAAAGTTTGTTCAACTCTAGATCCACAATTAGTTCATACATAAATCATATGATATTTTGGGAATCGTGAGTATTAGGATAAGAAGTTTACTCGATGCTTTGGGTTTATATAAATTTTAAATTCAATGTAAGTTAATAACCCACATTAATGATATGTAGTTGTCAATTTGTGAACAGATCAACTTCTTGAAAAATATATCTGAGCTTGTTATGCATGTAATCTGCCAGTAATTTATTAATAAGTTAGTCCATTGTTCAATTTAATAAGTATATATCTTAAACACACTGGCATTGTCTATTGCACCTATCAATGGAATAAAATATCAAGAATTGCCTCTTGAGAGTTTATGGTAGCTGCTTTCTTTGATAAACCATGTTGTAGCTATACCGAAGCCAGAATAAGGCACTTGACCTTCCCTAGAACTAGAAAATATATATATATATATATATATATTTGTTTTCATCATTATGGCTTATTAAAAAATAGAAAAGTATGATTGTATATGAAATTATATGTCAACCTTATAACGTGAGGTCTTGGTCAATGAACGAAATCACACATTGGATTTCTCTGAACCTTGTCCAAGGTATTTGTATAAATATCAAAAACATCAGCATCATATGGACCACAAATAGTGCACGTTTTGTAATGTGAAATATGTGTTTATCACAGAATCAGTCAGCCTGGTGTTAATCTTTAAGTGGTAATTATTCAATCTAGCCAGAAATAAAGACTATCCTAACTTGTACCCTATGTATTCTATTGAATAATTAATATCGTATAGATATCTACTTTACATACCGGTTGTTGATTCTTTCTTGGGTCTTGTTACATCAAAGGATGAGAAATGGACGGAAGAGGAAGATGCAATCATTATAAGAGCACACTCGCAATTTGGGAATCAATGGGCAAAGATAGCACAAGTTCTGCCTGGTAGAACTGAAAATGGGGTAAAAAACCATTGGAATACACACAGGCGAAAGAACTTGGCAAAGAACTTGGCAAAGAACTTTATAAACAACAGGCATTCGAAACCAATAGGCTCATTGCAGCAGTACATTGGAAGCCTGCTTCAGGATGATATAGCAACCACCTCAACCGCAAATGGAGCAATCCCAGAAAATGCCGAGCCAGGTATGCATGCCAATCTCCAACAAGACTAATTGCAGGATGTCAAGGGAACTTGAAGGGTAGATCAGGTCTTTTAGTATCATAATTCTTAATAATTATGGATTGTTGTGTAATATTGCATTAAGACACTGTTGTGCTTTAAATTTTCTTTTCCTTTGTTTTTCAAATACTTTGTGATGGAGAACTAACATTTGGTCTAGTCGCAAAGATAATGCTCTCTGTGTGGGAGGTCGCAGGTTCAAAACCTAGATGTGGAATCCTTGTGTATATTAAATTAGTTGGGAGACTTGAACCCCAACTTGACTTGCAAAACAGAAAATCCTTTGTTATATGGTTGGAGGAACATGAGAAATTCTAATGTCATTTAGTTAGTTTGCTTGATAATGAAAATTTGTCATGTAGAAGTGATTGATTTGGGAAATTTTTGCATTGTGAGAGGTAAGAGAGAATAGGTAAAAAGAGGAGAGATAGAGGAATGACATTAATATTAAAGGAACGGTTAACAATAGTTTGAGATGCTATATGGCAAAAGAGGTCCAAAAATATCCCAAAGCATTTCCAAAACCAACAGAACGTGGCCTTTCATGATTACAAATACGGATAAACTTTAAAGCATTCCAGCAGATTTTAATATAGAGAGAGAGAGAGCAGCTAAGGTCACAGTAGTAACCTTGAGACGGTGCAAACAATTTAATTTTGCAACCTCGAGACAGTGCAAACAATTCATCAAGTGAAGGGAAACAAATCTGACTTCTTTTTCCTTTCCAAAATTTAAAAGGAATTATTTTATTGAATGGTCAATAAAGCAAAGGAATTCACCACACATCTGGAACAATTCAAACTTCATTATTAATTAATCGTTGTATTAGATAAAAATTAAAATAATCATAGAAATCAAGGGACACCATTAACACTACTTTGTTCACCCAAAATATTATTTATTACTAGAAAAAAAATGCTTGTGATTTGTTGGAAATGATAAATATATAGAAATGAAACCAAGTAATGGGCTCAGAGAAGGGTTGGATGCAGACTTGAATGGGCCTATGAGGCTTTATTGAACCCTTGATCGGGCCCCACGCAGTCCATGGATCTATTACTTTGAAATTTACTACTTCCGAGAACTCATTTTTAAATTTGAAAATTTGAAACTGAAAATTAAAGAAGAAAATAAACAACAGAACTAGTACAGGGAAACCTTACAAAAAACTGAGCTAGTACACACTTCTTGAATTATGATTAGAAATTAACGAGAACTAGTAATGAATGTTTCTCTTCTCTGAGCAACTAATCTGTTGACTCTCACACATCTTACATAAGACTTCAGATCTTCCGTGGCATTGCCTGACGTCGAGGCTTATTCAATGGTACATAATACCTTGAATTGGGGATGGCTTTAGGCTTTGGTCCTATGTTGCAGCCCCTTTTGAGTTTATGAAGGCGTGAAGTACGTTGATCGGTGATGCAATCTTGCGGAGGATTTCCAGGTCCTGTTGAATTGGGGATGTTCACACTCGTTTCCCCAGGGTGATGACAATATGCATCAATTATGTGGAACAGAAGTTCACTAGGATAGAGATCTGTTCTCTGTAGCAAGGAAGAAAAGAGCAAGTATTGTAAGATAGATTCAGTAGCCAAAAAGTTGATCCAGGCATCTGTCTGGTTACTATCAAATGTATTGCATATTGATTTAATTAATTTGAAAATGGTATAAGGCTTTAGTTCTCTATTTATCACACCATTCAAACTAAATCTTTGATTTTGATTGAAGATGTTTACGAAAGAGGCTAAATTGAGGAAAGCAGTGAGCTAGGTGACGGTAGCAAAAATTTAATTTATTAACGATAACTTACAGAAGAGCGTCGAGCTTCAAGTTCCGCCATTTGTTCTTCTCTGCGCACGTCAGAAAAGAGTAGTGTATTAGAAATATAAAAGAAGATTGAATTCAACTGGGAGTAACAAGGGCAGAGTCAACTTTCAAACTATAGGGGTCAAGCATGAAAGGGGATCAATCATATAAAGTTTTTATGCTACGAATGGAGGTCAATTTACACTGTTCATAGCATTTTGCTCTAAATTATATAGAAAATTATGCTTAAATACAAACAATTTGAAAAATAAAGGGGGTCAATTGACCCCCATTTAACAAACATAGCTCCGCCTCTAACTAGGACAAACAATTAAGTGCTGAAACCAAGGATTTATGAGAAAAAAATTAAACTATTAAATTAGACTAGCTAGAATATATGAACTTACTCCAACTTCTTCCGATATAATGATTTTGAAGGGGGGTGAGAATGAGAAGATGGATAATGAGATGAATCATGAGAGAGGAGGGTGGCCCATAAACTAGGATGGCTTGACAATTGATTAAATTTTGAATTCACTCGGGCAAGACGGCAGAGATCTCTATAGTCCAATAGGCGCCTCTCGGTTCCAAATTCAAGGACTCGAACCCACACATCATCTGGGAGACTTGACATGGTTAATTAGCTTTGAGAGAAGCAAAGGTTGCAGGGATGGAGGTATGAAAGAAAGGAAGGTTGAGAATATATAGAGAAATTACAAGAACACTGCTTCCTAAATTGGACACTTACAAAGTTAGTTGTATTATATTTGGAGTCTATGTTGTTTTATTAAAAGAGGACGTGAGGATTTATTTAGTTATGAAGATTTCTTACACTATGCCATATTTTGGCAATTTCACAGCTATAAATAGAATCTTCAAAAATATAGTGGCTAGCTGGATGCTGAAATTAAGAAAAACAAAAATATTAAAAATGAGAAAGAAAGATTCTATGCTATGTCAAAAATATAGTAATTTATGTAAATACCAAATAGGTTGGGAAGGCCTAAAATAAAATCAGATTTCGGTCATCTCTAATTTTAGATTGATTGGATCAAATTTAAATTAGTTTGACTTTTTAAGTTTATCGAATCAGGTCGGACATGTTTTCTCACTATGACAATCCTGCGGATCGAATTTAAGTTAGATCATGTTGAACTCAGATCTATTTATCTTCGAACATTATTTTCTGTCAGATCGAGATAAAATCTTATGCCAAATTCCGATCTTTGGGTCATATAATTAACGGTCGATGAACACACTTTTAGAACAGATTGAGCTCTTTTATATAATTTCCATTTTATGGAACTTCTGTAACTTGTACACACACACACACACACATATATATATATGGACCATTTGGATATTCTGAAGTGAAATATGGACATGTACTGTATCAAGAGGCTCTATCTAAAGCGTAAAGCGTAGTATTTTCGACTTTTTCATATGAAGGAAGTCTAAATTACGACATGCGCATGGACGTCAGTAGGGGAGTCAATGGGTATGATACAGATAGGATAGGGTGGAAGCATTTTGCATCACTCATAAAGTTGATCGGTTTTAATAGTTTGAATTCATCATTTAAAATTATTCCGATAAATTTTGAAATTAAACTCATCATTTAATAGTTTGAACACCTAATTCTACTTTCCATAAATATATGGAAAAGAAACCAAGTAATAAGAATGAAAAACATAAAAGTAACGGGCTAAAAACAAGGGTAGAGATGTTAATTTCAATGCTAATCTGTTGCCTCTTTCTCGGTCGGTACGAATAAGGTGCAGTGCAATGATCCAGGATCATATATGACGGAGTCTAGAAGGCTTGAATGGGCCTATGAGGCTTTATTGAGCTCTTAATAAAGCCCCACACAGCCCTTGCATCTATTATCTTCAAGTTAACTATTCCATTTTCAAGCATAGTGACAAATGAATTACTCGGAGCTCGGCGGGGTCAAAAGTCTTATCCGTTGACTTAATATATTTTTTAGTCAGAAGAGACTTTAATTTAACCTGGCACTTAATTTAGAGATATTATTTACGAGTAAAGTTTTATTATTCAAATATTTGTTTCAAAAATATTTGAAAATGTTGGCAATTTAAAATATGCTCAAGCCATATAAAAGTTGTAATATTGAAATATTTGCTCTCTACATATTACAAAACAAAACAAAAAGTCTTTTAGTGATTGATATACAAGAACAGTGTAAAATGAATATTGAAAGCACTTCACATTTTACTTTTAATTATGCAACAACAACAACATTACAAATCTCTCTGCATTTTACCAACGACCCCATGAGATCTCAACATTAAAGCTTTTGATTTGTTCTATTTGTAAGTTTTCAGTTCAAAATAAAGTATTTGTCAGATGTTCGATATGAAAGACTATATAAAGGTGATAAATCATTGTGCATGCTTTTTGTTTTTTTTTTATTAAATTTACTATACAAAAATATATACTCATCAATTTATATAAAAAATATTTTACTTTTATTATGTAAAATAATATTATTGTTCTTTTTTAACTGACTCGGTATCTTTAAGGAATATAGTTTGACATTCAATTCAACAAATTTAGATTTTAATTTTTTAATAAATTTACAAGATATAGTGTTTACAAAGAAGAAAATTGGTGCTTATTTATGTGCAATGCTACAGGTCATTTTAATTCTACAAATATATAAAAACATATACAAGTACAAAATGATTAAATAATTAATTTGTCGAAGCAACGGAAAGTCTTGCACAGCAAAATCGTAACGGCTCGTTAAGAAAAATATTTTAGAAACAATCCTATTCTAAAACCTTAATTTAATTTTACAATATTTTGAAATAAACCCATTTTATACAAAACTCAAGCAGAAAATTCATGCAGCGATTTTGAGAGCTCTAAAACTAATTAATTCCACAACCGTAGTTTAAACAGTAATTGTGTCCTTTGTATAAATAGTCGTGCTTCAAAAAGCCACATAATGTTTCCAACCTTAAACATCACAACTGAATTATAATCCTTACTGCACTATCTTGACATCAAAAAGACAGTACACCTTTAAACCATGTAAACTAAGGAAACTAGCACATAACAAAAAAAGCACCAAACAGTAGCCCAGATAGCCTAGTATAACAGTTCATACTGTAACTACATGGCATGCCTCCCAAAAGTTTGCAGCTGGGTTGTTTGGTGCACAGAGTTAGCTTTAAACAAGGCAATCAGATTGGAGACAAAAAAGCAAAGTACACAACTAGATCAGGTTAGTTATCCTCAACCAATCTGGTCAATGAATATTTCTCATGATTGCATTCAGTTGCGTCACAACCCTATAGAATTCGAAGAAGAGGTCAGTGCATCCTACGCATGTTTCCTGTAAGTGAGCTCCAACAACCAAGTCAAAACCCCCGAATTCACCGACAAACTCCTCCAGCAATTGCAACGTCAATTTTGTTACATCATCAATCTGCCTCAGCTCCCCACTCTGCCCGGTGCTCTCCCACCACCTGTTACTTAGCAAGCAATTAAACTTTATATTAGAAGCAAATTATATTTTAAAAGGTTCCTTAAACATCAGCATATGTTAGAGAAAAGGATTGATTAACAGTGACAACCTCTTGAAAATCTTCCTGTTGACCTCTGACATCTCCAATGAGACCACACATTTGAGGTGCAAACCAAGTCGGCTCAGAGCAACTTCGGCACCTCCAATGCCAGTATAGAGGGATAAGATTCGTAACCCATCAGGATAGAGGTCCTTCAAAGGGGAGAGGATGTACCCAATTGTATCGGTCTGGAAACAGTGTTCCATGGTCCTTAAACGATGAGACAGGTCAAGCTCTGCCAGGTGGGTGTGGTTGATTGGGTATCCTAGAACCTTCTCAAGCTGATCTGGCTCCAGTGGGGCCAACTTGTTCTTGCCGACCCAGATCAAGTTCAATTGACCACATTGATTGAGTATTAAATTCTGATCATGTGTCGAAAGCCGCCCATGTGAATCTTTCACCCTCCGTTCCAGATTCTCACAAACTTGGGATATCCCAGTCATGTCGGCCAAGATCTTACTATTTAGCTGCCTCCGTGGGTCCCACAGGGGCCACCAATTTCTTGTAATTGGCACCACGCCCTCGATTGACATTGGCGTCCTTGATTGTATATGGTGCCTTGTTTCGGTCGGAAGGCTGTGGAGGTAGCCTTCTTTTCGTTTCAAAGCAGAGAAAACCTCGGAATTCACAAATTCATGCTTACTGTTGAAGAGAAACTGAGAGTATAGCTGCCATGTCTTTTCTGAAAGCTCAACCACACTTCCATAGATGAAGAATGGCATGTCTGGTAAGGCTCGTGATCTACGCACCTCATTGTTCACAAAACTGGAACTGCAGGTTCTAGGACCAGAGTGGTTATCCTGGTTTGCAGGACTTCTTTTCTCGGTTAGAATGTTCTCTGACCTTTTATCAGGTCGATTTTCGCCTTCATTGTTCTTGTCCTCGTAGTAGAAGCCGGCATCTGAGGTCAAAGAGGTGTAGCTCCTTTTGCCTTTGGTTGTTGAGAAATCAGTTCCCATTTTCACATTGCATCTGTCAGGGGAGACATGCTGTTGCATGAAGAGAAAATAATTAGAGAAGAGTGAGAGATTCAAAACTCAGTTTAGGCCCTGTACAGTTCAACTCCATCATAGGTATAAAGAATACATTTGTCATATGTTATGAACTATGATGTATGATAAATGACCTTATGAAGATCACAACCTGTTAAAAATAGAACCTAGACCCCATTACATGGAAGTATATTTTTTTTTTTAGTAAAAAACTATACATGGAAGTATATTTAAACTTCGTACAAAGCTATAAAGTATTAAAAAATTACTGTAAATTTCAGTTAATTATGGCACGGGCTGGTACATAACCAGATCAGACTGTTTCTTGACAAAAATAGTACGGACATGGGGATTACAACTGTATTTGACAAAAATAAGTTACCTTAGAATTCAAGTAAGGTTTCGAGGTGTGGGACCCACTTGGCACTTGAACTTCCCCATCACTGTCAGAACTGAAAAGTCCTCCAAGAGAACCTGATGATTCTTTCACTTGCTCCTCTAAAGCCTATTCCAGTTTCAACATATTAAAAAAACCAGTTAGGTTCAATGGGTTTATACATGTTGGATAATGAAGCCCATCTATGCCCATCTAAGAAATTGAAAAAAATAAAAATAACATCTGCATAACTGCTAGGTAGTCATTAATGTACAGATTTCAGCACCAAGACAAAGTACAAATAACACAGTAAAAACATGTACCAGTACCTCAGTAAAGAGGCATCAGATAGACATGACAAAACATATCAAAATATACTCGAATGGAGTTCAAGAAGACAATTGAACCAAGTCAACAGTTCAAGAATTAAAAAGATTCTAATATCATTTTCTACATTTTTATGTAAAATGTACTCGTTTATAATATCAAATTTTATTTTTGTATGTAGCATGTACTCAAGATTCAAGATAATACATGTTATAAAGACCCCAAAAAAAAAGGGCGATGAGGAAAGAGTCATACCGAGTACTTGAACAAAGTCTCCAGTATAATGTTGGCATCATCTTCTCCTGAAAAGAGATGCAAATTTACTTGGCCATCAGAACCATAGATCCACAATGATGAAAGATGATAATGCCCTATACAAATAACAAGCTAGCTGGCAACTTTTTCCTCTTCCCCTGTTCTATAATCAACTCAGTCACTTGTTTGTTGCCTAACTAAAATACTAAAGGCAATTAGATACATTATTGCATTGTCAAGGACGTGGTAAATTGAGTCAAGTTAGGAGCAATTTAGTTTTAGTTGCAGAGTTGAACAAGGGGAGTTAAAATTGCATGATTGAAGGCAATGACAAGTGTAGCACGTACAGAAGTTCAGACTTAATTGCATAATTTGGGAAGGCAAGTATGAGGTCACTTAGGATAGTTGCACATTTGACATGTTATTGAAGCATTAATAGGGATCACCCAAGGCTTATTTGAACAAAGATGTTAGATTTGCTACAAGTAAATGATCCTGAAAAAGTTATCATTATATTAAAAAAAAGTATACCATTTTCTTGGAGAACCTTTTCTACTAGTTCTGAAGAGAACCCCATGCCAATAAAGTTTGATCTCAAGTTGCTACTTGATGAGCTAGGCCCACCTTCCTGTAAATAGAAGTCAGCATTGGTTTGTTAAACCATTGCACAACCTTATCAATTGTAAAATGTATGAGATTGGCACTCATAGAATATTTCTTTTGTTCCGCTTTTGTCTCTGAAACTCGGGTTTGTGAAAATGGACATCTAGATTAAATTGGCAACTCCACTACCCAACATCTGCATGCAATGTAACTAATGTAACATATCAAAAATATATCAAGTGTTTCTTATTATCCATTTGTTTGCTTGCAAGTTCCTTTCTCTCATCCTAAAGAACTGCTTGGGCTTAAATTAGGGCTCAATGCACTTCCGCAGATCAAATAGTAGCAACCAAAAATTATATATTATGGTGTAAAGAAATCAGTTTAGATATCTACTTACTACACATTTCCATATCCAATATAAAGCACCAAGTTAATAGTGTGTCATATAGGCTTTGATTGTAGTCTCTCTCTTCATTAAGTGTGCATTCACCAAGTGAAACCAGAATTTGATATTGTATAGTCATGTCAGACAAGTGTGGTGCTCATCAGTTTGACCACATTTTTGCTCTTGATTATTTCTCTGCTTTTGATCATAGCTTACTTGGTGTTTAGTGCTTAGATACTTGATTAAGTACACATTAAGATCAACTAACAAATGGATAAATTTAAAGCATATTGAGGTACCTCCTTTGCTATAACTACACCAGAAGCAAGGTTTTCATCTGACAGATTAGCCTTCTGCACATATGGTACCAGCGCATTTTCACTGCCAGATGGGACCCTCCCATCACCGTATTCTTCTATTTTAACCTACATTTATGCACAGAAAAATGTAGTCAACATGTTAAAAATAGTAAACTAATATAGAAGAAGACATGCATTTTTTTTTTAATCAGTACCATGTCCTTATTCCAGCTTGCTCCTTGATATATTGATTTGAGCTCTTTAAAACCTGAAAGACAGACATCCACAAGCAGGTGTAAATAAGACGTGCAACAAAAAAAAGGGAGGAAATAGGAGGGAATACAATAGGAGGAAATACTATAAAAAATCCTTGCACAGTGCTATAAAAAAAACTATAAATAGGAGGAAATACAAGCATTAAATAGCCACTTAAAACTGGCAGTTCCGTGTGCTGATTGTTTGAAAAATGAAAAGAAAAAATAGGTCTATAGTGGAAAACCCCCATTTCCGATATTTACAAGTTTTCTTTTTACTTTTCTGTCCCACGGATAGCTGATAGCTTTAAAAGCAGCATAGTGAACAGTGAACTCCTCTTTTGCAGAAACAATGCCATAGTTTGCAATCATTTTTTTGTGACAAGCTAATAAAGAACAAGTTCGGTACTAGTCAAGCTTCATTTAAACTCGGTTTTAGTTTTGTCATTGAAACCGAACAAATGCTCACAAATGGAAAAGGCAATGAAAAACAGCACACGATAGGCAACAAAAAAAATAAGCTTGAACAGAAACATCAAAGGAATGCCAAAAAGAAAGAGGGAAAAAAAAATAGATGATCGGACCAACCTCTCTCTCACAGAAGAGTGTGCGAAAGAGACGGGAAGAGAGATTCAAGAGAATGACACAATCAGCCCTTATAACTCGCTACTCCCCGCGGTTCCGTTCGACTGTTCCGCTCTCCTCCAACTAAGCCAGTACGATTCAGGACGCGTGGAACTTTGGGATTTTTACAGGTGATCATTGATTCTGATCCGACGGTGAAGCTGAGAACAGAGGAAACAGGTAGCTAACGGCGTTAATAAATGTCGCGCTTGGCTCATGGGAATTCGGAATTCCCTGACAACCCGCCAACTCCCTTCAGAGACAGAGTAGGAATCTGACATGCGAAAAGCTAATACAGCTGCCATTGTACGGTTCATTTATGAACTCAGGAGCAATGTGAAAAAGAAAACTATTTCTCAACGAAGTATAGGCAAGAGGAGCTCCGCTTGTTTTCAATTGCGAAAATAAGAACATTAAAGACAAAAACTGATCTGATAAAACAGAGAAAATTTGTGGAGCACACCGTAAGTGAGCCTCTCTCTCTCTCTCACTCACTAGGAGAGTGTGGAGAGATCGAAGAGAATAAAGAACTAAGCCTATTTAACTCATTACTCCCCGGCTCATTTCGGAATTCTGATCCCAAAAAGTAACTCAAATTTCGAGTTTAGATCTTCACCGTTCAACTCATTTGATATTTATATCAGAATAGATCGAACGGTCCGGATTCAAAGACAAAATTGGGGTTACTTTAGTAGAGGAAATCCTCGCGGACTGTTCCATTCTTCTCAAATTCAGGACGCGTGTAACTTGAGATGCGTACATAAATGCATGTTGATTTTGATCCAACGGTGGATATAAAAAAACTGAGAACACGCCAACCGCGTTAAATACCGTGACGCACTGACGCTTCGCTTATTAAATTTGGAATTCCAAGATAACATGCCAACTTCCGTCAGAGACAAAGGGATGGATCTGACATGCCAAAAGGTTAATACAGAAGAAACGCAAACTTCCAAGCTCTGTGATGATTACATGAGAAAAAGAACAAACAAAAAAATTAATACTGAGCTGACGTGCAACTCTTATTTTCATTCTCTAATAATTCGAAATTTACAAATTAGAAGACAGGAAAACGATTTTTGAAACTGAGAAGATATGCGACATGCAAATTTTTAAAAAAATAATAATCTCTGTTGTCTTTCGAATCCGATCGTATGTATACGAAAAAAAATATTGTATTCTCGGAGAGTCCATACAGTGAAAAAAAGTCTTTTTTCAAATAATTTCTATGAATTATGAGGAAATAAATCTGCTGTTATTCTTAAGCAATAACAGTTTGTTTCCATTCAAATTTTTTCATGTGCAAATTTCAACAAAATAAATTTTGCATGTACGAATCTCAACAAAGACCAATAGTTGAGATCGGAATGTGCAAATTTTGTATGCACGAATCTCAATAAATATCCACAGTTAAGATCGGAATAACATATTTTTCCTTGAGAATAACTGCGTATTTATTTCCAAATTATGATATGCTACCAAAAGAAATGCTCGAACCTTTTGTTTTTGTTTTTTCGTTTTTTTCGGTACAATTTCTAATTTCTAACCAAAATTTGAACATTAATTTTATTTATAATCAAACTTATTTGTTTTTTTCTAAACGCAGTGGACTTAGTGTATTGACAAAATCCATCCGGTCCAGGACCAGACCGGCCAACTCGTGGACCGGCCTCGGACCAGCCCGAGCTCTTGCCTAAATCGGGACCAGACCGTCCAAACGAGTGGGCCTGGTTAACAAAGGCGCGGATCACCATTTTTGGACCCAACCCGTCCAGACCCGACTAGTTTGAACCTCCAGATTCAGACCGGACCGGACCGGACGAACCCGTGCCAACCCCCGGACCCGGACCCTAACCCGTGCCAACCCCCCGAACCTGGACCCGAACCTGCCCGAACCCCCTCCAACCCGGACCCGAACCCGTGCCAACCCGCCTGAACCGTTCGTTTGCCGACATTTTTATTAATATCCAAAGTTTAATACAAATTATTATTTATGCCCAGAATCCCATCTGATTTCGAAAAATGCCCAAGCCGGCTAGAAAATGAGCGGCTTAGGGGTAGGAGTTTCTGGCCGGCTTACTCTTTTTTTTTTTTTTTAAGAGACATTATGAATAGCAAAATAATGAAATCTAACACTGAAAATTTGAATTTTTTGTTTAAATTATTTGTTAGATTACTTCTTTTGATATATAATTAGTATATTTATACTAAAATACGCTAAATTACTTGAAATTATGTTGAATTACACTATATTAAGGTTAATTACGCTAAAATACGGTAAATTACATATGAATAGAGACGATATCTTCACTGAAAAGGTGAAAAAACGACGATGAAATTTCAAACGGTCATAAAACGGCGCTCGAGTGTCCAATTTCAGCAAATGACCACTTTTCGAAAAGCTTGCGAAAATGCGCATGCGTCCGTGTTGGCAATGCCAAATTCCAAAATTCAAAATCGCCAAAAAACAAAGGGAAGAGTCTCAAAACTTGAGTTGAAGTTTCCGATTAAGATTTTCATTTATATTATTCAATCCAAGTAGCTCAGTAAATTAGTTACATAATGAACTTGTAGAATACCAATTTTTACTATTTTTAGAATTTTTTTAGTATTTTTTATGAGCACATAATCAGTCTATTTCAGCATAATTTACCGTATTTCAGCGTAATTAGCGAAGTTATTATAATTTAGCGTAATTTAACGTAATTTAGTGTAATTCGACATAATTTATTGTAATATAGTGTAATTCAACATAATCTCAAGTAATTTAGTGTATTTTAGTATAAATATGTTAATTATAAATCAAAAGAAGTAATCTAACAAATAATTTAAACAAAAAATTTAAATTTTCACTGTTAGATTTTCAGCTCTTTATAGTGTCTCTCTAAAAAAAAAAAACAGTAAGTCGGTCAGAAAATGGCCGGCTTAGGGGGGGTCAGCCAGATAACGAGTAAGCCGGCCATTTTCTAGCCGGCTTGGGCATTTTTCGAAATCAGATGGGATTTTGGGCATAAATAATAATTTGTATTAACTTTGGATATTAATAAAAATGTCGGGTTCGTTTGACAAGTTTTCAAGCATTTTCTCTGGATGCACGGCTGTACGCATTCAGAATTATGCATTTTCTCTGCATGCACGGCTGTACGCATTCAGAATTATGCATTTTAGGTGAAATTAAAAAGATTGGATGGACGGTGGGATGCATTCAGCAAAAATTATCAAACATTTGATAACAAAGATACTGTGGTCATTCATTTAAAAAATCAGATAGACAAAAAATATTCTAAATTCTAATTACATTTTTTTTACTCCAAATCGCAGCAGAGTAGCCATTTATCATTGGCATTAAATAAAATAAAATGAAAGGTACAAAGAAGAAAATAAAGATATGACATTATAAAATCATCTTCAATTAAGAATTAAAGTTAAGAGTTACCCTACTAGCTAGGCGGTGCACTTGGCATTAATTACTTATTCAATTCCATTTCGTCATATATTAGAAATATTAATACTAATAGTCTAATACCCTTTTTTATTTCCTGCAACCGCAGCCCAACAGTCACATCGGCTTTAATCTTGCGTTGTATCGACAAAATCTTAGCATGGGATCTTCCGAGTTGAGGCCCTGTTCGGCTGCATCAGGGGAAAGGGAATGGGAAAGGGAAGGGAAATTTTTTTAACTGGATTTTACTGTTCACGTGGGAAAAAAAAAATTGAGTCTGAGTGAATTTTTTTTTTCCCACGTGAACAGTAACTTCGTTACTGCAGCCGAACAGGGCCTGAGAGATTTGTAGAGGTAGGGGTAGCATTAGCACAGTGTGGGGCAGTTGTTTTTTCTCGGATTGAGACTTCAATACTGTAATTCAGTTGTCTAAGTATAGATCTCTTAGTTGTAGACTTGTAGTAGAAACTCTAAATTATTATGAAAAACGCACCATTAAGGCTGTGTTCAGTAGCATGGGATTTAACGGGAAAAACAACATTTAGCTATTTGTTCCCATTGGGTGTACGGTACTGGAGAATTTTCTCAAATTAATTCCCATTAAATTTCCATGCATTTTACTTTTTCTCTTCCAAAAACACTGTTCTAATGGGATAAATCAAATTGAGTCAGAGGTCGTTTTCTTTTTCCCAACTGGAACAACTGCTATGAAGATGAATAATTTTTGTTGTTTCTTAACGTGATTAAACTATTTTATCATAATTATTAATATCATAAATGCTTCGTTTATATATATATATATATATATATATATAGAGTATGGCTAAATTGCTGCCGGCAGCATTCTGGCCAGATGCTGCCGGGGGCAATTCGGTCATTTCCGGTGTTCAAACAACAAATCCGAACCGTTCAACGTGTTCTAAATATTAAAATCTACTTGGAGACCAAATTTTACATTTTTTTGAATTTTTTTACTATTTATTAAGCCACTTTGAAAATTCCAGATCACACGGTCCAGAATTTTAGTGCACTGTTCACCCGGATCAGCCAATTTCAAAGTGGCCTAATAAATAGCTAAAAAATTCCAAAAAATGTAAAATTTGGTCTCCAAGTAGATTTTAATATTTAGAACATATCTGTATAAAAAAATTTGTTGTTTGAACACCGGAAATGACCGAATTGCCCCCGGCAGCAGCTGTCCAGAATGCTGCCCGCAGCAATTTAGCCATACTCTATATATATATATATATATATATATATATATATATAGAGTATGGCTAAATTGCTGCTGGCAGCATTCTGGACAGCTGCTGCCGGGGGCAATTCGGTCATTTCCGGTGTTCAAACAACAAATTTTTTTATACAGATATTCAATCTATATTAAAATCTACTTGGAGACCAAATTTTACATTTTTTGGAATTTTTTAGCTATTTATTAGGCCACTTTGAAATTGGCTGATCCGGGTGAACAGTGCAACAAATTCTGGACCATGTGATCTGGAATTTTCAAAGTGGCTTAATAAATAGTAAAAAAATTCCAAAAAATATAAAATTTGGTCTCCAAGTAGATTTTAATATTTAGAACACGTTGAACGGTTCGGATTTGTTGTTTGAACACCGGAAATGACCGAATTGCCCCCGGCAGCAGCTGTCCAGAATGCTGCCGGCAGCAATTTAGCCATACTCTATATATATATATATATTTCATTTGACATATTGTGATTAAGTTAATAGTTTGAAATTATTAATATAAGAATTGAAACATAAGACCAAAAATGAGCCTATATACAAGACACTCTAAAAAACATTTAATTTATTTTAAAAGAACAGATTTTTTTTTTACAAAATTTTAATTAAATAATCAATAAATATTATTATGTTATTGTTTAATTATTTTATTTAATTATGTTAATAAGTATAATTAATAAATAATTAACAATAACTAACAAGTGTTGTTATGTTATTCATATTATTTTATTATACTAATAATTATTAATAAAAATAACTGTATTGATATCAAGCATTTTAGAAAGAAAAAAGAATTTTCCACAACTAATCCCACCATACAACCGAACACCCATTTCAACTTTCCTATAATTAGTCCTGTTTGAACCCGTACCCATGGGTTCCCGTTTTTTCAAAAGTGGATTCCCATCTCCATCAAATCTCATCTCATGTAATCCCGTGACAAACGAACGGGCCCTAAATTGTTGAGCGGTTCTTTAATTCCCTCCAAAAGATGCAATTCTAAAAAAAAAAAGTAAAATAAAAAGATTGAGTTCTACTGTTCTAGTCTTCTAAATTATATTATTTTTTTATTGTTTATCAAGAATCTCTATGAGATCGAACTCATGACCTTTTACACAAAAAATATTGTCGTTTTGTACTAGACTAAAAATCTTTTCTTACAATTCTTCAAAATTATTTATGCAAAGTTAAAGAGTTTTAAGTATTAATAACTTCCCAAATTAATATGCCCTGCTTGGACAATCGAAGTGCAAAATCAAACAGATATAGCTGTTCTTATGATCTCTCATCGTGGATACGTGATTATCAAGTTTAAAAATACTGCTGTCAGATTTATGCTGGTCATTCTATATAGTTATCCATATAGAGGCAAAGAATAATATTAATGATTATAGAGTTACAATAAGAGTTGCACGTCAGAGTATTAATTTTTTTGTTTGTTGTTTTTCTCATGTAATCATCACAGAGCTTGGAGGTTTGCTTTTCTTATGTATTAACCTTTTGGCATGTCAGATCCATTCCTCTATCTCTGACGGGAGTTAGCATGTTGTCTTGGAATTTCAAATTCAATAAGCGAAGCGTGAGTGCGTCACAGTATTTAACGCCGTTAGCGTGTTCTCAGCTTTTCTATTGAAAAATCGAAACAACAGTAACCTGTTATTCCTTGAGAATAACAGCAGCTTTATTTCCTCATAATTCATAGAAATTACATGAAAAAAAAATATTTTTCCACTATATGGACCCCCTGAGAATATAATATTTTTTTCCGTATACATACGATCGGATTCGAAAGACAACAGAGATTATTATTTTTTTTTAAATTTGCATGTCGCATATCTTCTCAGTTTCAAAAATCATTTTTCCTGTCTTCTAATTTGTAAATTTCGAATTATTAGAGAATGAAAATAAGAGTTCCACGTCAGCTAAGTATTAATTTTTTGTTTGCTCTTTTTCTTATGTAATCATCACAGAGCTTGGAAGTTTGTGTTTCTTCTGTATTAACCTTTCGGCATGTCAGATCCATCCCTCTGTCTCAGACGGGAGTTGGCATGTTGTCTTGGAATTCCAAATTCAATAAGCGAAGCGTGAGTGCGTCACAGTATTTAACACCGTTGGCGTGTTGTCAGCTTTTTATTGAAATTTGCACATGAAAAAAATTTGAATCGAAACAACTGTAACATGTTATTCCTTGAGAATAACAGCAGATTTATTTCCTCATAATTCATAGAAATTACATGAAAAAAATATTTCTTCACTGTATGGACCCTCCGAGAATACAATATTTTTTTTTCGTCTACATACGATCGGATTCGAAAGACAACAGAGATTATTATTTTTTTTTAAATTTGCATGTCGCATATCTTCTTAGTTTCAAAAATCGTTTTTCCTGTCTTCTAATTTGTAAATTTCGAATTATTAGAGAATGAAAATAAGAGTTGCACGTCAGCTCAGTATTAATTTTTTTGTTTGTTCTTTTTCTCATGTAATCTTCACAGAGCTTGGAAGTTTGCGTTTCTTCTGTATTAACCTTTCGGTATGTCAGATCCATCCCTCTATCTCCAATGGGAGTTGGCATGTCGTCTTGGACTTCCAAATTCAATAAGCGAAGCGTGAGTGCGTCACAGTATTTAATGCCGCTGGCGTGTTCTCAGCTTTTTATTGAAATTTGCACATGAAAAAAATTTGAATCGAAACAACAATAACCTATTATTCCTTGAGAATAACAGCAGATTTATTTCCTCATAATTCATAGAAATTACATGAGAAAAAATATTTTTCACTATATGGACCCTCCGAGAATACAATATTTTTTTTCGTATACATACGATCGGATTCGAAAGACAACAAAGATTATTTTTTTTTATTTGCATGTCGCATATCTTCTCAGTTTCAAAAATCATTTTTCCTGTCTTCTAATTTGTAAATTTTGAATTATTAGAGAATGAAAATAAGAGTTGCACGTCAACTCAGTATTAATTTTTTTGTTTGTTATTTTTCTCATGCAATCATCACAGAGCTTGGAAGTTTGCGTTTCTTCTGTATTAACCTTTCGGCATGTCAGATCCATCCCTCTATCTCAGATGGGAGTTGGTGTGTTGTCTTGGAATTCCAAATTCAATAAGTGAAGCGTGAGTGCGTCACAGTATTTAACGCCGTTGGCGTGTTCTCAGCTTTTTATTGAAATTTGCACATGAAAAAAATTTGAATCGAAATAACAGTAACCTGTTATTCCTTGAGAATAACAGAAGATTTAGAAATTACATGAAAAAAACATTTTTTCACTGTATGGACCCTCCGAGAATACAATATTTTTTTTTGTATACATACGATCGGATTCGAAAGACAATAGAGATTATTTGTTTTTTAATTTGCATGTCGCATATCTTCTCAGTTTCAAAAATCATTTTTCCTGTCTTCTAATTTGTAAATTTCAAATTATTAGAGAATGAAAATAAGAGTTGCATGTCAGCTCAGTATTAATTTTTTTGTTTGTTCTTTTTCTCATGCAATCATCACAGAGCTTGGAAGTTTGCGTTTCTTCTGTATTAACCTTTCGGCATGTCAGATCAATCCATCTGTCTCTGACGGGAGTTGGCATGTTGTCTTGAAATTCCAAATTCAATAAGTGAAGTGTGAGTGCGTCACAGTATTTAACGCCGTTGGCGTGTTCTCACCTTTTTTTATTGAAATTTGCACATGAAAAAAATTTGAATCAAAACAACAATAACCTGTTATTCCTTGAGAATAACAGCAGATTTATTTCAATAATTCATAGAAATTACATGAAAAAAGAACATTTTTCATTGTCTGGACCCTCCGAGAATACAATATTTTTTTTTCGTATACATATGATCGTATTCGAAAGACAATAGAGATTATTTTTTTTTAAATTTGCATGTCGCATATCTTCTCAGTTTCAAAAATCGTTTTTCTTGTCTTCTAATTTGTAAATTTCAAATTATTAGAGAATGAAAATAAGAGTTGCATCGGTATTAATTTTTTTGTTTGTTTTTTTTCTCGTGTAATTATCACAGAGCTTGGAAGTTTGCGTTTCTTCTGTATTAACCTTTCGGCATGTCAGATTCATCCCTCAGTCTCTGACGGGAGTTGGCATGTTGTCTTGGAATTCCAAATTCAATAAGTGAAACGTGAGTGCGTCACAGTATTTACGCCGTTGGCGTGTTCTCAACTTTTTTATTGAAATTTGCACATGAAAAAAATATGAATCGAAACAACTGTAACATGTTATTCCTTGAGAATAACAGCATATTTATTTCAATAATTCATAGAAATTACATGAAAAAAAAACATTTTTTCACTGTCTGGACCCTCTGAGAATACAATAATTTTTTTTCGTATACATACGATCTGATTCGAAAGACAAGAGAGATTATTATTTTTTTTAATTTGCATGTCGCATATCTTCTTAGTTTCAAAAATTGTTTTTCCTGTCTTCTAATTTGTAAATTTCGAATTATTAGAGAATGCAAATAAGAGTTGCACGTCAACTCAGTATTAACTTTTTTGTTTGTTTTTTTTCTCATGTAATCATTACAGAGCTTGGAAGTTTGCGTTTCTTCTGTATTAACCTTTCGGCATGTCAGATCCATCCTCTGTCTCTGACGGGAGTTGGCATGTTGTCTTGGAATTCCAAATTCAATTAGTGAAGCATGAGTGCGTCACAGTATTTAACGCCGTTGGTGTGTTCTCAACTTTTTTATTGAAATTTGCACATGAAACAAATTTGAATTGAAACAATAGTACCCTGTTATTCCTTGAGAATAACAGCAGATTTATTTCCATAATTCATAGAAATTACATAAAAAAAACATTTTTTCACTGTATGGACCCTCTGTGAATACAATATTTTTTTTCGTATACATACGATCGGATTCGAAAGACAACAGAGATTATTTTTTTTTAATTTGTATGTCGCATATCTTCTCAGTTTCAAAAATCATTTTTCCATGTCTTCTAATTTGTAAATTTTGAATTATTAGAGAATGAAAATAAGAGTTGCACGTCAGCTCAGTATTAATTTTTTTGTTTGTTCTTTTTCTTATGTAATCATCACATAGCTTGAAGTTTGCGTTTCTTCTGTATTAACCTTTCGGCACGATAGATTCCATCTCTTTATCTCCGATGGGAGTTGGCATGTCGTCTTGGAATTCCAAATTCAACAGGCGAAGCGTAAGTGCGTCACAGTATTTAACGCTGTTGGCGTATTCTAAGCTTTTTTATATCCACCGTTGGATCAAAATCAACATGCATTTCTGTACTAATCTCAAGTTAGAATTTGAGAAAAATGGAACAGTCCGCGAGGAATTCATCTACTAAAGTAACCCAAATTGAATCCGGACCGTTCCGCTCTCTTCCAAGTTCCAACTATGCCAGTACGATTCGGGACGCGTGGAACTTTGGGATTTGTACAGGTGACCATTGATTCTGATCCGACGGTGGAGCTGACAACAGAGGAAACGGGTACCTAACGGCGTTAATAAATGTCGCGCTTGGCTCATGGGAATTCGGAATTCCCTGACAACCCGCCAACTCCCGTCAGAGACAGAGTACGAATCTGACATGCGAAAAGCTAATACAGCCATTGTACAGTTCATTTATGAACTCAGGAGCAATGTGAAAATCAAATCTGATTTCTCAACAAAAGTAATTAATGTCAAGTGCACCGCCTAGCTAGTAGGGTAACTCTTAACTTTAATTTTTAATTGAAGATGATTTATAATGTCATATCTTTATTTTCTTCTTTTATACCTTTCATTTTATTTTATTTAATGCCAATGATAATGGCTACTCTGCTGCGATTTGGAGTAAAAAAATGTAATTAGAATTCAGAATATTTTTTGTCTATCTGATTTTTTAAATGAATGACCACAGTATCTTTGTTATCAAAATGTTTGATAATTTTTGCTGAATGCATCACACTGTCCATTCAATCTTTTTAATTTCATCTAAAATGCATAATTCTGAATGCGTGTAGTCGTGCATACAGAGAAAATGCTTGAAAACTTGTCAAACGAACGGTTCGGGCTAGGGGTGTAAACGGATCGGATATTATCCGCATTCATCTGGATCTGAATCTGAAAAATTCCGAATTCGGATATTTTCGGATACGGATCCGGATTCGGATAATTTTTTTTTGAATACGGATGCGGATAGATATTGAATCGGATACGGATCCGATACAGATAATTATCCGTATCCGACAACTAATTTAATTCGGATATCCGAATTTCACTCCGAGTTAACTTTGGATTGGGGTTTTGAACCCGATGTGAATCGAATACTCAACCTTCTGATCTGGAGTCAGAGTGTCAGACGCGCTACCATTGCGCCACGGATCTCATGTGAACAAGTTTCTTTAATTTATACTTTTACTAAATACAGAAAAGCTCTTTATTGTTATAATAATGCCAAGTGTCGTCGAACGTGCAGTGCGTTTGATACTCTAAAAAATATAACGTTTGATACTCTTTGTTTTTTGCAGTGTTGTAAAAAACGGTCTAGTCGGCTGATTAAACGGCTGATTAATTGAAAACGGCGGTCTAACTGTCACGAACATTCTTAACGGAGGCATGTTAGCGGATGAAAACGATTAATCGGCTGTTTTTTCCGATTAATTGGCTGTTTATTCCCGGTTATTCCCGTTTATTCCCGTTTATTCCAATGAATATTTATTTTCACATTTTTTTTTCTGTGATAATGTGTGATAATAAGGTTTATAAATCTTATATTGTAGTTTTATTTATGCTTGGATATATATTCAATATTTTTTATATATATTTTTTCTTCTTACTTACTTTGAAATTGATTAATTCTTCTATTATTTATACCATATATTTTTCTTACTTACTGATGTAATTTTTTCAATTAGTACGACGTGTTCATTTATGTAATTAAGTTGCTATCATAAACTAATTTTAATGATTTTATGTTATTAGTATTTGAAAATGCTTAATTCTCAATTTTATTTTTTCATTAAATAAATGTGTTACTTAACATGTAAAATACTTATGTGTTAAGAATAAATAAGCGTAGTGTCATGTTATAATATAAAACTAAGTTAAATTAAGTTTATTTGATAAGTTTAATGAGTTAAATAAATTATGATATATACACATAAATTTAATAAAAACGTTAAATTGTCCGCATAATTCTGATTAGTCGGCCGCATACCGATTAATCACTTATCGGTACCCTATCCGTCCGACGACCGAATACCGTTATTTACAACACTGGTTTTTTGTTTATCCTATATGCTTTAAAAAATGTTATTAAGTATAGGTTAGTATATTTTGATGAAGGACATGACATAATTAGTACCTATTATTTTGTTAACATTATATATATTTTGTAACCAACGAACTTCTTATAAAAATATATTAAATCTAATTTATGAATGAAAGAAGTTGTATTTAGATGTTATTCTTTATTAAAAATGTATATTAGTAATTTATTTTTAATTATTCGAATTATATTCATATTCGTATCCGTTTCCGTCCGATATCCGATCCGTATCCGTACCGTGTTCGTATCCGTATCTGAAAAATTATAACGGATACGGATACGGTAAGGCCACTATCCAGTCCGTATCCGACCGTTTACACCCCTAGTTCGGGCAGGTTTTTTGGGGGGGAAAAATAACCATTTTTTTTTAAATTAAATTCAAACGGGTTCGGGCGGGTTCGGGTCTGGGTTCGGGGGGTTGGCACGAGTACGGACGGGTTTGGGTCCGGGGTTTGGCACGAGTTCGTCCGGTCTGGTCTGGATCCGGGGGTTCAAACGGGTCGGGTCTGGGCGGATTGGGTCCAAAAATAGTGATCTGCGCCTTAGTTAACCTGGCCCACCCGTTTGGACGGTCCGGTCTGGGTTTAGGCACGGGCTCGGGCCGGTCCGATGCCGGTCCACGGGTTGGCCGGTCCGGTCCTGGCCCGGGCGAATTTTGTCAATACACTAGTGACAGTGCTTAAGAGAAATTATGTTGCATGAGTTAGCCTCGTTGGGAGTCATTAGATTTATGTGAAGAAAATCTTAGCGGAAAAATTTTAAATCGGAACAACAAAACGCAAACCAAGTTCTATCATTTGCGTAAGATAATTCACAGTGATCTATGTAGTAACTTGTGTATTTAGAGATCTGTCATTTGCGTAAGATAACTCGCAGTGTCCTATGTAGAATCTCGATGGAAGATCTGTGATTTGCGTAAGATAACTCGCAGTGTCCTATGTGGTGTCTTCTATAAAATAACAACAGAAAATCAAACACGACAGAAGTAGAATATTAAAGTGGATTGAGTAGCAATTGTGTGCCGAAATCCTAGAAATTCTCATCTCTATCTTTATTTTAATTACTTTTAATTATTACCAAATTACATTGATCACAACTTCAATTCTCAAATTTTCAGATTTCGTCTAGCCTTTCGAAAGATTGTGATTTGATCGCTCAAGACTCTGAACCAATATTCCGTGTGGATCGACCTCGATTATACTACTCGATAGGATTGTGCGCTTGTAGTTCGAACCGATAGCATTTCCGAGTTTATAAATTTTAAAAGAAAATATCGCTCTCTTTTGAGTGATCATCAACCGTCCCTTCCGAATGTTGTTTTAGTTCGGTGAACATGATCATCACCGATAAACGCAGTAAGTTGGGTGCACATGTTTTCGAGAGACTTGTGTGCTTGAAAGATTGAATTGATGTTGAAACTCGCACGCAACATACACTGGAAGCAACATCATCCTGTGTCGAAACTCAAGAAAGTGGTACCGAGCCTGAGCCTGATGAGGATTCAGTGGTGAGCAAGAGAGCGAACTATGGTATATGAATAACAACTTCTACATAGGTAGTGTCGTTATAAATTTCTAACATCTTTTAATCTTTATTGTTATATTTTTAAATTATAAATTTCTAAACATTTCAATTTTTTTTTGAATTATTCATTTTAAAGAAGAATTACTAACAAAAAAAAAAGTTAGAACTCCGCCTATATTATTTTACATAGCCAGTCCCAAACCCGGAATAAAGGAGGAGGGTAACTTTTGTTTTAAATCTATTGTTTTAAAATAAATTTGATTTTAAAGATAAAAAATAATTCGGTTTATTATAACAAAAATTATTGAGTTCAAATAAAAAAAACAAAAATAGAAAAACAGAAAAAAAAAGGGACCGAACCGGACCGGACCAGATCCGGACCGAACCAGATCCGGACCGAACCGACCCCTGGACCCGTGGAACCGGGGGATGAGCACGGGTTTGGGTTGACCGAACCAAACCCATCCCATGAAACCCGACCCGTGCCAACCCGGGTCCGTGTCAACCCGTGGACCGGGCGAGTTTGGACTGGACCGCCCCGTTTTCAATCCACTAGTCCATACAGTGAAAAAATGTTTTTTTTTATGTAATTTCTATGAATTACGAGGAAATAAATATGCTGTTGTGCTCAAGGAATAACAAGTTACTGTTGTTTCGATTCAAATTTTTTCGTGTGCAAATTTCAATAAAATAAATTTTGCATGTTCGAATCTCAACAAAGACCAACAGTTGAGATCGGAATGCACAAATTTCAACAAAGCAAATTTTGTATGCACAAATCTCAATAAATATCAACGGTTAAGATCGGAATAACATATATTCTTGTTATTCCTTGAGAATAACTGCATATTTATTTCCAAATTATGATATGCTACCAAAAGAAATGCTCGAACTTTCGTTTTTGTTTTTTTCGTGTTTTCGTATTTTTTCGGTACAATTTCTTATTTCTAACCAAAATTTTAACATTAATTTTATTTACAATCAAACTTATTTGTTTTTTTTTTTTCTAAACGCAGTGGACTTGCGACTCTTGCATGATAAATATATTTGTACAATGTGCAATGTATTTACAGTTATTTGTTTGTACTATAGATATTTTTTTAATTAATTTTGAACTCATTCACAGTGATTAAATCACAAGGCTGTTAATAATTTATTAATTCAAGACTCATTAAAGTGATTAAATCATCAAATTGATTAAAAATTTGAACAGACAGAAAAAATGCACTATGAATGTATTCGAGCTTGATTTAAGCGTAAATATTTGTCGTACCTGTATGTTTTAGCATAGATTAATTTTTGCACATGCGTTAATTTTGGTAACTTTAATTTTAGAAATTGATTATGATTATATTGATTACAATCATGCAAAGTTAAACATTCTCTCTCATATAACCTTCACCTTTGACATAATTTTGTCAACTAAATACGATTCGAGAAAAAATTTTATTTTCTTTCCATTCCCTTTCTTTCTCCAACTCTCCATCCAAACAAAGTGTTAAAGGACGTGTGTTAGAATTTATCGTCAATGTTTATTACGATCATAGATGAGACATAAATTGGTTAAAAATGTAAACCGAGACATGCCAACACATCATAAATACATTCTCGCAGGTTCAAAACCCGAAAGGAGCAATCATTTATGAATATTAATTAGTTGGGTGACTTGACCTTCAGTCTTTACTCAAAAAAATAAATACATTCTAACTTGATTTTCAGCGTAATTGTATTTTTTATTTTAGCACAGATAAATGTATGCAAAAGTAGAATACAAAATTTAAAGAAAAATTATCTGTTATTTTTGATGATTTATTGATTTTATGATCATAAATAAAGCATAAATTGATTAATATGAAAAGAACACAAATGCACTATATATACATTTTTATCTTAATTTTTGGGCGTAACATTTGTCATATCTGTTGCAATGAAAAAAAAAAAACTGAGTACCTTAAAATTAAGATTAGAATAACAATATCAGAGCTACCTCTTAGTTTTGAACAGATAAGGTTAGCAAGCTACAAAAAAAATTAGAGCCAAAAGGCAGGGCACCAATTCCCTTTCTACCCTTACGTTTTAAAAACGCCATCCTATTTACATAATTACATGGGAAGATTACAATGCTTACATAGGTTGACACTGAATTAAAAATTAACCAGTGATCTAAACCTAGAGAAAACCCCTTTCTTCTTTGGTAAAATTGGAGCTGTTTTAGAAACAAACTGCTCATTGGAACATGTACCAATACCCATCCCCATTTCACTATCATCATCATCTCTCAAATCCCTTAAGAGCTGTAGCAGTTTCCTGGACATCTCAATTGCCACCTCACTTCCATTCACTGACAAATCTACCAAAGATGGCACCACAAATTGTTCTCTAACCACAAAACAATTTTCATGCCATAGAGAACATATAAAATACAGTATGGACAATGCAACCTCCTTTTCATCACTGGTACTGGTCTCAAGCAACTCCACCAAACAAGAGATAAATTTGGGGTTTCCACCAACAAGTTGTGCACCTTCCTCAGAAAAACTATAAATTTGTAAAACTTTCAGGGAGCACACTGCTAATTTCTCATATGAAAGAATTGAGGCCAGAGTTTTTAAGTACCCCGATGAAAACATCTGTGATTTCGTATTGTCTTGTGATGAGAGGTCACATACAATTTCCATGCATATTTCCAAGATGTTTATATCATCAGAACTTAGCTTTTTCGAAGGAGAGTGAGGTATCGAAGTCAAATATTGAGAGAATTTTTGGAGAACTACCAAAGCTTCAGTTGTTTCCACATCAAGAAAAGGAGTCACGATCCTTAAGATCTCTTCAGTGAATGTCGGGAATTCAACTCTGAAATAAGTTAATAAATATTTAGAAATCTGGATGTTGCTTCAAACAATAAATTGGGAGAAAAACTAAAGATCATGTGGAGAACATAGTATGACAGAAGCAACCATCATACTTAGTGGTACAGGTATGACAAATATTAGTTCAATGTAAAGATTTTGTCATTTCTGGTAGGGTCGGTTATATTATCCAAAGAGCAAACATTACTACATAGTGCAAAAATAAATAGAATGTGACCCATACCTATTGTTCCTAATAAATGCAAGAAACAACTGAGCACCAACTTCTTGGGCCGCCACGTCAGACAATTGGTATGACATTCTCAAAAACTCAATCAATGCCTCTCCAAATCCATTGGAGAGCATTAGATAGCAAGTATCAACATCTCTCTCTAGAAGAGCTACCACATCTTCAACTGCCTTCCTTCGTTTTTCTCTCTCAAGCCCACCCAGATCTTTGAAGAAATTAAGAAATTTTCCAGGGCTGAATTCAGAAAAATACCCCTCCTTCCAAGGGAACAATACTTGCAAATGAGCTTCATTTGGTTCCTTGGAAGCCTTTGTGACTGGGTTCTCATTACTATCATCTTTTCCCTCCAAAAGTGACACACACAGAGTTTTTAAATTCGACACTGAATGATAACTGACATCATCAGGTTCAAAATCACTCTGATTCTGTTCTATTTTCAAATCTAACGGCTTAACATTTTTTGCATGTTTTTCCACCAGGTCATAGAGGAACTTTAAAGCGTGCTCTTTTTCAGGGTTCCTGCCAGTCACTTTTTCAAGTAGCCTTCTGATGGATCGCTTTTCTATTAAAAGGCTTTTCTGTGAGGTTAAATTGAGATTTGAAGCAGCTTCTTGTAATGTCTTCGATTGGATTTCATCAGTAGAGTCTTCTATTTGATGTAGCAGTTGAGAAATTGCCTTACCAGCTGCTTCTTCTCTTGGGTCCATAGCAAATTTTATGTTATTGAGGTAATCTGTTAGTTCACTTACCTGAAAAATATGAAACAAGGTAGATGTGTGAATTAGAACATATTCTTTATCTCTGAAAGAAACATATATTCCTGTTTTGCATATATGTATGGATTTTAATTTATGATTAGGAAAGGACAAAAAATTCTTTGTGACACAACTTTATTTCGTCCATAAAAAGAAAGTTCATGAATAAGCCAACCCTATAAGCAATAGGACCAGTACAAAACTAACAAATACTTGGTATCAGTACAAACGACATTAGTATGGTAATACTTTGTTAGTACCTTGAAGGGATAAATATATGCTGTAGAATAAATTTGGTTTTTCTGATGTCTTTCTGGTAGAAAAAGTAATATCACAACTGCTCAAAACTAAAATGGTAATATATGTTCAAAAGAATTACTTGATCGGCTAACACCATCGGAACCATGCTTTGGATAAGAGACAAATTTTCAGTAACAGAACTCCTTAATCTCTCGCACCGAGCTAAAACTTTTTCCCCAGTAAGTGCCTACATAAACAAAAAAAAAAACATAATAATTATCAAAAGTTCATAAGTTTGGCACAAGATTGGTACATTTAACCAGCACAACACCTAGCAACTATGCATTGGGTGGCAACCTAAAGACTTGTACAAGTTGTCACTGAAGAGCAATACTACAGACAAACAAGCACATTCAGATAGTGACATGTATATATATGCACTAATTAATCATGCTTAAGCTAATATCGAACGCGGTTGATTTTATTTTCAAAATCTCTGTATGTGATTTCAACTGAGGACTTTTTACTCTTGTAACATGTTAACAATTTCTATGTCATATTATGATGTTCCGGTAACTAATTAAAAAAAAAAAAAAAAGATAGTAGTGTAACTAATATTTGATCAGGAGAGAAATATTCACATACCAAGTAGAGCTTGCTAGACTCAGCACAGTGTTGGATAACTAATTTTCCTTTCTCAATTGTTGAATTTATGGAACATAGTGTCTTCAACCCTTGTGTACTTCCCGGCCGTGCTGATTCTAGTGCAGGAAGTATGGATGCAATTTTATCGAGTAGTTTTGTCAGCTCTGAACAAATTGTAGCATGTACCTACAAGGAAAAATAGGTTAAAAGTTGTTATAATTTGGATATACTTTAGTGCTACTAATAATAAGAGATTTCAACAATAAACAAGTAGTTGGTTAACAAACAAGTATCAATAACAAATTTGAAAAATACAACTCAAATAATTTAAAGACAAGTTTTTGAATTTTGATAGTATAAGATAACAAAACCTTTTCAATTTTACCAGAAAAGTTACATTTTTTTTTTTTTCTATTTTGAAGCAATCTATCATAGATTTAGAATTTACCTTTACAGGAGGAGGATTATGCATCAAGTTGGGATTTCCAGAAACAGAGGTCTCCATTCAATATATCCGAAGCTGTCCCCTCTTCTTGAATTGCAACTTTCTGGCTTCTTAGCTAATTTAATTTTCAAATAAACATCCAGAGAATAAATTAAAACAAATACAAAATGGTGGCAATTATAAAGTAAAATACTTGACAACAATACTCTAGAAACTTTAAGCCAACAAAAGATTTGATGAATTATTCATAAACTTGATAAAATTATGCATAACTGCAAGCTAATCTAACTATACTGGGATATGTATAGCCTTCATTACACTATATTCTCTTTCTCAATTCTAAAAAGTTACCTCATTCCCTTTTCCCATAATACAGTCCGGTCCATACAACTCCTATATTGATATTCCATATGAAAAAAAATTGCTTTCAACGGATAGCCAAGATGCAACAAAAGAACAAAAGCAACAGATAAAAAAAAGAGGAAACTCATACCAAGCAATTTTTCACATCTCGGTTGATCCTCTCTTTCTTTTTTTCGCTTCTCGCCTTCCTTCTCTGGCTCTATTTTTTTTCAAGGATTCTTAATAAAGAATAGTTGCAGATACAGTGGTGATAGATACTATCCTATCCACACGAGCAGAAGTGCAGAATGCAACTATCGCTTTAATGAGTAAGTGGGAAATAGACAAGATGGGAGAAGTGCTTGAAGCGCATTATTTCTCTTATAGCGGTGTTGGTGGGGCCGTGAAGGGTTTTGTCTCCATTCGGTTCCGGACCTGAATGGAATGGATTCAATGGAAGTCGAATATATATATTCGTTTCAGGGTCCCACATGTTCCTTTCGATCGCGACAATTTTTTTTTTTTTGGAAATTTCACCCCTCAAAAACTTCAAAATTTTGTATTACCCCCTCTAAACTTCTTCTTTTTTAGACCCCCTCTAAACTTCAAAATAACGTATTGTCCCTTCTAAACTTTCAAAATTCACAAATTTTAAAAAATGTCAAATTTAGCATTTATTAATGGCAAAAAAAACTTGTAGTTTGTTTGAGAAAATTGTCGGTCTTATAAGATCCCGTTATACCTTTTACCCTTTATAGAATATCAATTTTGTCCTCAAAAACCGAATATCCATTATATCATTTACCTTTATAAAATAGTCATTTTTCCTTCGAAAATCGATCATATATAAGACCGGCATCGACAATAAAATAAGTAAATTCGTGAGTTTTTGAAGTTTAAAGGAGAAATATGTAATTTCAAAATTTAGAGAGAAAATATGTAATTTTGAAGTTTTTGAGAGGTATACATGAAATTCCGCCTTTTTCATATTTTTCATTTAATACAATATTTTAGGGGGGAGGTATACATACGAATATACGATCACGCAAACAGCATCACGCATTTTAATATAATCGATATTAAATAGAGCGCACACGGATATGACTTTTTTTTTTCATATGATGCAATGTTTTAGGTGGAAGGTATACGATCACACGAATAATAGATAAATAAATAGAGCACGCGCGGGAGTTAGGGTGTACAAGAAATTTTCTAATGTTCCATCTCATTTACAATTTATTTAATTAGGTAGGAATTAGTTATAAATATTAAAAAATATATAGGTTAAAAATCATGTCTGGCCGCATAATATAATTAAATATATATCTCTCGTAATTTTTGAAAGATCTCTAAACTATATTTGTGCATTTTTTAATGTTTTATTTTTCTTAAAGGATCAGATTATTTATTATTTTGTTAATAGTATTGTCTAATAAATGGTGTTCTTTTTGTTGGTTAGAATATATTGCATTGGATTTATATAAGGGTGCATTTGGTTGGAACAAGAATAGAGCTAATCTAAGAATAGTGTTATTCTTTTGAGCTAATCCACATTTGATCAAGAGCTATTGAATTGTTCTACACGAGCAATATGTTTATGTGTCAAATTTATAAATTTTTGAATTAATTTAATATAAAGTAAAGCAGTTAAAAAATAAATATTTATAAACTAATTTTAATACGTTAATGTTTCATCATATAATTTACCACTTGACTTTATATTAAATTACCCGATAATTTTATTTTATAATTTTTATCTCTATTTTTTATTTTTTTATTACTTGACTTTATTTAAAATATCTAAATTCTCAATTCAATTCACACGGTATGGTATGTAATGCAAGCACTTAAAATTGTAGTCATTGTTTTTCAAAAAATTATAATCAGGACATAGCAAAATATACGAAGAAATGTCCATGAAGCATTCAAAATTGACTCTAAGGAGGCCATAAGGAGAGACGAATCTTAAAGCGAGGGAGGAGCAGTCTTAAGCCAATTCACTAAGGAGGCCTCTTAATCTTGTCTAAGGAATACTTGTTCCGTTGTTCGTCAGGATTAAATGAGATTAAGGAGTAAAGAAAGCTAAAGGAAGTTGCCGAACATGTACATCACAATCAAGAACCTTTTGGAAGCAAAAATTCGATCGGGTCAAATTTGGAACCTTGACTTATACAGATCCGTCGTGCTGGCTAACTCTACCGTATTTCCACAATTTTGAATTCCGAAATAAGTATTGATTACTGAGGACGAATTCTATTCATTTTCTCGCTAGCTTAAAACCCAATTCGCATCCACTGAGATATCTCATATTTTGCTTTGGAAAATCTCAACCGTTCAAATACGTTATGCACGAATCTCAAAGCTTAAATAATACCGGTCCCTGCGCTATCCCCGAATAGGCACCTGACACGGAGGTCAATTTGGGTCCGATGTCCTTCGAACTCAAAGTGAGTTCGATGGGTTCAATGACCGTCCGATCTGCTTTAAAATTCGCTCTCGCAACTTTGTGTCTGATTTAAAATTCGTACGCACGAATCTTAAAGCAGATCAGACAGTTCCGAAACCCGTCGGACCCAAGCTGCTGTCCCGGACACGTCGGTCACGCAAAATATGAGATATCTCTCAGGAGAACGCAGTGTAGGTCCGATGCCCATCGGACCTAGTTTGGTTCCGATGGGCAGATCTACTGTAGGAGAACGGAGTGATTTGTGCGCACGAAACTTGAAACATACACGCACGGGGTTTAAAGCATTTCGCACGAATCTAAAAGAAAATCGATGGTGATTAAACCCGTCGAACCGAGGTAGGTCCGATGCCCATCGGACCTACTCCCAGTTCCTCTCAGGATACACACTTAAAACCGGCAAGGGGGCAACGAACATCAGGAGTATGGATCTATTGTGGCAATGAAAGCTCACAATTTTGTGTAATTAACAACACTAAGGGCCAGTAGGCAGTAGCCCAGTAATGATAAAAGTTTTTTATTCACGTATATAATACAAATATAATTTAAAAATAATTTGTTATTTTATAATGCAAATAATTATGCTAATATTTCGTAGAATAAATAAAAAATGTACAATTTTCATTGATAATATTAGATACAAAATATTTTGCCCGCACAATTCGATAAATTTAAAGTAAAATAAAAAATATATACATATATAGATATTAGAAAATTTTATTAACCGCAAGGACTTGTTCAACCGAAACAATTTCCTTATAATTGCGACTGATTCATGTTCGGTGAATATTTTCTACATCAAAGATTTAGGTTGTTTTTTCCAATTAAAACCCATACAAACACAATTGTGTCACAAAAATATTTGTTGTTCCTAACGGCACTTAGAGGGGATTGAATATAAAATATTTTAAAATTTTAATCCTAAATAGTTTGATATTTAATTATAAAAATAAATTTTGTGTGTACGTAAGTTGTTTTTTGCGGAATTAAGAAACTTAAACTAATCAAGTGTACGTAAAATAAATAGAAGAGTTAAGAGACATTTGATACAAAATATGTTTATGGAGTTTGGCACTAACGCCTACGTCTTCGGTGTTTTGCGACCTTCGAGATGGCGCGCCTTTCTTTACCCAATAAGAAAGGAGTACAAGGTGGAACCGGTGAGCCTTACAAACTCCGGGAAGTCACTCGGCTCGAACACACACGACTCTTGAGCACTAAAGGCTCTAATGTCTAAACAAACAAAAGATCTCACACAAATCACTGTAATTCTTAAACAATATTGAGTATGGTGGAGTAGGCTTGAGATTGTTGTAAATATATTGAAGTTTGATGCACAAGCAATAATGGAAGATTCTAGATCTGTTAGAAAAACTTGTTTTTGCAATTTGTAGCGGCCCAGGATTAATTGTAGAACTTAAATTTCATTTCTATTTATAGAGCAAGAAACAAAATATGGTAACTAACATCAACCGTTATAACGCGCAATTAGTCGTTGTAACGGTTGGTTCCAATTTTACTGGTTTTACTCTATTGAATACGACAACGCTTATTAACCGTTATAACGGGTGTCATAACGGAACTCTCTGGAAGTTTTTCAAGATTTGGATCTCTGTAATGAATTGTTTCGTTGCAATGGCTGATTGACCATAGTAACTAAATAATTCGAACTCCTCAGTGGATTTCGGAGAAATGAATTGTTCTGTTGTAACGGGTTATGTCAATTATCTCAATTTCAAGCTTACTTAACCAATTTTATAGATTCTAATTACTACAGCCTTGAGTCAAGTCTTCTTGATCCATTTCTTGGTTCATCCTGATTCATCCTTGATATGTTTAACAATTTATATCATCATGAATCTGCACAATATCTCAAGATAAGAAACCGTAAATTCAATAAATATATATATTTTACAGATCTAGTCAAATAGACTAAGTAGATGACTGCTTCCCGTAACAATATTAATACAATCACGTTAGAGATTTTATTTCTCGCCATTGGTGGTGGTGGGGTCGGCCACTCTGCCTACATTTAAAGTTACTTTTTGTTGAATAAAAAATGCGTTTTTAGTGCTATTTTGTATTTGATAATTGAAAATGTATTTTTAAGGAAATAGAGACTTCTATTTACTACAACATCTATTTATTTGCAACTCTGGTAAAATTAGATCTTCATCTTTTTTGGAGGGAGATGAAATTCATCATCATCCAATTGGTACTTCTGAAATTCATTTTTGTTAAAATGAATTTAGCAAGTATATTGATCTTTGTTAAAAAAATATTTATTTCAAATATTATACTGAAATAATTATCTTTAGAATTATTCTATTTGTTTTTAAATACTGCAATGTAGGGCTGCACAAAAAATTCGTAGTTCGTAATTCGATTCGAGTTTGATTCGAAGAAGTTCGTAAAGAGTTCGATTCAAAATTGAGTTCGTTCGAAATTAATTCAAACCTAACTCAAACTGGACCTAGTTCGTTCGAAATAGGTTTGCAAACCAAACTTAGTTCGAAATTAATTCAAACGTGAACCGTTAATTTCCGCTGATAATGAACTTTAATGTTTTATTTAGGATAATATTTGGATTTGTAATAATTCTAAGACTTTGGTGATTGTTCTGTACTTCTATTGATATTTAAATTGTACTTTGAATACTTTGGATATTTGAAAACTTTGGTGATGTTGCTCCTGTTGGCTATTTGGAAAACTTTGAATTCTGTGATTGTACTGAACTTTGATTGATTGTACTAAACTTTGGTGTTTGATATAAATTTTGGTATTTGTAAGGAACTTTAACATAAACTTTGGTGTACTGTGTGATTAGAATTCAGAATGCCTGAATTTTTATTGAAGTGTTGTAATCTCGAACTATGGCCCAGCCATAAGTCATAACTCATAAGTCGTAACAAAGTTCGTAAAAGTTTGAAATTGAGTTTGTAAAAAGTTCGATTCAAAAGTGAGTTCGTTCGAAATTAATTTAAACCAAACTCAAATTGAAGGTAAGTTCGATTCGGTTTGGTTCGTTTACAACCCTACTGCAATGGAACTATTTATTCCTGGCATGTTTATCCGTTTCTACGATCATAAAATTTCCACAAATTATATTATGGAATTTTACAGCTGTAAAATTAAAATCTCATACAATCTACGACCACAGAAAACGCCACTGTCAATGAAAAACCGGGTAAAGCTGTTAACAGAGCAATTGGTACTCCATGCAGCGCACAAACAATATGCAGTGTTGTTTTCATTTCATAGTCCTTGCACCGCATGCAGCAAATACAGCTCTGTTAAAATATTACCCGAAAAACCACACAATGAGAAATGAGAACCTCTCAAAATGGCCAAAGAAATAATCGGAGAGAAGAGAAACCACAAAACATGCGAAATGTGCGCTCATTGCCGAGTGCTCCGCTGACGTCACAAACAACCAATTGTGTGATGGATAATTAACGACTCCAAAAAAGCATCTCGTTATATCTCAATAAAGAAAAGGAAGGAAAATCAAGATAGCGAGATCACTAACAGCTGGCAATGATCATATATCTCGAGGCAAATTTAGTTTATTCTATATCCAAGACTTCAACTAAGTACTACGGATAATGAATTCATGATCACATTAAATAAAATAAAATAAAAAGTAAGGATCATAATTTCTTTGAAAATGAAAATAAAGATCACGATAGCGCCAGCATATTACCTACTCCACTGGAAGCTTATGGAAATGATATCTGTCTCAACCAGCATCTCCCCCACATTATTTTGTCGGATCTTTATTATTTCACCGAAATTAATTATGTAAAAGTCGATCTGCTTTTGTCCGAAATTACTTTACGTCATGTCATTTTTTTTTTTCAGAATTTTATCTTAATAGTAATTAATTTATTATGGATTCTGTTCCTCTTAATACAGTGGATCAGGGCTGCAAACGAATCAAACTTACCCCAGTTCGAGTTTGAGTTCGAGTTCGAATCAAACTGGTTCGAAATTGAAGCCGGATTTCAAACTGAAGAGAAGAGTTTGAGTTTGGTTCGATACAATTCGAACTAGCTTGATTTGATTCGTTAATAGTTCGAAATTACAGTACTTTACCAGAATAGGGAACAAGGCACACAGCCAGCCAAGCCCAGAAAAGGAAATGAGAAGATCACAAATAGGTCCAAATCAGCTCTGACCTTTTTCAACCTGGAACAAGGGTGAGGTACTGAGGTGCGATCTTACTGGTGCTTTTACTGGTAAGAGAAAAGGAAATGAGAAGTTTCCGAGAATAGAAGGCTGTCAGGATCATTTGAAGGAAAATCACAAATAGGTTTCTTTTCTCGTTACTTTGAAGATGAGAAGAGAAGGCTTTCAGGAAAATCATTTGAAGATGAGAAAAGAAGGCTGTCAGGATCAACGGTTCACGTTACTTTCAGATTCGAACTAGAATAGTTTGCAAACCTAATTCGAACGAACCAGGACTAGTTTAAGTTTGATTTCAATTAATTTTTTTTCGAACTAATTTCGAATCGAATTAATTACGAACCTTTTCCGAATCAAACTCAAATCGAATCACGAACTACGAATTTTTTGTGCAGCCGTACAGTGGATAATCAATTGAATGATTGTTGATCAATCTGAGACGATCTTTTCTTTATAATAAATTATCTAAATCAGTTTGGGTCAAATAATTGCCAATATTATCTGATTTTAAAGATGATTACCGTTCAGATAGGAAAAAAATAATTTAGACATGTCTCACAATTAAATTGGAAAAAATTCAATAGAAATACATAAAAACATAATTTAATTTTACAATTTTTTGCATAAAACAACTTCATACAAAGACGGCCGATTTTTTTTTAGTATCCTCAAAAATAATAAATTACAAACATGCTAAAACTGTCCCAACTGCCAGAATTCCTATTAGTCCTTATTTTTTTACTATATTCTTTTTTAGACATTGTTCATGTAAACGTATGAAGTCTCAGGTTTTGATTTTTTTTGTTATATTTTCATTTTTTAGTTCAAATATTTTATTTTGAAATTTAGTTTAGCATTTTTGATATTCAGATCTAAGTAATGCTATAAAAAAATAGATCAATTTGAGAATTTAGTTTAGTGTTTTATCAAAAATTTAGTTTAGTATTTTCATTTTGGGAATTAAAAAAAAACCTAGAACTGCCAAATACTTGGTGGTTCTAAAAAATAAGGATCACCAGAAATTCTGGTGTTTGGAGCATTTTAGAAAAAACCGAGGGTATGTTTGTAATTTATTATTTTTTGGAGGATACTAAAAAAAATCGTCAGAGACGGAGAAAGGTATACTGCAAGGACATGTTAATTTTTTTTTTTCATTTTTAACCTTTAAAATTTTCTAATTTTAAAATAATTAATATTATTTGTCTCCCTCAAAATAAAATTACGAGACAACTATATATTTAGCTTCCATCAATTTCAATTTTGCAGATTTAGCCCCTGAACACATATATGTACTTATATTGATGTTTCGTGTTTTGTCATATATATGATAATTTAAAGTTAAACAAATTAAAAAAAAAATAAGGTAAGGATATTCAACTATAACTAATGAGATCAATCAAGGTCAAGGTGTGTCTTACAGACCTAACCAATATTAATTAGTTTAAAAAATATAAGAATGGTAGCATGTCCTTTTATTGTGATTCGGGAAGATTGAAAGAAGATACCTACCAATTAGTCAATTACCATTGTTGATTGTTTATCTCAAATCCTGCATTTCCAAGAAACATATATTTTCTTTTCTTTTTTAATCCAAAGCGCCACTAAGAGCAATCATTTTCTAAAAAATATTTGGACAACTTTGTACCTGCAGAATTCTTTATTTATAAAAAATATTAAAATTAATAAAGAAAAATAGATAGATTGTTTGAGAATTTCAATCTCATAGAAAAAAAACCAAATTATTAGTTTGATTTCTTCTAAAGAAACTGGATCGATAATTTTGTTATTTTAAAAAGAGTGAGGCTACGGTACTATGCATAGCACGGATTGGTCCGTGCTACGGCTCAATATTTGAGTTTTCAAAATTCTAACGGTTGATCCGAACCGTTCAACGTGATTATAAAATGAATATGTACTTGCAAACCAAATTTTACATTTTTTTTGATTTTTTTTTACTATTTTTTTAGATAGGTAGAAAAAAATCACTATTTTTTGATGGTCCAGAATTTTCAGATCAAGTGATTTTCTACCTATCTAAAAAAATAATAAAAATATTCGAAAAAAGTGTAAAATTTTGATTTGCAAGTACATATTTATTTTATAATCATGTTGAACGGTTCGGATCGGCCGTTAAAATTTTGAAAAATCAAATATTGAGCCGTAGCACGGACCAAACTGTGCTATGCATAGTACCGTAGCCTCACTCTTTTAAAAATAAAATGGAGGTAGGAAAAACTTTTTGCAATAGAATATGTAGGGTGAAGTGGATACTAAATAAATACGAATAAATAATTTGGTTCATTTTATTCCTTCTCAGATATCGAAACCACAACTAGTCAACTATCCAATTATCCATCCATTTTTTTTCCTATATTATTTTCAATTATTTTTTTTTAAATAAAAAATTCTGTTGTCTCAAGCTCCCAATTCCCATGGATATAAATAAATAAATGTCGGAGTATCTGATGTCTCTAGAAATTGATGCAACTTTGTCAAAAACAAAAATAAATAGCTTCCATTACGGTATACGAGAAAACACGGAAAAGAGAAGAAAAGAGTATGAAAGTTACACAAGCCAGTAACTTACTGGTAAAATGAAAAGTACACACTCAATACATTTTGAGTAGATTAAAATAAAATAAATTAAACAGTAAAAATGATAGAAAGAAAATCAAAACAAATGTAAGCTACTAAAATGATGTAAAAGGCAAAATATCTGATTTAAATTGAGTCTTCAATCCGAGCAGCTGGTCAGACATTTTGCCAGAAAAAAAAAATCAATAAGAAGGGTCGTTTCTGGTAAGAAGAATATTTTTGTTTATTCTCAATGTTAAAATTGCAGCACATTCAAAATGTTTTATACTATCAGTAATTTGAGATGTGTGTTCTACATCCGTATGATAACACAAAAAAGAAGAAGAGGTTTTATTTATTTATACAACTTAATCTTATTGAGTATTTCATATAAACCTTAATTAGTAATAAATGTCAAATTAAATATAACAAAATACAATTAAATGTCGGGTCAGATTCGGGTTAAAAGGATCCGGAACGGATAATTTTTTTGTATCCGTATGAACCTATTTAACAACCGAATTCGAGTAGGTTGGAATCGGATCAGAAATTAACACCCTTAATTTGTAAGGTATTACTATATATTATCCATAAATTGGGGGAGAATCAATTATTTTATTTTGCTATCTACAAGATCGAGGCTCAAATAATGAAAACACGCAAGTTTTTCTACTACAATTAGTTTGACCCGTTCATCTTAATTATAAATTATTGATCTCGTGCTAATTAAGAAGAAGATCATCGGCTTTGAATGAATCATTTAAACTACAAATTTTAAAATATTGATGAAAATAAAAGTTGTGACAATTTGTGGTAAACTAAACTGGTAATAAGACAATAATGATAAATAAACTTAATTATATACTACTTGATAATTATAACGCATATAAAATACATACATATATAACAAAGACTACCCAAATACCAGTAATACATACTGCTAAAACACTTTTCTAATAATAGCTTTTGGTACAGGTGGCTGGTACACCTTCTGGTATGAGGCTAGCCTCTGGTTCATGGCTGATACAATTGCTGGTATAAGGTGCAACACCTCCTTGTTGGAGAGATTTAGGCCACATATATTGCAATTGGATGGTGAATGTATTTGGCGCATATCTTCTTTAATATCTTTGCTTAAATCTTAAGATAGCAATTCAAGCCAACCAGATTAAAATTTCTCCTCTTTGTTGTTTTACCAAGCCTAATTGTCAATCACATTAATTAATCATTGAATATATACGGCAATCGCCATTTAATTATTTTTGTACATGATTTGAGAAGAAATATTAAGTCGAATACTTTATTTGTTTTCTGATATTTTATATATATATATATGTGGTATTTAAATAAAAAATGAAGCTACGTCATCAAATAAAAAATAATAATTTGTCATAATTTTTTTGACATATATTGTTAGTATTTCGGAACGATAACACTAGTATAGGTAGCGTTTCGAACTTGACGAAACAATAACATTTCATCATACTAAAAGTTTTGAAATAAAATTTTACCAATATCTCGCATATATAAAATACGAAACATCAAATTTAAAATACTAATTAATGTTTCGTCTCGTTTCAAAAAGCTGATATTAGATATATTTCTGATGGTAAGATATTATTTTAATATTACACGTAACAAATGGTCTATTTTTTTTGTTAGAAAGAGACGAAGGTCTGTATATACCAAGCTCACCAAGCCCTTGGTGACCTCAAGTCTAAAATCCATCGGATCGGCTTTAAACGACGAATCCGAATTGTTGAAACCCGTCTACCTTACGAGTGATGCGTCTACATGCAAAAATTTTAAATTTTGAAATTAATTTTGCATAGAGTCAAGTGGTCAAAAAAGTCAAAAACTGAATGCATTAAAATTAATTTATTAACCTTCTAATTTTAACCGCCTGATTTTATCCTAAATTAATTCGAAAGTATAAAATTTTTACATGTAGACGCATCACTCGTAAAGTAGACGGGTTTCAACGGTTCGGATTCGTCGTTTGAAGCCGATTCGATGGGTTTTAGACTTGAGTTCACCAAAGAGCTTGGTGAACTTAAGAACACCCTAGTTCTACCCGTATATACCTACCAAATCTATGTTTGAACTCATGACCTCCTATTAAGAGAACATGTGCCTTTACGAGTGTGTATTCTCTGAGATATCTCAACCTTTGCGTGACCGATGTGTACGGTGCCCATTCGGAGATAACGCAAGGGCAATATTATTGTGCGTTGAGATTCGTCCAGAACGTATTTGAACGGTTGAAATTTTCTGAAAAACAGTCAAAGTTTGAGATATCTCAAAGAATGCATATTCGTGCCTCTATCACTAAGGGCCTGTTTGACTGCCACTGTTCTCTCAGGGTGAATTTTTTTTTTCCACGCACACAGTATTTCGGCCATTCAAATTGAATTCGAACCCAAGCCCATTCCTGTTTCCATCTGAATGGAGGACTATTTTTCGAATGAATGTATTTTAAGTTTAAAAAATTATGATTTTTTTTTTTAGGGAAAGGTCGAGGCAAAAACAGTGATGAATTGAATATAAGGGGCGGTAATGCTTCCAAATTTGACGACGGCACATTTATGGGCTATTTGCCTGTTTTGTCATTTTCCTCGAGGAAAACATGATGTCATTTTCAGATGCTCACTTTTGCCGTGGCACTCAAGCAACAAGCATTGTGGTCCCCGCTTTGACTATTCCGGTACCAACAGCTGATAACTCATTGACGAATGACCAGTGGTACAGCCGTCATTTGGGATAATTCAAAGAGAGATAAAATTCATTCAATTTCAATCCAGCAGCGGTAGAGCCGTCATTTGGATAATTCAGAGAGAGTGAGAGAGAGAGAAAATTCAATACAGAAGTGTGAGGTTAGGTCGGATTCGGATGGCCCACTTACAGTCACTGTCAAAAATTGCAATCATGGTATTACTCCTAACCCAACTAATTAAGGTAGAGATCTAAACAGCCGAACTAATCATGGAATTTGACATGTAAGTATGTAAACGTGTATAATGCACAGAGAAAGTGTGTTTACGCTCTCTAATTTCCATCCTTTTTATACTTCTTTTACAAGGCCACTTGCATCCATTTTATACTTCTTTTGAAATCCGTCATCCTATGTAGCTGTTGACGGCATTTACCTGGAGATCCAGTATAGACAAAATGATGTCCTGTTGGAGGCTTTGAATTAACTTGATTGGCACAAATCTTGAAGCGGTATACACTAATCTTAACACGAATCGGACAGCTCTGACCGAACATCGAAACAATTTTGGTCCGTTGCCTATCAAACGCCTCCTCCTCCTTTCATGAGAGCATGAATGTTATTGTAATTTTTTTTTAAGTTTGGAAGTCAATTTTATAGCACATATATTATTTTTATTTGAAATACATGAAATATGGAATATAATTAAAGAATTTAAAAAATAAAGGTGACTGACCCCGTTCTTTATGAATGGATCCGCCCTGAGTTGTCCTAGTTTCCAATAATTCTTTTTTTCTTAGGCTTACTTTTCTGTTTCAAGACTTTCAAGTATAGGGGCAGTTTGAAATTGCCTGTTTCCAGGCGTTCAAATCTGCTGAAATTCCTCATTTGTGAACAGTGTTTTTTTTAAAATTCTGAATCTAACTATCCAACTTTTTCTATGCACGCATTTCGAAATAGCTGATTTTTCTATGCACGCATCTCGAAACAGCTGACGGCTGGATTCAAAAAAGCAGAAATTTCAGGAATTTCGGAAACACTATTCATAAATGAGAATTTTCTAACAGATCCGTTTCCGCCGAATACTCGTGCCAGACTAACAAATAAAATTAAGTAAAATAAATAAATAAAATAAGGATATACCTTCCTTATGGACCTGGATTCAGGCCTCAAGAGTGATCCACTATATTAACCTTCCGTAGGGTTAACAAGGCCTCAATAGAAATTGAACGGAGCTAGACTTCGCATCTCTCAACCATCTCTCTTATAAAAGGCAGTAGTTGTTACATCTCTACCCATGATATTAAATTGTAATGCTGGAAAGCTTTCCTTTTTTTCTTTTTGACAATTAAATTGATGTAAATATAACATTAGAAAATATCACAAGTCAAATTATTGGGGAAATGAGTGAGCTGACGTATCATTATTCCCCGAACAAAAAAAAAAAAAAAAAATTAAATATCTGGAACCGAGATCCCTGCTGTTTTTTGTCTGTTAAGACTCAAGAGTCTTGAAGATGGCAAATGACAGCAGCAGAGTCTCAATCAAGGCATTATAAATAAGCAAATAATCAAATAGTAAAATAAAACATAAAAATCCTACAGAACACTTTTCAGGAACTGATGATGTAAAATAGATAAAAAGCTTCCAACAATTCAAAGAAGCGACTAAGCATTTACTACTGAAAATTTCAGTCCCAATTATATTATTTTTTCTATTGATGCATATAGAATGGAACACTCAATTTTAAGAGAGAAAAAAGTTAACATTTACCCATTCTGGCAAGGTATATACTACAAAACTACAAGACTATCTTTTCCTTCTCTTTTAAAACAGAATATGCCTAAGAAAAGTATCTATCCATACTGGAATGAAGCAAACCTTCAAAATACAAACAGAACTCCTATAGATGTCTAAAAACAGATAAGTTGGCCACTTCATATTGGTTAAATTATTCAAATCACAAGAAACCAACCAAAATTACAAAATTGCAAACTATGCATGTCAGACCATCTTATTAGCCTCATTAGCTTAGACATAATCTGCAAAGATAAACAAAGTCTTAGAGAAAGAGAAAACAAAGACTCTCATATACAAATGAATTAAATCATAATTGAGCAGGAAACTATGCATTTATACTGTTCCTGAACCACTCTATATGAGAGTTACTGGCTGTCAGATTAGAAAATCCAACAGTTTTTCATGGTTGTCAGAATGTCAGATGTGACCAACAGTTAGGGGAACATAGGATCAGGTTCAGTAGCACTTCACAACTGTTGGTCAGGAAAATTACTTACATTGAACTTACTAGTCCCTTCTTCTCTTCTTTCTCTTCTTAGCCTTCTCAAGTGTTACTGGCATAACAGGTGGTACAGGAGGTGGCATGGGAGGCTGGAAAGGCGGGAATGCCATCGGGTGGGGGTGTATTGGCAGGTAAAATATCCCTGGAGGAGCAGCCATTGTTACAACTGGAGTTGCTGCAACTCCACTTTCAGAACTTTGTTTCATGCCACTACTACCATCAGTGGCAATCTTCTTTCCCTTCTTACTTGATTTCTCTTTCTTCTTCCCTTTCTCCTTCTCTTTATCGCCAGATGCTGATGCAGCACCAGACATGGAGCCACCTCCACCTTTTGACTCTTCAAACTTCTTCATTATCTTTTCTCTAGCCTCCTTCATAACTGACAGTGCATACTCCATGCCATCCTGGTCCAATGAACCGAGTTCAGCCAACTCAGCCAGAAACTTGTTACCATGCTGGTACAGGGGATCTTTGCCCTTCTCTTGTCTCTCCTCCCCAGCTGAATCTGCACCATCCACCACATCATCATGATATGGCAGCTCTGCTGGGGAATCAGGTTGAGGCAATGCCTTATTAATCTCCTGTTCATGCGGCCGGTTGTAATCCTTCTTCCACCTGTCAAGAACATACTCATTCGGTATGTGCATCACAAGTTCCTGCTTTAGCACAGCCAAGGAATGGCTACACAAAATACCTTTGAACTGAAATGATCGGCAGATGCACCACACCTCCTTCTCTGAACTATTAAACACAACTCTATAATCAAGCTTCTTACCTTTTCCTATTACTGTCACAGTATATGTCACCATGGACCCGGTGCGGCTCGCTTCTTTACAATTAACCCTCACTAGCTGGCGCACTTGGTCCTGGAACTTGAGAAACATGTTTATTGTATAAATCTTCGCCATCTGCTCTTCGAAAAGTAAACCAGACAACATGTCCGGACACTGTTGCAATGACCTGAAATCATCATACATTTCTCTATCGTACCGAAGCCGCATGGCTGTATCATACTGTTCTATAAATCCCTTGATGGTTGTTTCTGGGGTTATGTACCCGTCAAAGAAGTGGTCAAGTCTCTCACTTCTATGCATAGTACCCAGGCCAGCCCAGAAGGTTTCTTTGATGTATGCTGGAACCCACTTGTCTCTCTCCTCAAACAGAGCAGCCAGCCACCGATTTTCGGTCAAACCATACTGCTTAATCATTTCCATCCAGTCTCTTTCAAAATCTGCACCAGTGAGAGAACCAAATACAACCTTGCGGACCCTCATGCTCATGGCTTCCTTATCCTCAGTCCTTCCAGAAAGTTCTGGAAGGTCTTTTAAAATATGCCATAAATTAAATCTCCTCCTGGCAGAGGGAAATGCCTCGGTAACTGCACGGACCACTGCACCAGAGTGACTTGTTATAACAGCCCCTGGTGGCCTGTCATCCATGCATTTTAGCCATTTTTTGAACAGCCAGACATATGTCTCTACTGATTCATCTCCCAACAAACCACATCCCAGTAAAATCACCTGGCCATGATGACTCACCCCCAGAAACGCAACAAGAGGTATCACGTACTGCTCAGTTAAATAAACAGTGTCAAAAGAAACAACATCACCAAAGTACTTGTAAGCTTCTCTTGATCTGGGGTCAACCCAACACACATTCTTCAACCGACCTGCTTCATCCATATCCCAGCTGTAAAAGAAACCAGGATCTTGTGCTTGATTCCTATCGAAGAACGCAAGCAACGCCTCCACATCAGCTTCGGTGAAGCGTGACTTCCCCATGTCCATTGAAAAACCTCTCTGACCTAATGTTCTTTCTACATACTCCTTTGGCCGGGCAGGCCGGCCACGACCAGCATGGATTTTTGGATGGAGCCTTGTTCTTGCATTGAACGGTTGGTAGTCCTTTTTCCAATCAGGTAAGTCTCTGAAACACATCATGAAGCGTACCATTTCAGGATTGCATGGGTGGTTGTGTTCAAGTTCCAGAAAGACAACCTCCCAGTTGCCTTGTAAGTTATTGAACTTGACCACCATCACAGCCTTGCAATCGGTCTTGGCCACAAGCCTCCTACGCACCTTTCATGAAAAAAATCTGGATTAGAAATGCTTTCTAGTCAATTTCCTAGATCTTTTCGGGATCATGACCAATCCAGAACCAAATGATCTGGCAAGAAAAAATAAGTGCAGGTAGGTGCAATGGAAATTCAAGAACAACCAGCTGACATTATGTGAATTAACAATTGATTTAGAAATTTAAACCATAGCGGCAACCCTGTCTAAAGTAAAATATTTTCCACACCTAAAATCAAATATCAATACTTCAAATCTTAATGACAATCTAATTACTCAATTATTCTGAATTATTATTAGCATGGATAATATAAAGATTTTAATGCTGCCTGTTGTAAATTTTACTTTTTTTAAGTTTGCACAGTAGATTTGAGTGTAATGGAAGATCCAAATCCAAACCTTTAATATATGGATTTAGTGATATTTTTTGAAATCTCAACTACATGTGTACATCTCATCAAAGTTGAACCCAAACTAGGCAAATCAGCAAACCTTCAAGCCAGGCTTGTTCTTGGGCTTGCCGCCTTTGTAGCACATGAGGGTGTAGCGGTAGCGAACCCCATTGCGAGTGTGGAAGTTGCGTTTGGTCACACCAAACCCATTGCGGTATCCATATGCAAGGTAGTACTCATATGCCTCATCCATGGTGTCAAACCGCATGCCAAGCTTCGGCGGTGCGATCGGCTCATTGCGTTCTAGTATATCTATGGCCCGCTTCCCTACCGGGACCAGGTCCTTTTTCTTAGAAGAAGAAGGAGAGGTCGAAGTCGAAGGTAACACATCGATTGGGGGCACTTGCATAGCTAGAAGTCTGTAAGTGAATTAATTTTGTTAATGTCCTTCTAGATCTACAATTGATACCACATTTGCTCAACCAAACCTTACTAGTTGATTCCAGAAAGCAACAAACTGATCAAAGAGAAAACAACAGCTGGAGATGGAGCGAGGAGGTGACCAGCTCCCCCCCTTCCCCCAACCCAATCCTGTTGTTAGTGAAGTACCTTACTTAAAATTAGGACCTACTATATCAAGCCCTAAACCTTCGTTGCTACCATGGCTTGGAAATCACCATCCGAGTTACGCAGTTTCTTCCTTCCTTCCTGCCTTCTAGTCTGTTTGCGACTGGCTGATTCTTCAGATTTGATTTATAACAGATTCGTTAATTTCTTTAAAAGTGGACGCGGTTAATGATCGGAAGGGAGATTTGGGGTAGTGTGGAGTAAGTTTTCGCTAATCAAAGGACGACTGGAAGAGTAAGAAGATGGGTTTGTCGGGTGGGATCCGAATCCGATGGTTATAAACAGAGGCTACTAAGTAAGCAGAGTAGAATTTTGGGCCAGCTAATACTTCTTTTGTTTCATTTAGTTGGGCTATTCGTTTATTTCTTGCACTTATTTGGGCCACCGATTTAAAGTTTGAACTTTGAATGAGCTGAGCAGACGGGGAGCAGCTTGGGTCCGATGCCCATCGGACCCAAAGTGGGTTCGATGGGCTCTAGGACCGTCCGATCTGCTTTAAGATTCACTCCACAACTTTGTGGCTTCTTTAATTTGCGTGCGCACGGATCTTAAAGCAGATCGGACGGTCCTAGAGCCCATCGAATCCACTTTGGGTCTGATGGGCATCGGACCCAAGCTGCTCCTTCCCGAGCAGACGATGTTCTCTCTCTCCTTTCCGTTTTCTTTTTTCTTTTTTACCATTTTCTGTTCTTGAACTTCTATGATGAAAACTTTACAGAAAAATGTATGGTGGATGAGAGGTAACGAGTACGCAGTAAGAAAATTTATCGATGTCTGACATAACATTTGCATTCGATCGACTTGGAGAGAGAGAGAGAATGGTAACATTTGCATACACTTGGGGCCCACAGTTGCACACAATCAGGTGGGCTCCGCGGGTTTTCAAAGGCCTAATCAGCGCGTTCCAGCGAGAAAAAGTAATTTATCACCATCTTCCTTTGATTCATTGTGTTCATATTTGTATAAGTATCATGTGTGAAGTTTGTTATTTGTTAATTTTCGCCCGCAACACAGAAAGTTACAATCTTTTCATCGCAGGCACGTCCTGTGCAATTTCTGTATTGTTTAAAGGAGTGTACTTTTCTTATAAGGCCCTCGAAACTATACAAGTTGTGAAATCGGTGGCCATATTCTACTTGATAAAAGCCCGGTCCAGGCTTTCAGTCTGTTTTGCCGGATTAAGAATTAAGATCAAGTCCCTGAGCCTGAGAGGAGTCTCTTAATCCTGGCTAACGGTTTGTTCAAAACAATTAATGAAGATCAGAGAACAAATAAAGTCTTTTTTAACTCTACAGAACAAGTACTACTCTGATTTCCTCTGCTTTGATGGACAGTTGGTGGTAAATCCACTTTTGTCAACGAAATAGAAACAATAAAAGTAATAAAAGGCATTTTTATACAATTTTGTTAGCTGCATTTAACAATACACAGGAAATAAATAAACAAATTAATATTTGCAATTTCTCATATTTGATAATAACTTGATTAACATTTTGATTATCACAAATTTGTCAACAAAAAAACTGCGTACCCATGTATAGCTAATAAGAAGAGAACAAGATTACTACCAGTCTACTGGAATCTTTAAAACCCACAAAAAGAAACCCATTAAGAAAATAGGAAAAAAGCATCTCAAATTTCAATAACCTAATACATAATCCTCGTCTGCCTCCCCAGTTTCTTCATCAATTGGTTCATTCTCCCCCAAATTCCCACATTCAAATAAACTCGGTGCAACTACAGCCCCTCTCTCGGCCTTGCTCTTCTTATCATTTGCTTCTATAATCCTTGCTAGTTTCTCGCTTATGCAAGACTCAATTAAGGTTTCTGGATTGGATTGAAGTGAGCTCAACCCTAGAAGTGTTGTGCACTCTCGTTTGAATTCAGAATCATTTGATGATAATATTAAACTGGCAATTGATCTAGAAAGATCTGGAACACATTCTCGAATCTGGCAAGATCAAAATTAAATGACCGTAATATTAAGGTAATTCAACCATTTTGCTCTTACAGAGCTAAAATTTATGCCTGCTAATGAATTTTTTTTAAATTTTATGTACATCCCTCTCAAACTGGAATGTTCCATCAGTTCCACATAACCGACTCCTTAATTTTTTTTTCCAATAATAAAAAAAAAGAACTCCTTAATTTTTCTGGTCCATCCAGAGAAACCAAAACAAGGAAGGATGCGTGGTTTGTCCATCATCTGAATGGAATGGGGAATGTGTAGATGATACATTATATACATGTTTACGTAATGGATAAGGTCATATTTAAAACAATTTTATTGACAGCCGACTAAACAGTATTCACAATGAAAAGTAAAATTATAACTATTTTCTCCATAATTCAGATAAAGTTATGTATAAAATTTGGTTAATTTGAAAACTGATCGGTAATCCATCGAGCGGATTGAAAAAGTAACGGTTCAGTTATCAACACTCGATCTTTTGACCAAACGATTCCCAAATACACAATCTAACTAAACCATAGAAATCATTGTTTTATGAAAACAAATTTCATAAACATCACATTTGCTCATGGATGAAAGATGAAAATTAAGTTTCATAATATTTAACCACTATGGTGCCTTTTCATACCTTGATAGCTTGGGAGCTGAGAAATATGTGTGTGTTTGAAGCCTTGAGATCCTCCAATGCAGCCTTGACAGCCTTTTTAACGAGATTTCGATCTGGCACAGATATATCTCTAGCTGGTATTGCAGTGTCTTCCACAGGTTAAGGGTCATTTAGGAGGTATCTTGAAGATTACAAGTTAGAACCACTATACCGCATTTGAAAATAGCACCCAGCATTTCTTGTTCTTACAATTAACATGTAAATGTTCATCTCAGAAAATCATAGAAACACTAAAATGCTCTTTAGGTCATTTGCAAATTACACCCAACCATCGAAAACAAGGATAAAACAAACAAGAGATGCAAATACCGGAATTTAACTTCCAAATATTGCCAAACTACCCTCCATCCTCACATTTGTATCTAACAAAAAGGATGCAAAATGAGGGGCAGTTTCAATATTTTCAGTAAATTTATTTAATATTAATCATTCAATCGTGCCCCAGAGGGGCATGTCCAGATTCTAATCTTGCACGGGTATATCTGACATCTGGTTTTTTGTAGGTGAATAAATTAAATTCTTCCAATTTTATTTTCTTTTGGTAGAGGGGCATAACTAGGCAACTGAACCGAGAGGTGAAGGTACAGGACTACACAGCACAGCCAACAAATAGCTATACAGAGTGCAACTAGTACTAAGCCAACTCACACAAGTACCAATACTAAAACTTGACTTGTACAATACTAAGAAGGATATGTTTTATGGTAGCAGTGTATAGCAATGTGCAGAAAAGCAAATGCCGTGTCTTCCCATTCAATCACTATCTTTCCTTCAGTTTCTACAGAAGCTTCTTTCAATCTCAAGCCAAAGCTCGGCCAATCAATGCTTGAGAGTATATCTAGGCAGGAATCTAGGTGTGAAGAAGGTGCATAATCTTGGAAGCAAAGTACCTAAAAGATGGGAAATAAAATAATAAACACATGTTAGCAAAAACACACAATGGATTAAGAAATAACCATGGAATAAGATAACCTATAATGGGAAGTTTTGAAAATTATATCTAGCAGACATTAAGTTTTGCAACTGAAACCCTTTTCTTTTTTTCGGATTTTTGCATATAATTCCAATCCTTTAGGTCAATCTGATGAAAGAGGTATGCTCTGCTCCATGTTTCAGAATTTTGTGCAATGTCTAATAAGCAGCTACTTTTTCTTTTTCCTAGATCCAAATCAAAGAACAAATAAATAAGCGGATTTATAATTATACAAAGAAGGGTTAAAATGTATATGATGAAATACAGGTCATGAAAAAGAGGATTATAATTTAACAAAGAAGGATTATAACTTTGTATATTCAACTCCAAGTTTACATCCTTCGTCCTAGTGAGAAAGTGAATTAGCCACTCCAGACAACAAATCAGGAGCACTTTAGGGATCTTTTGTTGAAAACAATTAAGGGGAATTTTATTAGCTTTAGGTTTTACTTGTTCTATTTTATTTGCAACTTACCCATAAATTTGACAGTAAAAGAATATTTTGTTTGTAGTTTCCAAACACAATAAAACATTTGGTGTGATTTGCAACAACCCACAACCTAGAGAAGAAGTTGAAATCCACCCATTGCGGACCAGTAGGGTTCTAGAAGAAACTAGCATAATTGGTACCAGATTCTAACTAGAACGTGTCACTATGCACTTATGAAGCACTGGGAAACTCAGTTTGTGGACACAGCTAGTGAACATGCATTGGCAAACAATTGGCCAGCCATCCAAACAAAACAGATGCTGCAGCATACCTGATTAGCACAGTTAATAACACACCACTAACAGGCCCAAATAGTCCAATACTGGCAGGGGAAGAGCACAAAACTTACAATGGGGGAGGAGGGGGCACAAAAAATTGCAACAGAACAGAGTTTAGTCAAGACAATAGTAGGACAAAAACAAAGAAAGCGCAAAATCAGGCAAGATACGCACATTGCCAACTGCCAATAAAACTTGCAAGGATCCAAAACACAGGTAATATACCTAACTTGTGACACAAATCTTTAAACATATAAAGAAACGAACCTGTGTGGTAGGTCTATTGACAGACCAACACCAACAGGAAGGTTGCAACTTAACCGGCATAACTAAAATCACAGCTTCAACCATTAGTTGATCTCTAATTCTGTTTCTCTCTGAATTGTGTGCAACTCCATTTCCTTCGATTAGAAGTTCTCTATGAAGAAACAGAGAAAGGCTTGAGATTAGGCAACCACAGTTTACTTAAATCTTCAAAAATGCAGGTAAACAAACCCTAAAGTTTTTTTTTCTCAGGGCATGCATGAAGAATTATCATATGTACCAAAAGTATCATGCATGCCTGCAAAATAATAAAGGAAACATAACACATATTATTCTGTAAAACAAGAATAAACAACACATCACTCTTATAATTTATTTAAGAAGTCCAAACTATCAGTCAAGTGAACTATAGTTCAACTAATCCTCAATATTTCATTAAAGCTACAATATCAAAATATAACATAAAAAGAATATTCACGTGCCAAATTATCAGACACACATGCACGCACACATGCAAGATAGTTTAACTGCTAGGATGCCAAACACTCCTTAATTTCTTTGAAGAAAATCCTAATCTACCCTGCTTAATTTATCTGGAGAGAGCACAAGACGCGGGGGCCTAGTATTGGGAGTACTGTGAAGAAACCAGGGGAAGAAAGGATATAAGGGATATCTAATATCTCGCAAGATCATGCACGATATTTACCAAGTAGCATGGGGATTCATGATATTTTGAGGTTTTGAAGGGTTATGCACGTACAATTAGTACAATAGATATTACAACAGTAGATTGTAACCCAGTACCTGTGACTCGAGCAGATCTCACATTCTTTATGTAGAGTAAATCCATGCCTGAGAGAATATTCTTGCAAGCCAAAAGCCATGCATTTAATGCCAGACAGTGAGAGAGGTGCTCGAGTCTCATCATTTTCATGTAAAAGAGATTCCCGTCTTGACATGTGGTCATTGATGTTCTCTGATGCAAGCTCCAATACTATGTTCTGCTAGAAGAAAAATATTAAAGAGAGGGTAACTTTTAACACCCCCCCCCCCCCCATTTAAATAAGAAATAAGATGTGCACCCTCGATAATACTGAAAATGTCACCTAGACCGCTATATTCCTCTTTTCTAAGATCATTCAAGAAGGCCATTTTTATTCAGTTATCCAGAGAGAGGGCAATCGATTAAGGATTCTTGACATCTTTGAATGAAGCATGGAATGTGGTTATGCATGATGTTTTGGGGGTCATAATTTCTGAGGGTGTGCATGGTATATTGTGTTCTACAAGTTATTTCTAAATCCTAATATTGTGAGGTTTTGTACTGTCCACATGAAATCTGCAAAAATAAAACAAATAAACTTGAATAGGCCAAAAAAAGAAAATTCAGACTTGTGCAAAATAAAATGCACAATCAAGCATGCAATACTGCTACAGTGCCACTATCATAAAACATAGCAGTGGAATATCTTACAGAATATCTCATATATAAAATGGAAACATTAAAAATCCATATAATCCTCCCAAACAGAAACCACTATCAGTTGTTTTCCAAAAAGTAAAAACTACCCGTCACAAAGTTGTTAATCAAGGGAGGAGTTATGACAGTTCAAGGTAACTCTCATGATATTGCTAGGTATAGAATACTTCTCATTTGCCAGGATCTCCAGCAAACTTTAAAGTTAACAAGGGGCATACAAAAAATTGTCTCATCTTTTCTCAACAATATAGAAATTCTTTTAATCAAATAAAAATATATAGAAATTCTGAAACTAGGAGCCAGGAAAGGAACTTACAGGATCTTTCAATAGTAGTATCTGCAAAATTAGGAAAAGGAAAACTGTAATATTCAATTTAAGTCTCCAAAGATAAAATGGTCCCAAATAAATAATTTAATGCAACCAAGTAGATTACACAATTTGGTAGCATTTTTCCAAGTTCAAGGTCAAGGTTAATATAAATTTATAACCACATATCTAATAAAATATCACAAAAAGGGAATGACAAAACACAAATCAATTTCCCATATAGAAACCAAGAACTACATCATCTTTTATAGCAATGCATCTAACTATGGTCCTGAAAAACGAAGGGTCACATGTACACCAGCAAACAAGAAAAAAAGCTCTCTTAGAAATGCAAAATAGGTTTTTTACAATATTTTGACATCTTGTAGCATACAGGTGAAATCACAAATTAGTAACAAAAAAACAATAATATTTTGTCATATTGTAGTGCTTTAAGCTAGCAATAATGTTTAATAACATTATTATTCAAGAGACCATACCAGTCAGGTATGGTTACAGCAAATTAACTAAAAATACCTTCTTGAAGAAGCCAACTGCCCACAAGACGAACTCCTCAGAATGTCCTTCACGAGTCGAGAAACATACTTCTGTTCCACTATCCACATTTGAAATTTTCAGAAACTAAACTAAACTGAAAGATCCTTCAAAATATTTAAATCAAGTTACAGAGAAAGTGTTCGACAAGTACCTGAAAGCGCCAAATGTTTTGTATGTGGAAGGTAATTTTATTAGTCTTCTATTGGAAGTGGTGGATTCTCTGATATTTAGACGAAAATGTTGGATCTCTTTGTCATTCATTCCTACAAAATATTAGAAGTTCACAACACTAAATAGATGAAATAATTAGGGCACATTACAAAAGCTACATGATCATATAATATTTTTAAATAGGCATTGGTAAAACTTTATCATAATTCATAAAAGAAACTAATACCAAAGGTCATGTTTGGTTGTGGAGTAAAATTATTGAGGATTAAATTGCTTACTCCATATTACTCCTCACATTTTACATCTTGTTTGGTAGTTGAAGTCTTGACTTTAATTAATCCATTTGGAGGAGTAAGATGTTGGGAAATGAACATCTTTCTATGATAGGTGGGCCCTACATGTGGAGTAAGTGTGGAGGAAGTTAATCCATCTGGAGAGGTGGAGTAACTTATGCCAGATTAACTCATCTCTTACTCCATCTTACTCCTATTTTACTCCTCGTTTGACGGATTAAGTGTGGAGTAAGGGGTTTACTCCACCTCTTACTCCACAAGCAAACATGACCAAAGAGTTTTTACAATTCTTTGAGTTATGTTTTTACTATTATTTTTCCTTGCTTTTCTTTATTTTTTTCACATTTATGAACACTTGTATGTACAGCGTATCTTATTTGGGATTTGAGTTATGACCACCTTATCAATATAGCACAAAGTTGGTCAGGCTGGTATGTGACGTATGTCTTGGTATCAACCAGGAATTTTAACACTTTGCTAACAAAATGCCATAACATAGTTAAAATAGTTGACTAGTGTGCTACCAGAACTGAGATAATCCATTGAATGAAATTAACAGTTCTGCAGGAGAATTGGAAGCCATACCGGTAGTTGTAATTGAGAGAACACCATCTGAAATAGAAACCATCATTTATTCAAAAAATTTAGAAACATTCTGGAAAATCAGAGAAAGTTTTTTCAATTTTAAATTGCATTATTTTAATGGTATCGATACCAGCTCGGTTAATATTTTTGGGTTTATAAAAAACCAACTGATAAAAAATTGAGATGAATTCTATGCATACAATAGAGATATTCTTTGAACATACTTCCTTAGTTTACATTTCTATCACAATTATTTGAAATAAATGCTACCAACACAGCTTTAATTTGGTTATAATTATCTACAGACAAATTGAGACAGTAATTAGGGTTTTCAGCTTTCCTGTTCCAATTTACTTTCCAGATAAAATAAAGTACATAAAAGAATGTACCCCACTGTTCAGAAGAAATCGCCAATGTGCAAATATCCAATTTCAGAAATTCCTCCAAGCTACTACTGACCCCAGTATCTGAAACTATATGTCATGAAAAAAAAATTGAAAAATTAAACAAATAACAGGAAATGAAGCTGTTTGAAAGTTATAACAGGAAGTTACCAAATAAACAGTAGCAAACTATGCTAAATTTTTAATGCAAGGTGCATATCCCAGAAACTGAATTAGCCAAACAATGCAGCTATGTAGATAATTATACTTCAGAGTTCAGACCCCAATATAGCTCCACAAATGCATTTCCATCAAAATATGACCCCAAAGTGGTCTGATTTACTTACTTGTAAGAGCAACCAAATTTTAAATTATCTAAATTTTTATTTTTGGGGGGCACACATAGTACTATATTTTACAAAGAATGGCCACAAAATGCATACCTGAAATATATAATGGGTGTATTTGGTCTTTACCAAACTTTCTTCCGACTTTCAGATCAAATAATTATCTAATTGAAACTAAGAGTATCAGACACTTCAAGCACTTACTGGAGATTCTAAGTAGAGAAGGATTCGAGTCGTGGAGGATTTTAAGAGATACTGAGAGGCGACATAGAGTTTCTGAGACTCGACATCTCTGTATCGAATGAAAAATCAGCTGAAATGCCAAAAAAATAAACATGAAAATAGTAAATTCGGGGAGCTCGCTTATAGATGAATACAAAGGAAGAAAATAAGAGAAACGATGGGGGAAAAAAGTATCTAACAGTTCGAAAAAGCCTCCGAGCGAGAGAAACCTCCATGTAAAATAGAAGATCCCTTTTTTGTTCAATCGTTCGCCTCTTATTATTATGGGTTATTTACATGAGATAAAAAGTATTGGAAGGACGGAGGCAGCGAATTTCATGCTTTTCGTTTGGTTTCCCTCCAGCGCTCCATTCCAAGAAATGAAGACTACAGTGTGGACTTACTGTTGACTGCCAGAGTACCACACGAAATTCTTCTGCACTATATAATATATATTTATTTTTTTTGGAGAGAAGCACTGTATATTATTCGATAATTCGAAAGAGCACTCATTTTTTCAATGTTTTTTTATTTTCGCTTTATTTTTTTCGCTGCCTCCTGTCTCCTGTGTTGTAAATTCTGCAAAAAAAAATTCGTGGCGGATTAAAAGTTGGGCCCGCATACGCCATCTCGCAGCCCAATTAGTCTGAGATTTAATAAGCAGCGTACGGAATTACGGATAAAATCATAAAATTCTTATGTTGACACCCCTACGCGCGTACTGTAATATCATAGTATGTCTTGGCACCTCTTCACTCGCGAAATTTAACAGCAGCCCTTTCCATTCCTCTGTTCTCACACAAGTAAGATATGAAAGAATTAAAACACAACACTTTTAGCATCCATTCAACCACACTCGACCATGAGACGACCACCACCATTTGGAGCGCCATTGGCACCGGTGCAACCTTCACAGGATGCCGCAAATCTCCCCTTAGATGACGACCTACTTGCAGAGATATTTCGTCACCTCGACAACCCCGCATCTCTCATCAAATGTCTACTCGTGTGTAGGCGCTTCTACCATGTCATCTCATCAGTTCTTCACACTACACCTTTCTTTCTTGGTTTCTATCATGTCCCGAACAACAACAGAGTACTCCTTCCTCAGTATATCAACACAAACCCTCATTTCACCAATCCAAATCTTAGCCTGACGTATCTTAATTCTGAAACATCAAACAAATACTCCATAGTTGAGTCCCGTGGTGGCCGGGTGTTGCTCCGCAAGATGGTTCATGGGCTCAACCTTTATTTCGTACTCGCTAGCCCCTTTGAACAATCTTCTGTTGCAATAGAATCTCCACCGCTGTTTGATGCCAGGATTCATCGCCTTGTTGTGTGTGCGTATGTCCCGTGGACCCCACAACCGAATGAAGAATATAAGATCGTTGTTGTTTTCTCTGACAAGGAGTCTGGTGCACAGTTTACTGTCATGGGCTTCTCATCTTTAACCCACAGTTGGACATCTCTCAGCCACAATCAAAATGGAGGTGTTAAGTTTCCGAAAAAGGGGTACCCAGATAGTCTGGAGCCAACCGTGTTTGCTGGAAGGATGCTTTACAAGTGTCAGAGTGTCGATTACATCTTGGCCGTCAATCCAAGCACACTGCTGCTCTCAAAGATCGATCTTCCGGTAAGTGAACCATGCTTGCTATGTGACGGTAACTACTGTCTCGGCCGAACTGAAGATGATAATCTGTGCTTTTTCCTGATGTTAAAAATGGAACTTTTCATGTGGGTGTACCTTGTCAATAACAATACCGGTCGGTGGTTTCCACATGAGTTAGAGGATGTAAATAAGTTGATGGATCGGTATGCGAATGAGATGGGCGAGGTTGCTGGTATGAGGTTGTCAGCACGTATGGAAGACCAAATGAGCGGATTCAGGCTTGTGACATTAAACGGGTTTGGAGAAGGGAGTGGTGTTTTGATTTTAGTCATGGCAGATTGGGTTGTTTCGTACCGGATCAAATCGAAGAAGTTGGAGGTGCTGTGGTGCAATGATGATTGGCGCACCCGTGTGCAGGGGGTTTATGCATATGAGATGCAATGGCCGCCAGTTCCGATGCGGCGATAGGAGAAGAACAAGGTGCATGCTTGAGGAGTTGAAATTAATATGTTTCATTAATTGTGTGTTAATTTATTTATGTTTAGCTTGTTTTTTTACTTGCTTTGTATTTACTCTGACTTAATTAATTAAACCAGTGTGCGTGCATGGTCACCGTAATTTATGTACGTAGACATTATACATTATATATATTGGTATAATATTAGAACTTGGAAGGTTATATAAATGTCAGCCAATAAAATGTATTTATAATTTCAATCTTATATATTGATTAACTTTTCTTCCTTGTATTGCAGCTTTCTAGTTCCTACGTTAATTAGCAACTTAATTAACAATCCGTACAGACAATTTTATTTTGTAAGACTGCATCTCCTGATCAAACGAGCAGAATCCAAATTTATAATTTGAGTTGCTATAAAGCATTACGCAAAGAAAATGCGGCCTTGAGTTTTTTTTTTTTTTTTTTTCTTTTTTATATAACTATATATCTGTCCCCTGCCACATATTGGATATTGGGCAAATGTTGGTTGACCAAGTCTTCGTTCCGAGTCGGAAAGATAGCCCGAATCGATTGCTTAATTCGCGTCCTTTTGTATGATGAGTAAAACAAAAATATATATATAAAAAAAATGTAGGTAACTTGAAATAATGCTGTGTTCCTAATTTTAATGTATATGGTCAAAATAGGGGTCAGTTTGACCATATTTATTTATTTTTTTCAAAATCTCAATGTTCACCAAATTTGACCCCCATTTTGTTAAATAAATTTGTTATGGTCGACTCCTAAATATATTTAGTTTAGAAAAAAAAAAATCAGAAGTATTACAGGTTTTTTCATGTACATATTGATCTTCTAGGGGAGCCAATTGTCCAAGCTATGGGATCTAAATATATATTGGGAATCAGTCAAATAAGATTTTCATGCCGAGCATGATGACAATTTTAAAGTATCTATATTCAGAGCAGATTCTGGATTTCGTCAAGGAAGACAAAAAAAATAGCAAATCGAGTTTAAATAGCTAATCTGGTACTAGATAAAAAATAATGCTCTTACTTCTAATTTTCAATTCTCTGATTTTTAATCCTAATTACTAATCAGAATTCAAAAAATTTATTTTAATTTTAACTCTAATTTAGTCCAAATTGCATATCAGAATTTCAGAGAAGGACAAAAAAAAAATCAGAGAGAGGCAAAATTAATTAGAAATGTTCATATCAATTTATTTAAAACTATATAGAAAATTATGCATAAAAACATATATTTTAAAAATGTATGGAAGGTAATTTATTCTATCTAGATCCACTCTTCATGATCTCTGTAAAATCTTGTCCCGCTTCTGTATATGTCATTTATCTCCCTTTCAAACATATACTTTTTACAAAATTTACACTTAAATTACACAAATTTTAAATGTATACAAAAATTACACTTTTTATACATCCGAATTTGTGCTTGCACACATACATACTTTTGATGCATCAAATTTGTGCCTGCCCCTTTTAACGAGCCACCGAGACATCTAACGATTTTTGCATCAATATTCGTACCTTCATTAATTTTATAGGCGAGCTGTTGACGTCTGACTATTTTTCTCCTAATTAGAAAATCATTACCCGGAAAATTATATCCGTGGAAAAATGAGTCTAATATTGCCGTGTGGTACCAAAAAAAAAAAAAAAAAAAACTATTTTAGATATGCAAAAACTTGTATTCAGAAAATGTGGGTCTTCAACCGATTACCGAACCAAATAATATATGTATGATATAATTCACTTTAGTAGCATTATTATTTAATTTAGTGATTTTATCATGTAGTTTATTTAAATAATTTATTATGAACTTATTTGATTTATTAATAATATCGATGATGATTACATTGTTTGGTAGGTAAATCGTGGTTCTTTACAAACCAATCCAATTTTTTTTTTTTTTTTTTTTTTGGCATTGTATTAATTTTATTGCAACTTTTGTATGGGAGATGGAAATAGAGACTAGAACTAGATGATGCACGCCTTGTTAAAAATACTTAATTACACATTTATCTGGTTAAATACCAACATATATTACGGTTTCATTTTCCTTAATTTGTATTGAATTTTTTAAAACTCTTTGCTTTGCTAAAAATATGTCCCTCGAAAATCGTCGACTGATCTTAAAAAGAATTTAATTCGTACAAGGTTTAATTACATGTATAAATTATCCTTATTAAAATAATAATTTGTTCAAGTAAGTCCATGAATTATTAAAGTATGAGCAACAATTGGCTTCATGTTATATTTTAGCATTTTTAGTTGTCATAGGTAAACAAGTTTATATATTGTCAAGAAAATATAAACATATAAACTTTCATTGTATATTTTGAGAATTTGGAGGATCAAGTACATGTACGTAAACTTGAATTTTTAATTATCATAAAGTCTAAATTAATATAATTATGTTAATCAAAATGAAGAATGCTTATGTTTCATCAGAGCATATGCACAGATTCACGGGTCCGGATCCCCTAAAGTAACCCAATCTTTGGATTTTGGATCGAGACCGTCCAATTCGAATTCGTCGCTCGAGATCGTCTGGGGATTCGAATGGATTTTTGCAGATTCGAATCGGACAGTCTTGATCCAAAACCCAAAAATTAGGTTACTTCACTGGATCCGAATTCCAGATTCACAATGCATATGTTTGTGTAACCAAAAAATATCCTCTCATCAGAACAACAAAAATACAAAATGTTTGTACTTCAATTGTTTATTTATTGTCCAAAATTTTGATTGTCTTAGCTAACTACGACAATATATGAGAATCAGTTGCACTGAATTTCTAGCTATACATGTCTACTCCATATATTTGCTCCAAAATTTGCAATAACTTCATTAGAGTTTAAATGTCTTCATTTTTTTTGTTTCATTAATTATGTGATTTATGTCTTCATTTTTAAATATTAATAATTTAAAATTTAATACTCAAATATCAAAATAAAACCGTTAAATTTGATCTATATTATTTTCTCTATACACATATAAAAGATTACGACATTTCGAGTTTGTTTTAATTTATATCAAAAGTTTGCAAAAATACATTAATATAAATAGAAATTCTGAATATTGATTTTTGAAATTATTGATTCTTCTAAAACAAAATAAACAAGTAATATTTTATATTATATCTACCAATTTAATTTTTTCATAGAAGTTTTAACTTTTTAATTATTAACAAATTAAAAAATAAAAGCGTAATAAATACACAAAAAATAGAAATATTTGAACTCTGCTCATAATAATCAAATATTATTCCAAGATGCAGTCCATATTCCTTCATTATTTAATTTTTATTTTTATTTTATGTCATAATGTATAGCAACAAAAACTAAAGTGTCATCTAAAATACCATTGTTAATTTGCTACCTATATAATTTCTAGCATAAGTACATCGTCAAACGAACCAATTCATAAACAAATACAAATTTGGAGAGAAGAGGGAGAAACAGAGAGAGGCACAATGGAGAACTTCACCCTCAATGCTCTTCCAAGCATTAGGGAAAGCATCTCTGTGCACCAACTCATCAAGGCACTGCAAAATCCTGCCATCGATGAAACCGACTCAGACAATGACGACCACAACTATGACTCAGCCGACGACGGATTTTCATTCGGCATTTCGCCGGAAAATAGTTGCGAAACTACACCGGATCTCACTGCAGACGAGATAGGCATTGTTTGATTTCCATTCACACCCCATTATCCATGGATGATACAGATACAGATGCAAGCCCCGCTACAACCAGAGGCAGCTGGTGAAATTTTCGATGTACCCAAAATTGCGCCAGGGTCGCTATGAAAAGTTGGTCGACCGGATCGATAAGGAGATGAAACCCGATTCATGATTTTCTCTTCGGGGGAAGGAGTCATAGTGATGGAAAAGAGAAGTTAGGGTTCTTCGAGAAGGGAAGTTCGAGTGTCACGGGCAAGAAGAAGAAGAAGAAGGATAAAGGAAAGGCCAAGCGGAAGGAGTTGAAAGATGCGAACAAAACGGATTACGTCGAAGAATGGCGAGAAGGGGTTCTTGTGAAAGCGAGGAGAAGATCGTTCTTGCCGTATATCGGGTTCTTGGGTGCATATCGGGTGTTTTTTTTTTTCAATCTTCCTTCAGGCATAATTGCTGTTTTCTTATTCATTTAATTATTTGATAAACATGCAAAAAAGGGGTGTGTCATTGTGTGAAAAATTTGAATTGGGCGAGCGCAGAGACAGACATTAGGCAGAGTGTTTAAACATTAGGAAGTAATGTTGGTGTTTGGTTGAAAAATTATAGATGAAGAAACATGCATGTATAGGGAAATGGGAAGAGTTGAAAATAATTGAACAGGGACAACAGAAAACTGTTCAAAAATTTCTCTTTTTTTTTTTTTCTTAATTCGATTTAAACTGAGGAAGTTGGTTTTTGACAAGAGACCAAACAAAGAGGACTAACGTGCATTTTAGTTTTTATTTGCCTCCAAAAGTTTTAATTTGTTTAAATATAAATTATATTTACTCGTGCTTATATAAGAACATTGGAACAATAATTAATTGTTTCCAAGTACCGTTGTTAACAAGCAATTACATTTGAACCGTCCGATTGAAGCATATATAGTGGTTTAGGATACCGATTTGCTTTAAAATTCAAGATGAATGGTTCGGATCACCTTTTAGTCTGGTATCTCATGATGTTAGTTGTGAGGTCACACCGGTATGTAATAGCATGACTAGAGCGGAGTATGTCTCGTGAGTATCGGATCTACTTTTTGGTTTAATGGTTTTAAAACCGTCCGAGCCGCTTTAAGATCTGTGCACATAAAAATAAAGTGGATACATATGGATTTTAAAGCGGAACGGACGGTCTTGCAGAGCCTATAAAAAAAATTGCTAAAAATTATACGGAGACTTTAGGATTGAAAACGGAGTGGATATATCTGACCTGTATATTCGAAAAATTATAAGATCCGTGCGCATAAATATTGAAGCGGATACATATGGATTTTAAAGCAGAACGGACGGTTTTGTAGAGCCCATAAAAATTGCTAAAAATTATACAGAGACTTTAGGATTGAAAACGGAGTGGATAATATCTGATCCGTATATTCGAAAAAGATATCCGACTATTTGTGTGGATACGGATATAAATACAGATGAATTTTAAGTTTTAATTATTCTTGTCCGAATAGTAAATATATACACACATACAGTTAATATAGGGGGAATTTCATGTATACACCTCAAAAACTTCAAAATTACGTATTTGCCCCTCAAAAATTCATAATATCATATTTATCCTTCTAAACTTCAAAAACTCACAAATTTACCCATTTTATTGTCTTTTCTATTAAAACTCATTGTAAATTTATAAAATGCCCATTATACCCTTCATTCATAATATGTCATTTTCCAGAACAAATTCTTGATTATTATTATTGTATATTCCCTTCTATTGAGGAGAGTATTATCAAGCATGGATATTACAAGTTTTGTTGGTCCCTCTTTTGTGAAGCGATCTCTCTGGAATTCGTTGTGTTTCTTTTGCCCTTGGTGCCTTCTGTTCTATCTCTTCTTCAGCGACCCATTTGTGTACCTGCTGGTATGGCATCTTTTGTGGTACCGGTTAAAGCTTCTAGTACTATTCCTTCGCTGGTTGGGCCTGTACCTCCTGTCAGACCACGCCCCTGTAACTCGAGTCTTCTTAGCTCAGTCCGAGGTGTTGATAGAAGCTACAGCTGTCCAACTATCTCATCGAGGAGATCTTTCGGTGTCTTGGTTACGCCTCAACAACTGTTATTTTGGCCGTCAACCTAAATCATGAAAATCACTTGCTCCAATATTTTTTTTAGAATTCAGATTTTAGAAAATAGAAAGGATAAAATTTCATTATTTTGAGCAGTTCGTACATGCTTTGAGGCATGATTTTCTCTTGCAGTTTCCATCTCCTTTGCAAATGATAAGAAGCTGAGTTGGTAGATGTGCATTTTGATAATCTTGAGTTTCAATGCAATAGGAAAGTATGACTCTTAGTGTTTTTATGAATTTGCAAATATGATAACGTTCAAATAAAAGGAGGCCAACAATGTAAGGGTTTCATCACCAAATCTTTACAGCTAGAACTGGTATGGTCAATTCATTACCGAATTGGTACCTTCTTTCTTTTTCTTACTGGCATTAATGCTAATTTCATTCCAAAACAAACTCTTGGGCTGTAATTTTTTTTTAGAATGATTCAATTTCAACGGCTTCTATATTTATTTGTTCTAGTTGCTTTCCACTGTATATAAAATTAATTGTTCTAGTTGCAATTAGTTTTTATATGAAGAAGTAGGCGATTGCCTCCTGTAAAAGGGAAATATTACATGAGTTCATATGTACAAGACAAGACACACCTCAAAGGTGGAAACACCAGAGGACCAAGAGAAAATTCAGAGAACAAGGGTATAATGGGTATTTTATAAATTTAAAATTAAATAGAAAAGACAATAAAATGGATAAATTTGTGACTTTTTGAAGTTTAGAAGGGTAAATATGATATTACGAAGTTTTGAGGGGGAAATATGTAATTTCGAAGTTTTTGAGGGGTATACATGAAATTCCCCATATTATGAAAAAAATTATATTTTTCACTCTTAGTATAGATAAATATTATGAATTTTGATATTTTTTTAATAATATATATATATTTTAAAATAAATATCCGATCTAATATGATCTAATTCGATCTGTATTTGTATCCGTCTAATATTCAGTTGTATCCATATCTGGAAAATAAATATGAATATGAATTTACCAGCATCTGCTCTGTTTCCGATTTGTTTCACCCCTTCTCTTCAATCTTGAATATTGTTTACACAATTTTTATGGTCTTTGGTTCATTTACAACTTGGACCTCAAAAATATATACCAATTTATTGTATTTAATATAGGCTATTTTTATAAATAGATATGAGTAGAACTAAGGTGTTCTTAAGCCCACCAAGTCCCTTTGTGAGCTTAACTAAAAAATCTATCGGATTTTGACTTCAAACGGTGCGTCCAAACCGTTGAAACTGATCTACTTCATGAGTGATGCGTTTACATGTCAATTTTTAAAATTTTTGAACTAATTTAGTTTGAAGTCAAGCGGTCAAAAAAAATAATTTATAAGTTAATTTTAATGAGTTCATTTTTCATTATTTTTTGACCGCTTGACTTTACACTAAACTAGTTCGAAAAATTATAAATTTGACATGTAAATGCATCACTCATGAAGTAGAACGGATTCAACAGTTTAGATATATCGTTTGAAGTCAATCCGATAGATTTCACAAAGAGGCTTGGTGAGCTTAAGAACACCTTAGTTCTACTCAATATATATTGTTAATTATAAATTGTTATACAAAAAGTATATATTCCAGCTATTTAATATGAGGTTGGCTAATATAGTAATATACCAACGTTGACACGGAGAATTTCGTTATATTAAGTGGGTTTTTTGTGATTTTGAAGTTCAAATAGTCGATATGAAGTGCTCAACGTATTCTTCATATTAAAATGTGCTTGGAGATCAAATTTTATATTTTTTTTGAAAAATTTTACTATTTATTTCGGATTTTTTTAAATCAATGTTTTAATATGATGATTTTAAAAAATCCTAAATAAATAGTAAATTTTTTTCATAAAATGTAAAATTTTGGTCTCCAAGCACATTTTAATATGGAAAACACGTTGAGCACTTCTAATCGACTATTTGAACTTTGAAATCGCAAAAACCCACTTGTTATATCGAAGTGCTCTGTACCAGCGTTGATATATTAGCCAACCTCATTTAATATTAACTAATCAATTTAAAAAAAACAATATATTTTTGTTGTGTAAAATACAGTTCTTGTTATTTTTTTCAACTATATATCTTTGAAAATACTTTTTTTATATCCATTCCACAAAAATTAGATTCATCCGTTAGTATTAGTTAATAAATCTATAAGGGATAGCAACTTAAGACCGCAACTACTTATTTATACACGATGTTATATAATATTGTAATTTTCTAATTATACAACAAAATAAGAATTGCGAATATAAAAGGAAGTATGCTTATACGTACAATTATTTTTGTTAGAAATAACTATTTTAATATTAAAAGCATACAATAACCTGATTATTTTTTATCATTATATTTTAAGGGGGAATTTCACTATACCTCTTGAAAACTTCAAAATTACGTATTTCTCCCTTTAAATTTTGAAATTACGTATTTCCCCCTCTAAATTTCAAAAACTCACAAATTTACCTATTTTATTGTCTTTTATATTAAAACTCATTCTAAAATTTTAAAATACCCATTTACCCTTTATTAAAAGCATATAAAAGCCCATCATAATCAATTTTGAATCTGAAGGGTTCCTCTACCGTCCGATCCGCACGTATCGCATTAAGATCTGTGCGTATCGCTTCAATATTCGTGCTGATCTAGCACGCACGGATCTAAAAGCAATTTTGGTGCGCATATCTAAAAGCAGTTCGGACGGTAGATGAACCGTTCAGATTCAAATTTGAGTATGATGGGCTTTATATGTTTTTAATAAAGGGTAAAATTGATAATTTATAAATTTAGAATGAGTTTTAATATAATAATGGGTAATTTATGAGTATTTGAAGTTTAGAGGGGGAATATGTAATTTCAAAGTTTAGAGGGAGAAATACGTAATTTTGATGTTTTTGAGGGGTATACGTGAAATTTCCCCATATTTTAAAGGCAACTAGTTTACTACTAAAGATAACAAGTTTAATTATACAACATATCCGCTAAAAAAAACTAGATAATTGACAAATCAAGAGGATGCAACATATTTCATAATATAATTTAACGAACTGTCTATGTGCATAAGCGATATTTTACTATTGAGTTTAGGTATAGGTTACACATTTTAAATAGGTAAAATAATAGTTCTTAGAATAACTATGCTGTCAGACAAAATTTAAATCATTTGATTTGAAACAAATGGTGCAAATTTACCTAGACATGATCAAATAATTTAACACAATTATTACAGAGTTGAATCTCCAACAAATCACTTGTTTGGGGTTGTCTAGTTAAGAAAACGGTTTCAAATACAACATATTGTTTTTTTGGTGTTTGTCTAAAAGAACGGCTCAAATACTTTTATTATTATTTATTTTTGCTAACTTGCCCATAGGAGCTAGTACTAATTTTTATTTTAGAATTTCAATACTGGGCCAAACTTTATTCATCCACAATATATATCGAAACTTAGGAGCAAAGTTAGAGTGTAATGTGTTCGCCAAGAGGATTTGGTAAGCACAACTCCAAATGTATATCGGATCGGCTTCAAACGGTGAATTCAAACTATTGAAATTCATGTACTTCATGAGTGATGCATGTACATGCAAAATTTTGAAAGTTTCGAATTTATTTGCTACAAGATCAAGCAATCAAAGAAATGATAAAAAATGAATATATAAAACAACTTATAAAATAACTTATAAAATGTTCATTTCTTCGACCGCTTGATCTTGTAGCAAATAAATTCGAAACTTTCAAAGTTTTGCATGTAAATGCATCACTCATGAAGTACATGGATTTCAACATTTTAGATTCATCGTTTGAAGCCGACCCGATATACTTTTGGAGTTATGCTCACCAATCCCTCTTGGTAAGCACATCACACCCTAGCTTTGCTTGAAACTTAGATTCAGTTTAGGAATTGAATCAAAATTGAAGATATTATATCAATTTAAATTGAAATTTAAGAATCCTCCGTTACTTTTTTTTACTTTAAGAAGGATGAAAAAAAATCCAAAATGAAATCAACCAACAAGAGATTAAGTTTTCTTAAGGTTTAATTTGTTTTTTTAGCTTCTTTAGCCGCTTAATCCTACCGAACACTGGTTACTTAGTGTGGATTATTTTTTAGCATCCTTTTGTCCAGATTCTCTGTCCGAATTTTAAGACACATCTATCATTTCTTTTAGCTTCCTTAGCTTTCATCTTTCACTCTTAATCCCTTATTGCCGAACAGTTCCAAAACTAACTAAAAAAAATCTAGTTAATAATTCCGATTTAATTTAAATTTTGAAATCTATCACCCGGATACTTTCTTCTAATCTATTGAAGAATTCTTCAATAGATAAAAAGGGAAGAAGTTCCTAATCTATAACTTGTCAATAAAAACCGCGAGGAAACAACAAGAAAATTAGAATTACACATCCCATGTTTGGAGCAAAATTATCTTTATTCTATTCTAGTAGCTGAAAACTTTTGCTGCTTTGATTTGTTAATAATTTTGACTTTCCTTGCATAACTTACCTTTTCCCAGCTTGACCTTCTAGATAATTTTCATTTTTCTTTCCGTCAGATTTTCCATTTTTACCCCCGTCTAGTACATGGAGATGAGATGGAGGGAAATGTCAACTATGTTTGCTTCCAAGAAACAGAAACAAACAGATGTCAAGCACCAAAGATAATTGACCGAAATTTTTATTAATATCCAAAAAAATATTAAATTTTAAAATCTACACGTCATGCATAGAAATTTCAAAATATGTCCAAACTGGAGATTAAATTTCCGATTTCATACAAACTTTCTGCAAAAAAAAAATTTCGGTTCTAGGCAGTCCGAAACCGGAGATTAAATTCCCGGTTCTAAGAACCGGAGATTAAATTTCCGGTTCTAAGTTTTTTTAATTAAACAAAAATGTTTATAATTTATTTATTTTTTGTATTGAAATATTAGAAATATTTTATATATTTATGTAAAAATAGATGAAATACTATATAATTTGATTTATTAGAAAAAGTGCAACAAATAACCAAGATCAACATTTTTCAGGCCAGATTTTTTGCGGCTGTAAGAAAAATTAAAATATTTCTTTGTGTGTTATTGAACAAAATAAAAATGTTTTAAATTTGAGTTAATGATCCCAGTTCAAAAGTCACTTTTAGGTAAATACAGAAAATATTTGTATTCTTCTATTTTTAAAAATACAAAAAAAAGACTACGACAATTTTGAGTTAAAAAAGCTTAGAACAGTTTTGGATTCTTCTATTTGATTCAAATGCCTCTTTCTGTTTAATTAAAAAAAAACTTAAAATCGGAGATTTAATCTCCGATTCTTAGAACCGGGAATTTATTAATCTCCGGTTTTGGACTGCCTAGAACTGAAATTTTTTTTGCGGAAAGTTTGTATGAAACCGGAAATTTAATGCGAAGTGCGAGGATCTGTTTTTGAAGTTTACAAGCTGAATCTTATAATCTCTTTAATGCTATATTCCGGTTGTCAAATCGCATAAAGTTTAAAGGAGTTGATAATTATTTTTGTTAAAAAAACAAAAACAAAAACTTGTTTTGTTAGCATTAATTAGGCTATCAGCCCTCATTTATGACATAGAATCCAGCTTTTTTTTTTTTTCTCAAAGCGGTTCATTAATTTTCTATACATTTCCAGCTAAGAGATCTGAAGAGGAAACGAATACTTTTCCATCGTTTTCCGAAAAATCAATTAATTATCCGCGTAAAGTAAAAAATGAGGAGGGTAGCTTTCCACGTGGATGATCGATGTTTTCCTTTCCATTTTCTTTGCACATGAAATAATTGAACGCATACCTCCAAGTTCCGAGTTGCGACTGTTGGTAAATTGATCAAAAAAGAAATTGCGAAGAAACCGTTACAGGAGATGAGGAGATAATGTCATATGATTCGTCATTATGGAAAGCACAGCACGTGCAAGGCATGTATATTCAACGCGTGCTTCTTTTACAAGGAAAGCGGATTTGAACCCTCGTGGCCAAGTAATCTGGACTCAGCTCAGCCCCCGGCTCATTCCATGCTTCGGAAACAAGTAATTTATTCGCTACACCTGGCCTTGGTGCACCCTCAAATGTTGGGTCAGGACTCAGGATTCTTTTCTCACAACCGGATCTTTGTCTATTTGAACCTTCAAGACAGTATTAATCGGGGGTGGAATCAGATATTTAAATTAATAGATGTCAGATGTGAACTAAATTAATTATATAAAAATATTATTATGTGAAAGAGAGTTAATTTTGTAGCATTCGTATTATTTTACTCTTAACTATACAGAAATTATATATAAATATATATTTTTTTAAAATAAATAAAAATCAATTGATCGTATTAATATAAAATAAATTGTTTTAAAATTCATACTATGAAAATCTGAACGGTCTGCATTTTTCACGAACCAACTTAAATCTTAAAATATCTTACAGAACTTAAATCTTAAGATATCTTAAATTGAACTAAAAAATTAGAAAGTTCCTGGTAGATAAGAGCATCTACATCCCAACAACTCAAATGAATTTCTAAATAACTGTTAACTACTTTTTAGAAATTAAGGTCGCAAAAGTTTCTAAACTTTACATATCTGAAATTAATTTTAGAGTTTCTATTAAGCCACGTCAGCAATAAACTAAAAATGAGAAATCATTTGAGCTAATTATTTGGCCAGCATAGAGTTTATAAACAGTTTCTTAATAAGAAACTTTAATGCATAGTTTCTAAATAAGAAACTCTCCCACATTCCTAAAACTGAATTAAAAACTACCACATGAGATTAGAAACTCTAATAATACCAGGGATGTAGATGCTCCAAGAAGCTTAAATATTCAGTGATTATCTTAACAAAATAAAATAATAGCAATTCAATAATTTTATGCATGTTTTAGATTATCTAAATTTTAATATCAATTAACATTTTACGAAGATACAGTTACATATATATGTGTCATTTGTTAATCATTGCTAAATTATTAGTGTCAGAATATATAATATCTACTAATTATAATAAAGATGATAACATAAGAATTAACAAAAAAAAAAAAATTTGGATCAATAGATATTTGATATGGTTGTTGATCCTAAAAAAGTTGGAAATCAGTTTTTCAATATAATTATATGAATACAAAATCACCTCTTCGAGATTGATAGATTAGTCCAAAAAAAAATATTTTGAAAAGATTATCCAGAATCCACTATAGAAGAATCAATAAAGGACTAGTAGCGTGAACATGGTAAGATTTCCAAATTTGACGACCACTGTTGGGAATTTTACAACCATCTTTTGAATTAAATATTATCTTTCTAGAAGTACATATCACTTCTAACATACATGTTCTACACTAAATAACATTAATCAAACAAACATATCAGTTATTACACAAAATTATCCCAGTCAAACTCTATAATGCCCACATCATCACTTATTGCTTCATTTGCATGATACACATCTTTATAGAAACGATACAAATTCCACCCATCCAATGCATCACCATTATATTGTATGCATAATTAATTAATCTCTAACATATTTGTTATAATTAATGAATATACATGCAATTAAGTATTGACATAAATGTATCCAAGTATTAATACCTGTAATACCAAAATGTACATGACTATTCTGTCAAGTATTAACGCTAAAAATGAGAAGTATTTATATTTGCCAATATATACACATACAACTACATATAACGAAAAGAGCTAGTGTATACATCTATAAAACAAAAAAATGTACACCTACAAAAAAATAAATATATTACCTAAAAAAAGGTTACCATAAATTAATTGATCTAATGCCTACAAAAAGAAGTATTAACACAGATATAATGACGTATTAATATCTGTAAAAACAAAATTTAACATTTACACATCACAAACAGAACTATTCTCCTACTTATAAATCTATAAAACAAAATATCTACACCTACAAGAGATGAATATATTACCAGAAAAAAAAATCACTAGAGTTGAATTGATCTAAGGCCTGCAAAAAGAAGTATTAAAAGAGATATAAGAAAGTATTAATAGCTGTAAACACAAAATTATACATTTACACATCACAAACAGATATATTCTCCTACTTATTATACACATCAAGTACTTATAACATATAGATCAAGTATTAACATCTCATACAAACAAACTTATACATAAATCATACGAACTAAACTTATACATTCAATCATATATTTAGATTAGTTCTGTCAGGTATTAATACAAGATATATCAAGCAATTTCTATCAAGCGATTTCTTATTAAAATGATGAAATTAACACAAAATAGACAATTACATCATCTTCGCAAATCAAATTGTCAGAAACATCTCAAAATCCAGCAAAACTGAAATATAATTGTGTATATGAACTAGAAACGAAACGATCTATCATTATTAATTCACCAGAACAAAAACAAACTCGAAATCAATAAAAAGTCAAATATTAACCTCGCTGATCACCTTTCAGAATCACCGATTCAGCTTGTGAGAACTAAGAAGAGAGCACCGTCGCAAAGAGATGATAGATCGACTGAAAAACCACAGGAAATCGCTTCCAGTTTCGAAATCGCCACACAATCACCTCAAAATCGCTAGAAGCTTCGAAAAAGAAAAAAATGGAGAGAAAGGAATATTTGAATTTCAAAATAGAAGGTCCGATATCGTTGTTAGTCGCGATCGGTAGTTAGTGGGGACCACCACGTACCGTTATGGAAGTTAATCGCGACGGGATATCCTGCGGATACGATGCGGGTACTCAAGTGCGGAGATTAGAATGATTATTCATATTCTTATATAGCCATTAGATTTTAGAATAATAATAGTTCATCAGTCATTATGATTTATAGATACTATTTACATATTATGACTATATTAAATATTCACTTGAAAGATAAAACAGTTTCCATCATTAATAAAAAAAATATAAATTATATTTCTCTGCAAATGAAATTGATCGTGAGGTACAGAGGTAGTTGGGAATAGTTTAGGAGAGATGTTGGCTATGTAAAACTTAATTTTTATTTTTTCAAAAGCTTTATTTTCTAACCTTTCGACAACTGGTGTCAAAAGGTTGCAATTTTTATTTTTGTATATAAAAAATATATTTGATGTAAGTTTTTTTTTTTTTGGTATCATTTAAACGTCCAGAAAAGTCCCCGGTCTTGTCATTTCCAAAGATGACAGTACACCGGGTCTAGCCAAACTCCCCAAGTCAAAACTCTCCTTAGACACCGCGTCTCTCTTACCTCCGTCACTTGATGTCTCTCAATCTTTTCTATCCCTATATAATCGCCGCACCATATCAAACCAACTATTGCACGAAAGAAGTATTAAATTACAGAGAGCAGCAGAAAGAAGCTACAGAAGCAGAGAAAATCTATTCAAAACAGATCAACAATGGATACAAGCCCAGTGAGGAATCTAACAGAGGATCCCCCACCACCACCGGCAGCTAGCCCGACCCGCTATGGCCGTGAACCCAGCTTCACAGAATCAAGTACCCCCAATCACTATTACTCTGATTTCGAGCCGGCTGACGAAGAAGACTACGATTTGGCCGAGGAGGATTTCTCATTTGCCTTCTCGGCCCCGCGCCAGAGCAAGAGCCCTGACATCACGGCCGACGAGTTGTTCTCACAAGGACATCTCCTTCCTCTCTACCCTGCCTTCTCTAAATTCAAGTCGTCTGGTGAAGGAGAGAAATCAACCATGGATGAGCTGGAGATGTTCGAGACGGCCAGCACATCTCATCCAGAGACACCGAGTGATCGCTGCGACTGGGTCCCACAGTCAGCACCTACCTCGCCGTGTAGAAAAAGCCGGTCGACTGGATCAGCTCGAAAGTGGATTTTCCATGATCTTCTAGCCGGTGCGAGGAGTCAAAGCGACGGGAAAGAGAAATTTGTTTTCCTGGATAAGTTCGCGAAGGCCGGTAAGGGTAAGGCACCGGTTGAGACCAAGGTGGAGAAGAGCGTGAAGGTTGAGAAGAAAGATGGAAATGGCAAGAAGAAGGAGGTTGATCTTGCCACGGCGTACAAATCGTTTTACGGGTTGAGAAGGGATAAGGGGAAATTGAAGGAAGGAGAGAAGAGGAAATCATATCTTCCATATTTTGGGTTCTTTGGTGGTGGTTTGAATGCTTTCACCAAGACAAGTTATCCATATTGATTTTTTTTTTTTTGTTAATTTTGGTTTATTACATGAAAATAACATGACTGCTTTGATTTCCTTTTTCTTTTTGGGGGAATTTTTTGTGTTTTTTTTTCCGGAAAAAAATAATCTCGGACATTTATTGCGAGATAGCTTGATTTCCGGTTATCAAGACAAAGGCGTCAAGCAACATCAGTGTTACGGTACATTATGGTTGAAATTGGAGACGCATAAAAAATCAGCCAACCGCAATTGAGTTCTTATTGGACCACAGTTCAACTGTCAATCAAGGCGCCTTTTTTTTTATTTTTGAATTCAATTATTTTATAGGGTTCGGGGAAATACTATGTCAATAATGTAAATATCTGTTATAAGAAGGTAATGTATATAATTGCTCATATATGTGTTTCTTCATTGTGTGAGAGATTATTCTGAGATATTGAATTTTATGATATAGTCCGGATGTAGCTTATTAAGTTGCATCCATTAAATTTTGAATGGTGGTAAATTGTTAAGAGAATATATGGAGCCAGAGTGGAAGTTTCATATTGGAGGAGCTGTTCATTTTTGAACGGATAATAATAATAGCCGTGAGAAAAGTCTGATTTTGGGTCGATTCGCCTCTTAATTAAATGCCTTTTGGGTCAATAGGAACGACCAACGATATAATAATTTTGATCAACTTATTAGGTCTCTAAACTTTGGTACTCGTTAGAATAGTATGTATCTCAGCGCATCTCCGTTCCATTAATTTTAATTATTTTTTTAATATCTGTTAACTACTAAATAAAAATTAAATCTCTCTTAATTTATAAATTTTCACATTTTTTAAATTAAAATTAGAGTTTCTATTAAGACCACTTTCTTGCAAGAGAAAGAAACTTCAGCCAATAAATTTGCCAGCGTAGAGTTTATAACCGATTTCTTAATAAGAAATTTTTATGCATAGTTTCTAAATAAAAACTCTCGTACATCTGAAAAATCTAAATAAAAATTGTCACTTTAGATTAGAAACTTTAATAATACTATGGATGGAAATACTCTAGTATTTTACAAAATAATATGTTTGATTTAAATTAATCAATTATGAAATAGATTTTATCCATATTCTTATTAGAGAAATAAAGTAATATGTTTGAGTAAAAAAATAAATAATTTTAATTTGTTCAGTACATGATTAAAGTGTGAAAATATCACTAATCTATTGTGATTTATTTCATCTTTTAATCTTTATACAAAACAAACTCAAAACACGATTTATGACATGAACTCATTACTTGAGAAATTTTGAATATTAATTAGATAGTTAAACGGCGAGGTCTAATTTTTAAAAGAATACAATATCACGATTGACACGACACACCTCTTATATATGTTTATGTTATTATTTTCGTATAACAATAATTGATTTTATTTTAAAAATTCTAACAATATTTGTTCTCTTTTTAAAAGGTAATAAGAATACATAAGTATATGTTTATGCATGCGCGTATATCAATATTAGATACATGTATGATATGACTCAGATTGTCTATATGAAATATAGGAATACGTACAAATCATGAAGGATATTATTTTTTGTGGGAAGTTAGGTTCATTTGTCAAGCCTAGCTACAAGCAAAAATTCAACTCAATACCTTCAACCGCATGAAAACAAAAACAATAGAATGAATTCAACATAAAATTAATAATAATGGAAATGAGAATGAGAATAGTAAATAACAGGAATTTAGAATGCCAGCGGTCGCCGGTCGGATAATTTTATATAATTAATCGAAAGTCTGAGCTGCTGACCTCTCATCTGGTGATATGATACGAATTCTCTTGGTGAAGCCACCTCACAGTACACCTGTACGTCTAGAAAGGAACAAAATATCTATCTCTTTTGCGGACTTATCCAAACGAGGTTTGTTAGAAAAGGAAAACGAAAGGCTACTTTACCATTTCAACTTTCTAGAAGGTCAATCAATACTCACAATTCTCTCCTTCATACGGGTCAAATATTCTTTTTTTTTATTTTATTTTTGAGGATAGGTCAAATATCTTTCTAGTTGTTAGAGAGATCTTCCCTTATTATACTTCCGAGTTGTTTGGATAGAAATCTTTTGCGGTGGTCTGGAAACTTCATGACAAAGTAACAATCCTGATTAACAGTTTAAATCAAATGTCATATTTGTACACAACTTCACATCACAACATGTCATACTGTTTTATCAACACGTAGCATTTCCCAAATGATTTTCCTGCATTTTTGAAAAATATTGTCTTTTTTGCGTAAAGAACCTCGAAATAATTATTACGTCAAAATTGCATAACCGTCCACACGACTCTTTTTGAGTCTCATAAACGATGATATCCTTTAATATTGCTTGACAGGCCAAAGTCGCATTCAGCTGTACCATCTCTTTCCAGTTAGCGGTACAAATTAAGACAGCCACAGCCCTACCAAAAAGTTCTAGAATCTATTAAGCGATTGTTAGGTTTATTCTAATTAAATTATCATAAAGAATAAACAAAAAGTATAAACAAAAAGTTGCTTGATTTGATGTGCTTTGTCGCACCTAGCTTAATTAATATATGAACTTTTGTTTGTCTCGTTCCTCAATTCCATATAAATGTTTTTTTTTTTTTGTGTTTACTAACTAATGCAAGAGCAAAAATATTTTCTTATATCCTTCAAACAAAAAACAGAGACTAATGAACTTCAAAAAAAAAAAAATGAAGAAATAAGTACACTAAAACCAGAAATGAACCATCACGAAACATTTTTCTTAGATTACATAATTTTTATTTTTCAATAATAGTCAAATGGGAACTTCAGAATGTAAAACGAGTTTTAAAAAAATAGTTAGTAAAATTGAATAAATTTTTGAATTTTTCAAATTTAGAAGAGTAAATATAATATTATGAATTTTAGTGGAGAAGTACGTAATTTCGAGATTTTTGAGAAATATATGTGAAATTCTCCCACTATTTTCTTAGTATAGCTAGCAAGAGTTCAAAAGTTGAAATTAGACACATTTTTTTTTTTTTTTCAATTTTAGTAAGTAGGAAGCATAATAGGTCTGATGCTCATCGGAGACCATTTGGATTCGATGGACAGTATTTTTGTCAGATTCACTTCAAGATGAATGTGCACTTGATCCGCATAAATATAGAAGCAACACGCATGAAAGGTGAAGCAAATCAGATGGAAGCACCGTCCATTAAACTCAAATTTTGTGTGTCAGACCCACTCTGCTCTCTAATAAGGAAAAATATCAATTTCTGACCCAACTGGACCGAACCCGAATCCAAACCAACTCGATGATTAAATGGGTCGGAGTACTGTTCTAGAAACTTTTAGTCAACTCAGGTTAGATCCAGTTCGAGCCGAACTCGAGCCCACCCATTTCATTATATCCCATGAAAGTTGAATGTGATGTTACTGTAGCAATAAACAGTGACACCCATCTTGATCACCGTTTGATACAAGATGGACGGCTCATGTTGTTTTGCGTTGATGTTGGCTTCCGTCACCTAACACTACTTTTGTCTTCGCTCTCGACTTTGCGCTTCTTGTTTAAAAAAAAAAATAAAACTTTGCCCTTCTTAAATGACAAAAAAAAAAAAGACATTTGTTCCCGCTGGATATCATTATGTGTGCTTTCATTATTATAATTTTGCAAGTCCTGGTATTTAATATTCATTTGTTCACACATGCACTGATGTTAATATAAAAAGACAATTAATTAGAAGACTAAACCGACTAACGGAGTTTAACAACAGATTTCAAGATGAGATTCAAATATCATGATTGAGCCATATCATGAGTTCCTTTATTTTCATTTTTTTATTTGCAACCAACTTGACACATCTTTTGTTTTTTTCCCCGAACTGCAGAGTTACTAAGAGAAAATAAGAGCATGTCATATATATCCATTAGGCAAATAGAAAGGTAGAGACAAGGACTGCAAGCCAATTAGGTAAATAGAAACACATTTTGTAATGCAAATAAAAAGGGAGAGGCAAAATTGTAATGTAAATAGAAAGCACCTTTCTCCAAAATAGTATCTTAATTGCAATTAGAATTTGTAAATAGGAAGCACCTTTCTCCCCATTTTGCAAAAAAGTGCTAAGAAATTATCTTAATTGCAATTAACAGATTGACAGCCACAAAATTCCATGCAACCTTTATTGTTAAGGCTGACAACATCAACACACTTATTCTATAGCTTAATCAGGTCTTTCCATTACAATTTATATATGGCCAAATATTTACCGAAATTTTTATTAATAGAAAATAAAATAAAAAAATAGCGACATTGAAGAACGAAGGCGGAAATTCGAGATATAACAAAGACGTTATGGATTATAACGTCCAGCTACAGTGTTTTTTTTGCTTGCTTGCTTCAGTTTGTGTTTTTTGAAAAAAAATTACTGTAGCTGGACGTTATAAACCAACGGCCTGGATTTTTTTTTTTTCAGCGCGTCCCTGGCCGTTATGGACCATAGCGGCCCATATTAATTAGGTGCTAATCTGGCCGTCATGGTCCATAACGTGGACGTTATGGACCATAACGTCTTTGTTATATCTCGAATTTCTGCCAAATCGTTCTTCAATGTCGATATTTTTTTATTTTATTTTCTATTAATAAAAATTTCGGAAATATTTACTTTGAGCTCCTCTTGTCATAGATGTCACCTAGAAAATACTGGTGCTAATAATTCAAGATTAGGTGTCAACTTGAAAATATTAAAAAAATGCTGATGCTAACTGCCAATAACTTTCTTTCTACTTTGATATCCTCTTGTCATAGATTTCATTTACAAATAATTATCACAGCTAATATGTTGCTCATAATTTTGAAATTGTTCGGAATAAGAAAGGAATTCGGATCACCCAGGTACCTGACTTCGTCAAATTACAAACGGACGGTCCGGATTAGTCTTTTAACTTGGCACAAATCTCAAACAAACTTTTCTTTTTCAGACTTTGGTTCGGCTGAAATTAATCTGAACTGTCCGTTTGTAATTTGCTTGATTAACTTTGTTATTTTTTTCTTTTTCTTTTTTATTTAGTTTGTATTTAGCTGTGATTTTTATTAATACCCTCCAAAAATAAAAAATTAGCAAATCTGCCCTCGATTTTTTTTTTTAAAACGCTTTGACTGCCTCACGTTTGGGCGGTCCACTATTCATACCAAACCGCCCCACGTTTGGACGGTCACCTATGCATACCAGACCGCCCCACTGTGGGGCGGTTTGGTGTTTAATTTTTTTCTTTAGAGACAATATGAATAGCAAGATGCTGAAATCTAACACTAAAAATTCGAATTTGTTTTTAAATATTTGTTAGATTACTTCTTTTGATGTATTCGCATATTTATACTAAAATACGCTAAATTACTTGAAATTATGTTAAATTACACTGAATTACGTTAAATTACGCTAAATTATAATAATTTCGCTTATTATACTAAAATACGCAAAATTACGCAAAATTAGACCGATTTTGTGCCATCTTTCGTAAATCATAAAAAATTCTGAATTTTGCGTAGTTAAATTGTACTGTGTCTCTTTAGATCCGCCTCTACTTATGTTCATAATTATTTTCTTCGTCTAATTTGCAAATTTTATTATTCATATTTTAAACGTGTATTAGTTTTATCAATTCAAAACGGATATACAAATAAATGAATAATAATAAAATGTTTCGGATCAGGTTGCCCTTCGAAGTAATCAACTTCATTAAAATTGTCTACTAGGCTTAAAGCAATCAATAATAAAAGGTCCATTAAGTTTTGATGGATCCGGCCCGCTATCCATCATTGGGCCTCCACCTGGTCGATTCGCTAATTTCTAGCTTATATATATCTATAAACCCTGACTCTTCTTCTCAATCTCTTTCCCCGCCGCCGTTGTCCATCCTCCCTCCCTGTATCTCGTCCCAGTGTTCGTCAATGCGATCCAATAATATACATGTTTTTTCGTTTCATGTTAACTTGTGAACCTGGAGATGCTCCGACGAGCAATGCTAATTTACCGATGAGATATCTTTTTATGAAAAGGGATCTGATAATCAACCCCTTTCCTGGAGCAGATTAGCAACTCTCGGAGCATTTTTTTTTTTTTTTTTTGTATACTTGATCTCTTCTTTTTCGAACTTGTTTGTGTTTTTGTTTTCTCGATTGGATTCGAAAGCCAAAGAGGTAGCTGTGATGAGTAACGCTTTTTTCTGACACCTCTTGTATGAGAAGGGTTTTATTCTTAAAATCCTTCGCTGAGCAGATTTAGCAACTCTCTGAGCGTTTGTTATTTAAAAGTGTTTATTATTTTTGTCGGATTTAACACGGTAACTCTCTAAGATCATACGAATTGGATTAACTATATCTTACTCTATTTTTTATTTTATCAATTTGACAGTGAGAGGTCGTTGTCTCACTTTTTGCTTCGTAATGTGTTTGTTTTAATATGAAATATCGCTAATGTAATAGAGGAATTGAACTGTAATTTTCTTATCTATTTACAATCTTAGTAATAGTAAAGATATTGTAAGTTTAACTTGATGACTTGCATTAAATTCAAACAATCGGTCAAACACTGCTACCAAATTATCCGCAGCTGTAGTTCATTATTTTACTTTTGTTGTTAATTAGGGTCGTCCTATTTATGGAAATTTTGACCGATCCAAAGTCACCTCTACGAACTTGCAAATATTTGAATGGTGCAAACCTGACAGTATTGTTTAAAAGTTCAATCAAGCAGAAGGTTACAAAAAATGTTAACTTTTAATCTTTTAATTCATATTGCATCACGCCTCCTGCTATATTATTTATCTTAATGAAGGACTTTAATTCTCTCCTTGTTTATTTTAATTCAAAGACTCATGTGTTTTCTTATCTATTTTAATTCTCTACTTTAAATATGCCTAACATGTCCTCAAAATTTAAAATAATATACATTTTGAAAATCGTATAATAATATAATTTTTGGCATTATAACAAATTATGTTGTTCTATATCATGTTTAGCACTTCGATTAAAAAAAATATTTGTTTTTAAATTTTCTGTTTATAAATTTATGTTGATAGAAATTATCTCATTATAATATTTAACTTTTCTTCAATAATATTTATTAGATCAAAATTAAAAAAATTGTTTCACTTAAAACCCAACATTTATTAACTAGATAGTTTTCGGAGTAAAATTTAAAAAATAGCCTTGGTTGTCTAAAAATCTCTAATTGAATCCAACAAGAGACAATCGCCCTACTAAATATTAGACTAGAGGAATTCACATCACCTCGGGTTACCTGACTGAATACAATTAAAATGGATGATCTAGGAATGTTCTTTTTTACTTTGCACGAATCTCAAAGCACAATTAATACTTGCCCCAGTGCTATCCCGAATAGGCACCAGCTGAGAGTAAATCTGGACCGTCTCTTTCAATTGTCTTGAGTTAGGTACCTAGGAGGATACGGATCCAGACTAGAGTAGGATTTAAATGCTTGGTCCAGAAACTCGCTCAATTATTTGTGGATCAATTATTTTGAATTTGAAAATGGAAATAAGAATATGTGACACAATTGAAACTAGTGTTGTAAATAACAGTATGCATTTGTTGGATGGATAGGCTACCGTCAAGCGATTAATTGAGAATAATTGACCATAATTGGAAATAATTGGTCGATTTGTCGGGAAAATCTGTGACGGTTTGGTCGCTACCAACGACTAATCGGCCTAAACGGCTGTATTTTACAACACTGGTTGAAACTTGAAAGACATGAGACATTTGAATCTTGCTCCAAACAAAACGATCTACAAATGATGGTTCAGCCAAGTATTCTCAGTCTCACAGTAGAGCTCATCAGTAGAAGCAACTTTTATGTTTCTAATGAACCTTCCTCGATCGTTCCTATTCAATTCACGATAATATCAGCAAATCTCTACTGTCTTCACACAAGCCGGCGCCAGGGCGTTGTTACAGGTCATCAAGGCGGTCTGGGGCAGTTTTTTAATTTCCAGGATGCAATTGTCTTTATTTTATTCTAGGTGGTGTTTGGTTGAGACCTAAAGTTTAGAAGGTTTAAATTAGTTATTTTTATTTAAGCCGGTCTAAGTTATTCATATTTGGTTGATTACTAAAGTTATGTCATATTTTAAATTATTTATTGTTTGGTTAGATTTTGGTGACTTAAAAGTATAGTTTATTTTTTGTGTCCACTACTGCAATAAGTTTAATGGAAAAATTGTGTAGGTCTTGCAATTTTTTTTTTTTTTACTTACCTTTTTCATTAACTTTTTTTTGTTTTTTGTTTACTTACCTTAGCTTGATTGTACTACAAAAACAAAACAAAGAAAACTAAAATAATTCCAATTTTTATTACTCCAAAACATAATACAAAAAATTGGTATCAGTTCAAACAAGCCTTTATAATACCATCTTAATTATAGTTGAAACATAGTAGTATAAAATTAGAGTCACATGATTTTTGCTGAGAAATAATGAAAACTTACTAATGAGAAATAACACAAAAGATACAAAAAAATGTATAACTACTATAAAAAAATTACAAAATCATATAATTTCAAACATAACAGTAAAAATTAATAGAAGGAATGTGAAATAATGTCATTACATAATTTCAACAAGATCCAAATGCAATTGCATAATAGCAACATATCTTACAAGGGTTCATGCTAGATCTAATCTTCTTTTTTTTTAATTTGTTCATGCTAAATGTAATCAAGCTGGTCCATTAATCGTGTGTTTTTAATTTGTCTATGTAAACAAAAGTTCATGATGGTCCATATTTAATTTGTCTATACTAGATTCAAATACATTTTTGTTATTTTTATTATTTAATTTGTCTATTACTAAATGTGAAAATTAAGTATTTTTGCTTTACGTAAAAGCTAATTTTTTCGAGTAATCAAGCTGGTTCATTGATAAATATTTTCATCAATCAAAGCCAAATGAAAACAAGTGAAAAGAGAAAAAAAAATATCACAACTTAGATCAATCAAGAGACTTCAAGCATATACAAATGCAAGATCGTGCGGAAAAAAGGAAATGAAAAATATGTTAGGCCACATAAGGGACTAAACATTAAACCACCTTGATAGGTGGCTTAACTTTTTGCACTTTAGGCCGGCTTAAAGTTTAGCTTATTTCATCTTAGTCCGGCTCAATTAAATCATATTTGGTGGTTTAACAGAGGCCTAAGCCCTTTATTCTATGATTTATACCACAATCAAACACGACCGAATCAAGTAAGAAATTATTATGCGGTAGGACAAAATTTCATAATAAAATATAATTTGATATTTATTCAAAATAACAAACATATTTTAATAGTTTTCTCAAAAAGAAAACATAATAACCTAAGAACATTTTCTGAAAAAAAAATTATGTCGAAAGATGACTAGTGTTACTTTTTTAGCCCTTGTGGTCGTTGTACCTTTCTGATTGCTTTATGTCTCTTTAGTTAAGGATTAAACAGAAAAAGAGACTTCTCATTTTGACCATCAAATGTAAAATTGTTAGATCGGTTTAGGGTTTAGGCTTTATTTCTGTATATCATCTTAAAGTTAAACCACCTTTCGTAGATATCTATTACGAAAAAAATTCTTTTAATATTTTTTCTCTCGTGTCTAACTTAAATCTTTTTAACTTTAAGTCTTCACCGAATAAAAATAGTTTATGCTGGTCTATCTTGAAAAAATCAATAGTTAGATCTTTTAACTTTAATCTCACCGAACATGATTTTACACTTTGTTTGGATGGGGAGTAGAGGAAGGGAGCGGAGGTCAAGAATAAAAAGAAATTGAATGTAATAGAATAGGAAGATTAATATATTTAATCTCTTTGTGTTTGAATGAGTAACGAGAGAAATAAATGTAATTTTTATTCTCGTCTTATTTCTTGGATTGTTGTGTTTTGGTTTTCCGTTTTGTCATTTATTTTAGAAAATTTATGCGGATTTTAGGAGCAAGCACGAGTTAAAATTCCACTTACTTTCGATATATCCAAGGATTTCATTTATTTATTGTATTTTTCATATATGATAATTGTACTTTGTATTGTCTACTTTTCAAAAGGTCGTTCTAATAATAATAGATGAAGACGACAATAATAAAAATCATGATGATAATGATGATGATACACATGCTTATTTGAGTTCCAAAAGAAATTTGACAAGTTCAAAAATTAATGATTCAAATATAATTTGACTTATTAATTCAAAAATAGTTTATTTACTTATAATATATATAAATATAACACAATTTATAAGTTTAAAGAATTTTTTTTTTTTAAATTCGTTTGATTCATTTATTCATTCGCAAAAGCGTTTAAAATAAATAAACTTATTGTATAATCTACGGATGCTAAAACTTAAGAATCCGCATCCTCTGCATTACACACCGTTTGTGAGTTAATCTCCGGACCGTTCAATAAAAAATCTTGACCAATCCGATCGTAGCGCAGGGGACCCTTTAATATTCGTGCAAATTTAAATCAGACGGTCTTGATCTTAACTCAGAGGATACGAATTCAAAATTTAACGAGGAATACGCTGCGCGTGACATTTCATATCAACCACAGATGATCTGAATTATCCGCGCATTTGGACATCATCTGACGAAGGAGAGCAACCTGACCTCGTCACAGTTCAAGACTTCAAGTATCATTTAATTTTTAATTTTTTTTTTTTTTATTCAAATTTTTTTTGAATCAAATTTTTTTTTTTTTAATTTGTTACAGACCACCAAGACTTATGTATATTTTTTGGTTGACTTGGGGAGTCAACCAATGATTAAGATCTCGCCGCCAACCATATTCCCATCTCGCTCACAAACCTAAAGCCGATCCAACCCCCAACTTCAACTCTATCTTTCAACCTCTCCTTTGCCCCCAATGGATCCGTTCACGGCACTGACCATGGCGGGGTGGTTCATACAAGTGATCTTCGACAAGCTGGCCGACACTGCTCTCCAGGCCTGGGCATCACGCGAGCACCTCCACGTTGAGATCGAGCAGCTCCTTGCAAAAATCAACAGTACCAGTGTGCTGTTGGAGGCCGCCAGGGGCCGCTGTGAGATTGGAAATACGGCTCTGGCTCAGCGCCTCAACGAACTGGAGCGTCTCGCTCTCGCTGCGGATAATTTGGTGGACGAGTTGGATTTTTATAGGCTTCAGGCACAGGTCGAGGGTCCTGGGAAGCAACAAGTGAGAGCCATATCACATTGTTGTTTAAATTTGAAAATTATTTCATTTCGTTTTTTGCAGGGAAATGCACGAATCTTTAAATCCAACCGTTAATTTTTTGAAATGCACGAAATCTCAAAAGCAGTTAGTTGTTATGCACGAATCTCAAAATATATAAATGATTGGATTTGGAAAAGCAAAGTCCCTTCGATTCTTTGGAATCGCAGCAGATTTATTTTCTTTTTGCAGGGTATGGAGTCGAGAACAATAGTGTTAGATGGATAGGTACCTGTACTTCTACATAGGTCTGGTACAGAGGCCCATGTCTAGTGGGCTCGGGACACGGACAAGTATCCTCTCCATTACTGTAAAAGATTCGTAAAAGATTCCCTTCACTTTACGGTTTGAGATTAACTCTCAGCCGCTTTGAGATTCGGGCTAACGCAGGGGCAATATTATTGGGCTTTGAGATTCGTGCCAAGTTAAAAAGAACGGACCAGATCCAATAATTGTAAAAGATTCTCTATTACGGTACCGGGGAGGATGTGAATTCCTCGGGACACAGTGTAGCATTTCTTAGTCTGTGTGCTGCTTTTGCTCCGTTGATTAGCCCTTTACCATTCAGAAATTTCCATCTGATAATGTCAGAATTTTCCTGTAGCTACAGTGAAAGAACAATAGACATTAATTCCTTCCATGCTTTTACGGTTTTACCCGTGTCTGCAAATTACCCAAACAAAATGATTCGAGTCCTTTCCTACTCTGGTTCGATGGGTTTAATCACCGTCAGTTTGCTTTAAGATTCGTGCTAAACACTTTAAATTCGTGTGTATCTGTTTCAATTTGCGTGCGCACAATCTTAAGTTAGATCGGACGGTCATAAGCTCGTTGAACCTAAAAAGTAGGTCCGATGCCCATCGGACCTACTCCGTTCTCGAGAAGAAATGGAACTACCTAGGAAGGACCCCACCAAGCTTGACCGGACTGGCCCTTCTATTGCCTCTAGGATTGGGGATCAATTTCTATATATATATATATTGGTTTTATTCTGTAATCATCAATACGCATCATGAGGGACTTAACAAAATAATGAACATGAAGGAATTTTATACACCAACAAAATTATAATTAATTTCAGGGAAGCACTTTATTAAATTAAGAAGTTATACATGCTTTATACTCTAGGGTTCCTGAATTAGAAATTAATTTCACTTACAAAATTTTATTTGACTCCATTTCAACTCCTGTGTTTCGACAAATAATACATCTTACTTGGATCTTATTCTGATAAATTTCCTGTTAGCTGTGTAGCGAGCTCCCAAGATATCATTAATTTTTTTCAACAATATATGCAGGTAAATGCACCAACTGTAACCTCTACTAGCCAAATTGTGACCATTCCTATGGCCAATTTTGCTTCCAGATTCCGACTTGGAAGCCCTGCCGACATCACCTGTCCTAAGATCCAACAAATCGGGCTTGACCGAAGTAGAATCTCATCTCAAATTATAGAAATCAGTAACAAGTTTGATATAATTGGTGATAGTGTGAAGTGGGGGCTAAACCTAGAAAGCCTCCATTCTATCGGTGAGAAAATTCACAAGGTACCAACAGAAAAAATCCAGACCACCAAATATACCACAGTAAAAATGATTGGGAGGGACAAAGATGTAAAACATATACTAAAGCTTTTGAACAGTAGCTTTAGTGATGAGGTTATCTCTGTTTTACCAATAATTGGCAATGGGGGTATTGGGAAAACTACTCTTGCAAGACATTTAAACAATCATCCCAGAATAAAAGAGCTCTTTGATCTACAAATGTGGGTTTCTGTCTCTTCTAGCTTTGATGAGGTGAGCATTACACGTGACATGTTGGAGCACGTTAGCAGAGACAGACATGCCGAGATTCATTCTTTAAATAGGCTTCAGGAGATCCTTGAAGAAAAATTAAAGAAAGTAAGTCGGTTTTTGCTTGTATTAGATGATATGTGGGAGTTGAAGGATGCGAAATGTTGGAAGACACTACTGGCTCCAATGAGGTTTGGGGAAAAGAAGGGTAATGTTATCTTGGTAACAACTAGGCGAAATTCGCTTGTAGAAAAGCTTGGTGCTAAAAAACCTATCCAGTTGGATGGTTTAAATGATGGCGAGTTTTGGTCCTTATTTGAAACATGTGCTTTTGGGCCAGTGAAAATTGAGAATTCTGAATACTTAGAATTTATTGGAAAAGAAATTGCAAAACAACTAAATGGTTACCCATTAGCTGCTAAAAGTGTTGGTGGGCTTTTAAAAAGAAACCATGATGTTGTGCATTGGAAGAGGATCTTAAATGCCAATGCTTGGAAATATTTACAAGATGATGGTGATATCATACCCACGCTCAAATTGAGTTATAACCATCTTCCATTCCCGCTCCAGCGATGCTTTGCTTATTGCTCGCTATTCCCAAAGAAATATAGTTTCGATTGGAAAGAATTGGTGTATTTATGGGTTGCTCAAGGTTTCATCCCTATGCAGAAGAGCAAAAAAATGGAGGATATAGGGAATGAATATTTGAGTGTGTTGTTGGATTGGGCATTTTTTGAAAAAGACCATTTTCCAGGGAAATACACGATGCATGATCTGATGCATGACCTGGCACAAATGGTTTCTTTGGACGAGTGCTTATGTATAGATGGGTCCAACATAAGAGATATCCCGGCTACTGTTCGTCATTTATCTATTATCACTAAATTTGCATATGGTAAGGACCAACAAAGCAATGAGTTGCAATTCAATGAGAGTTTTGAAAAGCAACTCGATGAGGTGCGCAGTTCATTAGAGATAGAAAAATTGAGAACACTTCTGTTAATTGGCCAGTACGATCTGCACTTTGCAAAAACGTTTGCAACTGTATTTAGAAAAGCAAAACAGTTACGTGTCTTGTGCTTAACTGGCATGCATTACGATATAAACAACCTGATATGTAACTTTGAGAACCTTATTCACCTTCGCTATCTCGCAATAAACACCTCCAAACCTGGTAGATCATTGCCTAAATTTCTATGCAATCTGTACCACCTACAATTTTTGGATATTAGTCGGTGGAAGCACCTCTCAGATTTGCCAGAAGGTTTAGATAATCTCATATCCTTGCATCGTTTAATGGCAGAGAAAGGATTACATTCTATGATACCAAATATTGGGAAGCTATCATCTCTGCAGAAACTAGCCGAGTTTCGTGTGAGAAAAGTGAGCGGCTTTGAGATAATGCAGCTAAAGAATTTAGGAGAACTTGGTGGCTCTCTGCGAATCTTAGGTCTTGAAAATGTTGAAACCAAGGAAGAAGCTGGAGGTGCAATGCTTGCACACAAGAAGCACCTAAGAGTGCTGTGCTTGATATGGAAGGAAGAGAGCACAAATTCTGGCTTTGTTGCTAAAAGAGAGGTGCTAGAAGGTCTTAAACCGCATGGTAATCTGAGAAAGCTTCTAGTTAGTGGTTATGGAGGTGATGTTTTACCTACTTGGTTTGATACTAAGATGTCGTTAACCTCTCTTGAGAATCTGAGTATAGAGAATTGCAAAGCTTTGGATATTCTTCCACCTCTTGGACAATTAGCTTGTCTTAAAAAGCTACGTCTGGTTAATTTAGGTGCCATGAAAGAAATTAAAGACCAATTTTATGGCACTGCCGTGGTGAACGGCTTTCCAGCATTAGAGCACATGGAGTTGGTGAACATGCCAATCCTAAAAAAATGGGTAGCAACAGATGGTGAGAAATTCTTTCTTTCCTTGACCCGGCTTGTTATAATCAATTGTGAAAAATTAGAAGAGTTACCCTTTAAAGGAAAACACAGGTTTTGTTTGTTGAGCGAAGTCACCATGAAAAACTGCCATATGTTGTCTGATCCAGTACCTCTACCATTTACTGACAAGCTAACAACTGTAAGCGTGAATAGAGCTGGAGATTTGGGATCTATAAACCTAAGAGATGGGAATTTGAAAATCAAGCATGTAGGTGCTGGAACTGCTTTGAGAATTTTTCAAGTAGCGTACCAAAATTTGAATAAAATAAGAGTGCTGAACTTGAAAAATTGTCCAAACATCTCACCACTCATATGGGATGGCTTCCAGCAAACCACTACATTCAAACAATTGCAGCTGCTGGATTACCCAAAGTTTGTTTCGGTCAAGAAGCTCTTGATCGAGTTATGCTGCATTACCGGCAAGCAACTATCTCTAATGCTACTCGAACTACCTTCTATTTCAAAATTATATCTAAAAAAGTGTGTACCCATAGACCCAGATGATGATGATCAATGCTTGGTTGAAATACCTGCATCATTAGCATTGCTCGAGCATTTAACAATAGTTGATTGCCCTAGTCTGAAAATTAGTAAAAAGGAAGGGTTCACAGAGCTTTCTTCCCTCAGAGATGTGCGAATAATAGATTGCCCTGATTTCTTCTCTTCTCTGACACCGTCAAATGATCAAATCGAAACAAACCAGTCCAGTCTCCTTCCATCATCAGTTAAAACCTTGCGTGTCAGTGGCTTGACCGATCGTTTAATGGCCAGGTTATTGTTGAACTCGAGTTCTTTGGCTGAACTACAGGTAGCAAGGAGTCCCAAGCTATCAGTTCTAAATCTCCAATCTTGCAACTCGACCAAGAAGTTGGTAATTAAGAATTGTGAAAATTTGTGTTTGATACCGGGCATTGGATCCATTACTGGGCTTAACTGCTTGTCAGTACACAACTGTCCAGCTTTTCTCTCAGATTTGCAAGGGGAACTCTTATCTTTCAACGCTCTTAGCACATCTAATTCATCTTCCATTACTCATACGCTTGGAATGTACATTGCTCCGCTCCAACAGCTCACAATTGATTTCTCAAGCCTCCCAATTGATTTAAATGACCTCATGTCATTCCGAGTACACTCGGTCTCGCTGGGGCACCTCGCCTCATCTTCTCAATCTTCATTCCCTTACGCGATTGAGCAGCGTCGGCGTTTTGTACAAGTTGGTGAAGAGGTTGTGGAGTTCGTCCCAGGCCATGAGCAGCTGATCGAGCTTGTTGAACCAGCCGACGACCATTCGTCGGATTCTCGAAAGGAAAGAAACGAGTTAGATGGACAAGAGAACTCAGTATCTGAAGTCCAGAGCCGACTTTGTTTGATGAGGCCTGCTCCAAAATATAAACCCTCAGATTCGCGCTAAGATCCGTGCGGACCGGAGCGGAGGTCCATTTCGCTCTCCGGCAGTCAGCGGGACAGGAGGCTCTCTCTCTAGTGAAGGTGCAGGTTCTCTCTCTCACTATTTCCTCAGTCTCTCTATCTTATTTGAAATTCTGTGACAATGTGCAATTATGAAGTTAAGCTGATTAATGCTAACAATTCTGTTCAATTTCGCCCCTTTTCACAAATTTCACGCATTGTCATTATAAATTACCCGAATTACATGCACTTTTAATCTTTACTAGTAATCCTAAAAGTCAACTCGATTCAAAAAGAAGAATAGGAAAAGAAATATGTTATTTTAAATATCCGTAGTAGCATGCCATTGAAATGTTGAATTCATATGCCAGAAGGTTAGGTTGCAGGGGAGCGATCTAACTATCATACCAACTTTCATTTGTGCAAGTTGTAGGCTTAAAGTCTGCACAATTTCTGACAGACTGTTTATACATTTTAATTGTTCAATTTTAAGTGCCCTTAATGCTTTGAAGTTTGTATTGTTGTCCTGTCTTTAGTCAAAATAGTGATCACTAGAAATGGCATTGTGAGGCTGTTTATTACCTGTTTTGGACTAATCAATTCAGGCTAGCAGTTACTAGGGTTTCATCCATTTTTGCTTGAAAGATAATGGCATGAATCTAAAACAACATGAATGTCAAGTGTTTAAAATGGAGACTTGAATCTTTAGGAAACAAAGGGAAATGGTTGATACTTCAGGGTCCAGTTCTGTAGTTCATTTATTGGTTTTTTTTTAAGCATGGTAATTCGCTCTATTGTTGGAGATCCAAAATTTGGAACAACTTGGTAGATGATGATTAAAAATATATGAACATTCAGGATGTGAGAGGGCTAGGAGCTGAGGAAGAAGAACAAGAAGAAGAGGCACCAGAGATTACACAAGGGGAAGCGATTGGTTGGCTATTCGTTCTAACCATTTGGATCTCTATTTTATCAGGATACCTTGTTGATGCTATTCAGGTAAATTATATAGATCAATGTCTTTTTTATTTGCTTGTTTGTTTGTTCATGACATTTGCTTACACCTAATATTGATGTTTCATGTTTATATCAGGGTGCATCGGAATCAGTTAACATGCCAATTGCGTTTATTAGTGTCATTCTTCTACCTATTGTCGGTAATGCTGCTGAGCATGCAAGTGCTATTATGTTTGCTATGAAAGATAAACTTGTAAGTTCCATGCATTTGACTTTCTCAGTTAATTCGTCTTACAATGGTATTATTATGAGATTCATGGTACCTTTTTTTTTGTTGCTAATTTAGGATATCACTTTGGGTGTTGCAATTGGCTCTTCCACCCAGATATCAATGTTTGTGGTAAGCACAATTTTTTTTTTTTTTTTGCACGATCTATGTAGCGACAGTAATGTTAAATTGACAAATGGTTTTGTTATGCACTTATGCTCAACTTGCAGATTCCATTTTGTGTGGTCATTGGTTGGATGATGGGGAAACAAATGGATTTGAATTTCCAATTGTTCGAGACAGCAACTCTTTTTATTACTGTTCTGGTTGTTGCCTTCATGCTTCAGGTCTGTTGAAAGTTCCTTACAATTTTAAATATGACAAATTGATGTGAAAACATTGTTGGCTGATTGAGTTTGGTTAATCATATGAGCTCACTACCATTTTTTTTTATTGTTGGCGCTTTTTAGGAAGGCACAGCTAACTATTTCAAGGGACTGATGCTTATATTGTGTTATTTGATTGTTGCCGCCAGTTTTTTTGTACATGTGGATCCCACTACCGGTAAGTACATTTGATAATAAACAGTCTGTTCTTGTTCCAGAATACACACTTGATTTTTTTTTTTTTGGCAGCACATTTATAATAAACAAATGAATTGAGAGTACTTAAATTTTTCTCAGAATTATTGTTTTCTTGGAGAAATTAAACCCTTTCATCATCTTTATGGAGAAATATTGATTATTTCACAATTTCTCATTTAAGGATTAGAATAGGATGTCAGGGGAAAAACATGAACAATGATATAAAGAAGGAATTAGAAGGAAATTGGATTTAGATGAGAGCCTTTAGAAAACATGATAGTTAATAGCAATTACCTCAAATCATTGGTGCTCCTGCAAAATACTGATAGTTCTTTTTGTAAAGACACAGTAGCAAAATGTCGTTCTAAAAGCTATGCATGTTTGTTCCTATCACCAGATACTGCTTAGAATTTAGATCTTGGCTCTTGAATATTTGGTAGATGGAAGTACATTGAGCAAACAATATGTTAGTTAATACCCTTATATTTATCCATTGGCTTCACAGTGTCGACATTACTGTCCATCTTCTCAGTTGTATCTGATACTATCAAATATCAATAGTATAATCTAATATTATGTGCTTTCTTTTGTTATCATTGTTACAGATGATAATTAGCTACCAGCAAATGACTTGGTCAGATATGACCTGAGACGGATTGGGATATAGCCATGACAAGCCTGCAGATAGAAAGCTGTGTTTTACAAAGTTTTACTCATAGGCTTCAGGAATTTATTACTGGCCTCATAGATCGTTGGGTACTGTGTAGTTGATAGAACAAATTCTCAGCTCAATGAGCTATGGGGCGTGGTCTCTGTAGCTTCATAGAAGCCATGGCTTTTTTGGATCTATGTCCCTGCATTTTTGTTGTAGATGTAGAGTGGAGGCATCTCTGAAGAGAGTAACTTTGTTCATTTATTTGTTGCATAATTTTTATATATGCAATATTTTTGTGCTTTTCATTTCAATCCATTTACAATATATTGCGAGTATAAGATGTCCAGTGCCAACCATAGCCAAAAGCTATACTGTACGGATATGGATACGGGTATCGTATTGGATATGATACAGGTACAGTGATACTGTACTTGAAAATTTAAGGATACAATACGTTGTATGTGTATATATTGTAATTTATTTTACATATAATTCTTAATTTATAAAAAAAAAATGTACGAAACATGGTTACCCGACAAATATTTGGAGTAAAGATGGAATTTTTTAGCAAAGCAGAAGAATAAAAATTTAGGAACATAACAATATTATTTGCAGCAAATTTTGAATTTTAAAAACATTTTAGGGGAATACAAGAAGAGAGTATCTATTAAATGAAAAGGATTTGAGTATAATATAAAAAAAAGAAAGAAAAGGATTTGAGTAACGCGTGGGCAAACCTCCAATCCAATGCAAATGGGAACACTGGAGAGTCTGGAGGAAACATGTTGCGAGTCTGAAATGTGGATTTTTTAATCCTGTTTTTACACGTACAAACCGCTACTTAGTCCTAATGGTGCTGTTCGGCAACCCCTCCTTAAGCCTCCTTAAGGCTAAAGGAGCTTCCTTTAGCTTCCTTAGTCTCTTAATCCTGCCGAACAACAATTCCTTAGCGCGGATTAAGACAACCTCCTTTAGCCTCTTTTTACCCGGATCTTAATCCCCTGCCCGGACCTTAAGGCACCTATACCCCTTCCTTTAGCTTCCTTAGCTTTCACCCACGGATTAAGACAACCGAACACCGATTCCTTAGCGCTCCTTAAGGTCTTAATCCTCAACCCCTTAATCCTCCCAGCCGAACAGCCCCAATGACGTTAGACTGTCCGGATCGTAACCCAAATTTTAAGCTTGGTTCCGGACCGTCGGATCCCAATCTGTTCGTTGTAAAATGCATGGCCCTTTCAAAATCGGTACCAGAGCAGATCGGACGTTACAGATTAAATCTCAAAATTTGGGTTACTTCAGGATCTGAATTCCTAAAAATACAGCCTCAGTCGCTCTAACTTAAAACCCACAGCAAAGGCCTTTGGGGACCGAATTAAATGGTCAAAATATGTTATTTAATTGGATATGCCACCTATTTAATTGGATAAGGTATATCATAGGAAATTTGTGCGCGAATCTATACCCGATAAGCAGCAGACGCGGTCCGACCCATATCAGATAGGGTTAAGGTGTCATCCGTATCAAATTACGGGTACATTCGTACAAAGCTTATATGGGCGTATATAGGTGATATGGGTACGGTGTCTATACGGACGCATGTCACGTATCTGGGTTAGCGTAGGGTACGGTTCCTACATGAATGAATCTGCGTAGCATACTAAATTATATTTGAATTACTTTTTATATGAACGGGTTGCCATCCCGATTAATTAATACTAGCCAAAGGCCTCAGAGTTGCTTCGGCAATTTTGTTTGAGGGATGGAAAATAGCGCACAGAAAGTTCATATACAAAAGTTTTGTACATACGAAATTAGAGGGATTGTAGTTATATATTACATAGAAAGTTCATATATTACAAAAACTTCATAGAAAGACATTCTAGTTATACCTAAACATAAGAAAAACTGTACTGGTAAGAGCATTTAGTATTAGACTATTATCTATGTTTGGAAGAGGGATAACCATTTTATGAAAGCGTGTTATCCCTTTATCACAAATCTTTCAAACACAGTCTTTCGACTATACAAAATGAGAGCAAGTGTTTTGTTGTTGGATGTACCAACACAAAATATGATTTATAACTAACAAAATATGAAAACATTTTTGTACAGGTACGATTTCATTATTCTTCCTTGGCTTTTGCTTTGCCGATGTCCCACTGCACAAAAAGAAAGAGTGTTATTTTGTCGTTTTTTTAAGCCTTCTCAGTATGTTATTGAGGAGAAGAAGTGAATATTTGAAAATTGATACAAAATTGATGTTGTGTCATGCCAATGAACGCAAGTGGAATTTTTGTCAATTAAGTATGTTTTTTTGTAGGGCTATACTGTAACTTTTTAGGAAAATAGAAAAAAAAGAAGGAAGTTTCAAAAAGGACAATATAAGGGCAATACCCAATCATTGTCCTCTTTTTAGGGACAATATAAGGGCAATACCCAATGCCCTTATATTATGATATTGCCCATAAATTGGTGCCATACTGTAACTTTTTAGGAAAATAGAAAAAAAATAGGAAGTTTCAAGAAGGGTTTAGAGTTGATGCTTTGGACTGTACGGTTGCAAGAAATGTTTGGGGTTATGCTTAGAAGTTGGGGTTGCAAATGATGGTGTTGTTGTAGGTGTGTGTGAAATTAGGAAGATTACTTAAAAAGCTGATATCTAATTAAAAATCTAAACTTTCTATAAGAATTGATCGCCTAGATCAGTATGAAGTCAAGTCTATGAAAAAGTCCGATGTCCTGATGTTAACTACAATTCTATTCAACGGATGGAAAATTATATTATAATTGGATATAGATATGTATATACATACACATAGTAAAATGAGTATCTAATACATATTAGGTTGCAGGGGAGAAATTATTTTTTTGAAAAATAAAAAATAAATAAAGATTAGAGAATTACCTTTATCGATGTAGAAAAACTGAGGCATTGTTGTTGTAGCTGATTTAAACAGTGTACCGATTACAGCTGTAAATTAGAAAATTAAAAGAAAATGAAAACAAATATTTTTGAAAGGAATATTAACTATTAATTGTATGTATCCATAGGAAAGAAAAGATTGCGAAATTGTGATATATTTTTCCATTAAATTAGAAGTTTAGAACAATTGTAGTTTTTATGTTTTCATGCATTCAAATTAATATAGCAATCTAGGTCAATATATATTTATTTCCATAATAATAAGTTATTTAAATAACTCATCCATATGTTAAGTTCTGTTAGCACATATGTGTTTCTTTTTTTTAAGTTTTTACTGACTTGTAGCCATGCAATCTATATTCATATCTAAATATTTCAAAAAAAAAAGGTCTCAGCTGCGGATATGACATTAATTAGTTTCACATTTATCTCTAATGAATTATTACAAAATCAAAACTGAAAATTTGACTGCTATACATACATTTGAGCAATTAATCCCAGACAAATCATAAACACTATCTTCATTTATGCAGTTTGCATATAGAGAAAGCCGAATGTTGGATCAATTGAACACAACTGAGAAAAAGTGTAACACACAAACCTGGAACAGTGCACAACTCAACCAAAAGTAGCACGTGTAATTTAGCTAGAAATGATACTGCGCAGCCCAATGTAACAATTACAACTGTAAATTAGAAAATTGAAAGAAAATGAATAGAAAAAGGAAATCATAATATGGTTTAAAATGGACCTAATGGTTATTAGTTTGAACTTAATGATGATTATTTTATTGCATTAGGATTAGTTTTTGATTAAAAACTATAACGTTTATTGAAGTATAATATAATATTAGCCATAAAAATGATTTAGAGTAAGAACAGACACAGAGAAGGCATGCTTAAAGGTGAAGGAGCAATTTTTTGTGACATATGTGAAATAAGAGTTAAGCCTGGCAAAGTTTGCATAAAATTTGTGGTCTACATTTTAAAATCAGTGGCATGTTGTAGATCAGTACTGTGTAAAATCCAAACCCTAAATTTTGAATTCTGAGTTCTAAAACCTTAAGCCCTAATTTAGAATTTAGAATTCTAAAACACTTTGTATAAAATTTGTGGTCTACATTCTTAAAACCAGTGGTATGCTGTGCATCAGTACTATGTAAACTCCAAACCCTAAATTCTGAATTCTTAAACCCTAAACCGTAATTCAGATTTCTGAATTCTAAAACCCTAAACACTAATTCTGAATTCAAAATTGGTTTATCCGTTATTCAGCCCTGTTACCTCACCTTTCTCAAATTCTAGGATCCTTTCTTCCTAATTACAAAATGATTTGTTATCATACAATGGTGTATTGTTAATTTCTGTCAGAATCGGTATTGAGCCTATTGTTTTTCCAGTTTAGAAAAAGAGGTAAGAATTGAAACACTTTTTATGAGAAAGCAAGAATTAAATACAATGCTATAACGCATTATTGTTCTACAAGTTATAGAATGCCAATTAAGAAATGTCAATGCAACATGAGAAATGCAGCAGAAAATAGAAAAATCTGTCAAGTAACTTTTTTTTTAACAAAAAGTATTAAATTTTCAAGTCTGATCAATTTTTCTGTAAGAAGTATTTTTTAAATGTAAAAATATCAGCATTAGATCAGATCCAGAGAAGAAAATGATAATATAAAAAAATGAAAATAAATGTGAAATCCCTAGGCTTATTCCTTTTGCAAAAGTTGCCAAAGTTGTTTATTCATTGAAGCAGCAAACTTTTTTTTTATTTAGATGTGATGCCTAAATGTCAAATTAATAGAACAAAAAAAAATACCTGAAAGGCTAGTACAAACCGATAGAAGTTTCTCTAATTGCTCGTAAGCAAACTATTGGTTTATTAATTGTTAAATAGTAAATATGTGAACTTCCTAGATGGCGAGCTCGACAAACTATTAACAATTATAACATACCATTCAGAAGCAATACAATGTTGCCATGTGTTGGGACATTTTTTTTTTTATAAATAACCACATTACCAATAGTCTCATGGAGTTAAACACTACTCGGAATCGTTCCATTTGCAGGATTCTCAGTTCAAAGGGGCATATGCTAAACAATTTTCAAATTAAATTGGCAAGTGATATGATGGTAATACCTGCTTAGTGTAAGTACCAGCAAGAAAGAAATTTTTGACAAGTGTCTTTTGAGCAGGTCTAAATGGGTCAGTTCCAGGAGCCTCACGGTCAAGAGATTGGCCAATTTTTACCACTGATGACCAGGTAAGCTCTAAGCCCCTAGATGGAGGGAACAACTCATGTACCTGCATAAGAATCATTTGCTTCAGTACCACCTATATAATACTAACAAAAGTAAGCAACCCAAAAAAAAAAAAGGCATACCCCTGAAAAATCTGCGCCTATACAACTGCAAGATCACTGAAATACAATTGATGCCTGTGCTAGCACCAATTCATACATATGAAGCAAACTTTTCCATTTAAATATGATTGATACCAAAATGCCCCAATTTAGAACCCCCTCTGCCTCGCTCAAGAAAGGTTAAATACAAAAGTAAAATATATGGCTGTTGTGCTGTAGGCATTGCATTGAGCCATTGACAGATAATTGTGGTTTAATAATTGGGGTTTAATAATTGACAAATAATTGGAGTTTAATAATTGGGGTTTAACAATTAGGGTTTAACAATTGGGGTTTCCAATTTCACAAACAATGTCAATTTAGAGATGAACAACGCACGGACAGTAATCGAAGACAGAGAGAGCAAAATCGTAAGAAAAGAAGACGGGAAAAGTAAGAAAGAGTAAAATAGAGAACCTGCTTCAAACTTGTAAGAAATCGCAGTGAGAGAAAGAGCGTCCTTGAAGAGCAAGACAGCGAGAGCGAGTGGAATAGTGAGCTGATGAAGAGGTTGTCGGAAATCGCTGGAAGAAAGAGAGAAAATAGAGATTTCAACGATTTGGTTGTCGAAAAGAGAGAAATAGAGATGATGAAGAGGTATTGAGCTGCTGGAAGGAAGGGCGTAGAATATTCTGGAGAAAAGAGAAATGGAAAGGTTGTTCAAAAGAGAAAAATAAGAGGGATAGTTATTGGACTGAATAGTGGGACCAATATGTCATTCGCACTGTAGATAGTACTGTAGGTCTACAGTAACAAAACCCTTCCAAGATTAGAATCTACTAGGCAAATGCCTCGCGTTGCTTCGGCAAATGTTTTCGACACATGAAGAAGTATTTGAAGAAAGTTTATATATATATATACACACACACACACATATGAAAGATAAGTACAATCCATATTCCAAAGTTTCACAGATATATTACAAACATTGTGCTAGTTATAATCATGTCTTTGATCTTGTTGCAACAAAAACTTTACAATAGGTTATAGTTAAGATTAGTCTATAAGATATGTTTGGAAGAGGGATAACTACTTTATGCAAGTGTGCTATCCCTTCGATACAAATCTTCCAAACATAGTGATAACTAATTTGTTGACGGGTATATCAACACAAAATATTATTCACAGCTAACAAAATATGTCAAAGGTTTCATATGACGATTGGTATCACTATTCTTCTTTCTCCTTTGCTTTGCTGCTTTCACAACTGTTCAAAATGAGAATATGAGTTAGTTTGTTTTGCAATGTCAAATTGATATGTTTATTCAAATATGATTTACAATGTTTGATGCAGTGTTGAGGTCCCAATTGGGAAGGACATGAATTAGTTTTTGCCAAAACTTGTCAAACCTTGATTCTATTTTTTGATTTGTGGCTTCATAACATGCTTTACCTTGATTCTATTTTTCGGAGGCATCTCAGATTAGAATAGACCTAAACTTCAATATGATTGAATGCAAATATCAGTTGGTATATGACATTTGCTATGTTTATATTTTTGCATATTATGTTGGAAAGTATTAATGATAGTAGAGTGGAGTTTACCTTTTTTTTGGTTTTTTAGATTGATGTTCTGTGAATAGCTGCCATCTTCTGCCCTTAGTATTTGATGTTACTGTAGTGTTTGATCCAGAGCTGTGAGAAAAAATTAGTAGTAGCGTTGAGAACTGTTTTCACAGGTAGAATAATAGGGTGATGTGTTTTTTACCGAGGTAAGGCTTTCAAACAGAACCTAATAGACCAAAAGGAATTTACATGAACTATGCACAATAATAGCTCCAATTACACAAATAGCTAACGTAACCAATCTGATCACAACCTAAACCCAATAGAAGTTTAACAAAAGTAATTATATGAAATATGTACCAATTTGCCAATTTCTATATAATTGTCTTTTTTTTTTGTTCCTGTTTTTTTCAAGTTCTTAAAGTCTTCTGAATCATAATCTTCTCTCTCCACATCTGTAGCCAACCTTAACTTAATAAAAGGTTAAAAAAAAGTAATTATAAGAGATATGTACCAATTGATCAATTTCTCTATTTTTTTCGATTTTTTTTTTGCAAGTACAAAACCTCTACTGGATCATAACCCTCTCTCCACATTTGCTGCCAACTCCTGACACACAATTTCTTGCTCCTCGCTGCTAGGTTCTTCGTGTGGATGGTGACTGGCTAGATCGAAGAACCAGCGACAATTCTATTGTGTGGGAGGGAAAAGATGGTCTGAGATAGAGGAGAGTAATTGTGGTTTGTGAGGCTGAAAGGGGGAAAAATTGCTGAATTTTAAAAAACGAAGAGAAAACAGTAGACAAAAACCCAAGAAAAGACTTAAAGGTAAAACCCTAAACCCTCAGGTGGCATTTTTTTTGCTGTGGTGCTATATCTTTCTTTTTTTTTATTTAAAGCCCGTAGGCATGCATGGCAATTGAAAAATAAGATTACATCTTACATCACAAAGTGTTCTTTTGTAAAATCAACTACTCCTAAGTCCTAACAAATAACTTGTAACTAACAAACAACGACTGGTACATGACATAGAAGACTGGTACCTGACCGAAAAATGAACTACTCCTAAGCCCGTAGGCATGCATGGCAATTAAAATACTGTTATATCCAATCTTATGTCATGCTATAAAATATATGAATATTCCATGTTCTCTCGCTTGTCAAGTTGCTGTATTAATTAATTCTTTTACATTAACTTAAAAAGTACTAATTGTCAAGCCACATAAATCAAATAGGAAAAACCACTCCATGTTGAGTAAGATGCAATTTGTATTAATACACGATGAGAAAGCTATTTTCAATTGGCATCATTGAAAAAGATGGTTTCTCTCAATTGATTTGTATATGAGTTTGAATTGTTAAATATATTAGGTTTAATTTTTATTCAAAATGAAAGCAAATATTTTTGAAAGGAATATTCTTTCTGTTTTTACTGACTTGTAGCCATGCAATCTATATTCATATCTAAACATGTGAAAAAAAAGGTCTCAACTGCGAATATGACATTAATTAGGTTCAACATTTATGTCTAATGAATTATTACAAAATCGAAACTGAAAATTTGACTGCTATACATATAGAGATGACATCCTGTTTTTGCTCAAATGTGAGGATGCAATTGTAAAACCGTAATATGACAGAAAATAGCACATTACAATATATTACAGTTATGTAAAGTACAAATGCTTATGTACACTTTCACCTTTGTATTCTCTTTTATCAATAAGAATTATGTAATAATAAAATCTAATAAATTATAGTTTACATATGCACACTTTAACTTTTGTATTCTCTTTTATCGATAAGAATAATTTGTTAATATAATAGATGTATAAATAAATTGTCATAATAAAGGAAAAAATAATAAAGAAGGAAGAGAAGTACCTGTGCACACGCTGACAGAGAAATCAGGATATTTTAATTCGCCTATTCAGTCTGATCTGATTGCTGTGAATTTTCCTATAGAAAGAACAATTTAAAAGACAGTAAAATAAGGGTTTTAATTCCGAATATGAAAGCCATAAATTTCAATTATAAGCTTACTTAGGTTTAACTTGCAAACCCCGGCAATGATAGGTTCCTGTCATACTATACCAGCGTACCAGATAAAAGTGATAATTAAACCAATACCTCTATTAAGAAAACCAAATAATTCCTACGTGCTTTACACCAATTTGCATACATGAGCTTTGACTTTAAGAGATTTCAATTTCCTTTTCCAAAAAAGGAATAATTTTTTGGTATATATGATAGATGTATCAATAAATTGTCAGAATCAATAAGCACATGGTGGACATTAGAACAAATATAACATTCTGTTTTTGCTCAAATGTGACAAATATAGAGATGAGAAACGCTTGGGGGAGAAGGTTTAACAATTGGGATTTTCAATTTCATATCTATAGATATTACGTACATCTCTAAGTAATTGTAAACAGTTTGTTCATCTTTAACAATTGGGGTTTAACCTGCTTCGAGCTTCTGAGAAATCGCACAGTAAGAGAAAGAGCGTCCTTGAAGAGCAAGACAGTGAGAGAGAGAGCGAGTGGGAGAAAGAGTGAGAGCGGGGAAGAAAAGATTTTCGGAAATCGCCGAGTTGACGGAGAAAGAGAGAAAGTTACAGCGATTTGGAAGAAAAAAGAGAAAATAGAGATGAGAGAGGGTCGCTGGAAGGGAGAAGTAGCGGCTGGAAAAATTTGCATAAGAAGGCGGACCAAAGTCGGAGATGGAGAAAATCGGTGTAGAGAGGAGACAAGGAGTAGACAGGAGAGAGGGATCGCTGGAAGGGAGAAGAAGCGGCTGGAAAAATTTTGTAGAAGAAGGCGGCCCCAAAAAAAAAAAAAAAAAAAATCTGTGTCGCTGAATGGTGGGACCTACCTGTCAGCCACACTGTAGATTGTACGGTAGGTGAACAGTGCAGATCCGATCAAGGATTAGATACTTAGATAGATATATCTATAGATTTGGTGAATTTTGAATTTAAAGTTTCACCATTGGTTTGTCCAGTTGTTGCTTTGATAAGATAAAAAGGAATTTGGGGAATTTCATTCTTGTATACCCCTAAAAAACTTCAAAATTACTTATTCCCTCTTCTAAAATTTCAAAAACTTGCAAATTTACATGTTTATTGTCTTTTCTATTAAAACTTATTTAAAATTTATAAAATACTTATTTTATCCTTTATTAGTAAAAAATGTAGAATGTTTCAAAAAAATGTCAACCTTCTAATTGGTCAGTTTATATGAGAGCAAATGGATCATTTTTCCTATTTTGACGCATACACATTACACAGTGATATTTAGGTGTAAGCATCAGAAGTAGATAAATGACTCATTTGCTCTCGTAAACGAACCAATTAGAAGATTGATATTTTTCTGAAACATGCTGCATATTTTTTAATTTTTTTAATAAACGGTGAAATGGGTACTTTTAAATTTAAAACAAGTTTTAACATAAAAAACAATAAAACGAGTAAATTTGTGAGTTTTTAAATTTTAAAAGGGTAAATATGATATCATGAATGTTAGAGGGAAAATACGTAATTTTGAAGTTTTTGAGGAGTTTACATGAAATTATCCCAAAGTGCTGAAGTTAAAGGATGGACCATTTTTCTTTAGAAAATTTAGTTTTACTGGGAAGTGCTTCTTACTCAAGTTAAGGTAGCTCAGGGCAAATTAAATATTTTATTTTTAAAGGAAGCTCATGGTAAATTTCAAACATTTGCATTATCAATAGTAATTTACACCCAGACCAAGAGCAGTTTTAAGTTTGATTTACAACTGCAAGTAAACATCAATCATAGTTAAGCAAGAGCCCAATACAAGGATGTCAACAGAATAGTATATATATTGACATTGTGCTTGACAGGTTGGTAGCATTACAGGAAAGAATGGCAATAATTGAACAAAATTTTCAAGTGAGAGGGCCTTTAAAGGCTTTTATAATGTACATAATACAAAAGTTAATCTTTCATATGAAATTTCTTTACATATTAGATAAGAAAAACTTTGCAACCGGTCAGGCCATATGGTACAAGAGATGAGGTGCAAGAGCGATTGATAGGCTTGCTAGTGTTGGTGTATGTTGATATTTTGGATGAGAATCTGGGGGTAGGGGCATGTTAGGTATATGTTTGTTTTGGTGTTTCGGATGAATATTTAGGGAGAATTTAAATGGAGTTACTTGCTCCACAATTCTATAGGGAGACTGGGAGAGGGAAATTGTGGAGTAACTTGACATTTAATTTATATATTTTTAAATATGACAATTTTTCTCTTATATTTCATTTATAGTGACACAAGCTGTGTCATGCTTACATTATTTGAAAAATTGCTATCTTTGATGTAGCCATAAGTATTCAATTGAAACCCCACATTTTCCCGTTCCGGCTGATAAATCCAAATTTTTGCTGGTAAAATGGTGTTTTTAGCTTTGAGCATCATTATTTCCATTAAAATCATGTATTCAATTGAAACCCCACGTAATTCGGCAGGTAGGATTAAGGAACCGAGGATTAAGAGCTTAAGCTCTCTTAAGGAGCACGTGTTCGGCAACCGAGAGATTAAGATTGAAGAAGGATTGCAATTTATTTTTAGTCAAAGACGAATATGCCCTAGATTGTTATATAATAGATTGAGGCATTAATTAATTCATTGTTTTTCCACAACAAATTTCAATCACAAATTTAATGGTGACCTTACACAATATTTTTATTGTAAAAAGGGAGTTCGGCAAGGGGACTCTTTGTCACCTTTCTTTTTCATTCTAGCAGCCGATACATTATGTAAAATATCTCATAAGGGTAGACAGGCTAATAAACTTGTAGGATTAGGTCCCCCGTGTTTACTCGACAAAACAATTACTAATTGTCATTATGCTGATGACATCATACTATTTTTACAAGCAAATCATATTAGTTTGCAATCAACATGGTGGGGAATGATGTATTTTGAAGCCTTGTCGGGTATAAAAATGAATTTACATAAAACTGAATTGTTCCCTATTCATACAGCAAGTGAGGATTATGCTAGAACATTTCAATGTAAAGTAGGCACCTTCCCAATACAGTACTTAGGACTCCCTTTAAAAGATACAAAACTAAGTGTAGCAGATTGGCAATTTCTCTTAGATAAAGTAGAAAATCGATTATAGAGTTGGAAAGGTCAAATTTTGTCATTAGGAGGCAGGTTGACTCTCATAAACTCTGTACTATCAGCTGTACCTTTATACACCTTATCCATTTATCGAGCACCTAAACAAATAGTGAAAAGATTGGATTCTATTAGGAATAAATTTTTGTGGCAAGGTTCAGGCAACTCTAGAAAGAAGTATGCATTAGTTAAATGGTCCAAAGCATGCTTAGCAAAAATAAATGGTGGTTTAGAAATTCTCAATTTCCAGGGAATGAATATCTCCTTATTATTAAAATGGTGGTGGAAGTTTCATAATTGTCATTATAATGCATTGTGGAAAACTGTTATTATGTGTAAATACTATTCTACTTCCCCATTGCAACATTCCCCATTTTGGCCAGAGATTGTAAAATTAGATTCTTTAGGGAAACTAAGTGTTACTTATACACCAAGTTTCAATTCTAAAATTGACTTTTGGTGTTATAGTCTGAAAACGTTATTTAATTAATTAACTAACAAATTATGAATTACGACTAATTAAAATTTTCTAGTTAATTAAACAAATAAATTAAATTATATAAAGACAAATATTAAACCAATATAAAACTTTCAAATTATTAAATTAAAATTCTCGTAATTTAAAATACAATTTGACATGCTTAGAATTAATACAACTATAAAAAAAAAAAATGTTAATGAAAGCGTTATTAGGAATTTAATAAAATTTGACAAGGATTATAAATAAAGCATGAATTAAATCAACGAATATTCGAAACTGAGTACAAAGTTATAAGCACAAATACTAAGAAAAGTAGTTTGATTAAACGTATTTTATTTATCTGAATATGATCAAATTATATTTTGATTTTTGGGATTATCTCCACCATTCACTTTAATTTTTGCACAAATCTCGAAGGGCCCCCTCCCTCTCTTTATTACTACTGGAGAGGACTTGCTCCCCAAAACCCCATTCTAAAATTTGGGTTCGGATCCGCACCCATCCTTTCCCCTCTATATTCTTTGACAATTGGACCCCACCAATCAAACCCCTTCCTCTCCATTTTTCCTTCATGGAGAAGGAAGTCCCTCTCCGCTTCTCCCTTCCACGCGACAGAGGCGAAATCCCTCCCCTTGCGCACGCCGCATCGTACGAGCTTTGTCCCGTCGCATTGAAGAAAACCACGCGAGCGACGGCTTTGGCTCACCTAAGGCCGTATGCCCTAGCTCTGTCCTCCTGTCCGCGTCGCTCTCTCTCTCTAGGTTCGCTTTCTCTCTCTTCGAAATTTTCTGTCCGGGGTTATTACCCTCGGTTTCTCTCTCTTGAAGGAGAATTATCTCTCCAATGTCTTTCTCTTTACCTCTCTCTGTCTCTCTCCTTATTGGGTTCGGATTTTTCCAATTTCAAACCCGTTAGGGTTTTCTTTGTGCCGTAGGTTATGAAGCTGTATGCTTCTTGGGTTCGCGGTGCTCGGGAGTAAGAAGAAAGGTGGACTCAAGGTCGGTTAGGAGCGAGGTGGAGAAGGCATTGACCAATCGTCACCTTGGTACTGACCATCGCCACGACACCATTTTGGAGGCATTGTTCGGTAAATTATCGTATTCCTTGAATTTTTGTTTCTTGGGCTGTTGAACGTGGGTTGCGCCGTGTGGCTCTTATGATTGTGAATCTTGATCATTTGTCCTTTTTCTTTCAAAATATATGTTGGCTTAGATTTGACTAATATGTGAAAATTATTGGGACCATGGGTACCATTACTAGTATCCTATTTTTAGTTGGAAATTTGATGTGTGCGCTTCTGACTTTAGCCTGGTTCTAAATTCTTGATATATGTCCAAATCAGAAATTAACCACCTGACCACCCATGATTTGCAATTCGGTTAATCTAGAGCCTTGACTTAATTGTTTTTCTCACTGTATATGAAGCCTGATGAGCCCTTGTAATGTATTTTCTTGATATTTCATCATCTGGTTGTTTCATTACTCTTGCCTAAAATGCCCATTCGCTGCCTCAATTGATACTGGCATTGATACCAGTGGTATCAGTGCATTTTTGTTTGTTTGTTTTGTTTTTGCTATTGCTATTGGTACACTATCAAATCTAACAATGACGAATTTGGGAATTTGGGACATTATAAGGTTATATATGAAAACCTGTAATAATTGCACGTGAGAGGGACTAAATGAAAATATGCTGAGTTGAGATTGGCGGGGCATTAAGGGTGAAAATGAAGAGACTATGTGATTTGGGGTAAATTAAAGAAAGAAGAATCTATATTTAACTAAACGAGTTGGCTTGCTCCTTTGAGCCGAGACTCCTACTAAAATTAATTTTTGAATAAGTCTATTTTTGGACTAAACTTTACATTTAATTAAAAACATAAAATAAAATGACCTCATTTTTTTTTCTCGGTGAGTCACAAAAACGAAATATATAAATTTCATAAGATTTGGACTTATATTATCTTGGGCACTGTCCAAGAATTTGAAATAAAAATGAAATTTAAGCTAGATTGCACTTCTGCTTTTGTGTCGAGATTAAAATTTAGAATTATAAATTTTTATTAAGTAGAATAATTAAATAATCAACATATATTATATTATATAACTTTAGCTAAAGTATCCCGTACGTATTAAGTAAATTGTTTAGCTTTAAAAAGTATAAAAATAATTGATTAATAGCGTGTTTTAATTATTTACGTACTTAGGAATAAATTAAATTAATTATAGGTAATTAATTAGAAAACTTACGTTACACTACAAGTATTTAACTGCGGTTAAAAATCGCAATGATATTACGTAAAATTATACTTTACGTATTTTTATCGTATAAATACGTAATAACATTATTTAAAAATTATAATAAATTACTTAAACAATTTATCTTCAAATTAAAATATAGTAAATATTTAAATTACGTGAGATTAAACTAAACTAAATTAGATCTAATTACTCACGCTCAATCGGAACCGAATCAAACTGACTGAACCAATTGAGCTTATTTTAAACCGTAGTTGGTCAATTAGATTCGAAAACTTAGTTAAAAATAATAAAATGGGGAAAAGGGTTACGAATATTTAGTTTAATATTTAATTAATTTACGTCCGAATTACAGGTCATCATACCTATCACGATTTTGATCCGTGGTCCGATCCCGCTGACGCTTGTACAGGAGCAGGCGAGGATCACGTGAATTACGGAGGGGATTAGCGCACGTTGCTTTCGGCCTACTATTACAGGTGTGGGATATCTGCATTATCTTTTCGTGGCGTACTCTTACCAGTCGACCACTTGACCTGTCATCCGTACTTTAAATTTTGTAGTTGCATTAGAGCATGTTTAATCCTTTCTGAACTGTAATTTAGGATTTGCATAATCCCTTCTAAATGGAAAATTTACTGCTTTCTTAGGAGTAGAGTAATTTAATTAATATTATATTAGATTAGGATATTAGTTGTCCTCTTCTCGTAGATGACAACATAGTATTTTAGTTAAGCATGTGCATTGGTGAGAGTGAGTAGAAGACTGAGTGAATGTGTTCCGGCTGGTTGTTATGGAACCGGTCGGCCCGTTAGCCATTGAGCCGAGGGACCACTTGGTTCCTCGGGTGGTCTCTTAGGAATATTATATTATTATATGCATTAAGTTGGAACTATATATTCTTTTCTATCATTTTACTATTTACTTGCGGACCGATCTCGAGCCCAGAGGCACGAAAACGATTCGAGCTATGTCTTCCCTACATGAGGAGTTATCAGTATAGTACGGCTTATCTCATAGCCCCAGGTCGCGTGTTGGGATCGTACGCCTCTGGAGGTCTCATACCCGGCGAGGATGACACGCTCCGGAGGGTCTCATGCCCAGCGCGCCAGTGTGCTGTCCTGGGGGTGGTATTGTGATGTAGGCTGGGGTGACATGTCACTAGAGGTCGCATACTCGTCCTGGATGCCACGCTCTAGTGAGTCTCATGCCCGGCGAGGATGACACGTCACTAGGGGTCGCATACTCGGCGAGGATGACACGCTCTAGTGGGTCTCATGCCCAGACCTGCGGTAAAAGGGTCTCACGCCTTTGAGGGTGACACGCCTCTTTGATTCATGTCTATGGCCAGACGATGGAGGCCTCATTGTTCATGAGGAAATGGATTAACTTATTCTTACGTCTTGCATGTATGTTTTCTCCTATTGGATTATATTGGTTTGAATTATGAATTTAAATTGGCACGACACCAGGTGATAAAGTTATTCGTATTATTATTATATTAGTTTGTACACACAGTACCTATTGTACTGGACTCCGATTGGGAATAAATATATTCTTCTGCTTGTATTTTATTTTGGGAAATTTTAATCATGTTGGCATAATAGGATAATCACATCATTTCATTTATTATATGTATTTTCTTTTGTAGTTATTATGATAGGTTTAATTTCCGCAACATGTGCATTAAAAGAAACAATTACCGACTTTACGTAGTTTTCAAATTTAAAATGTGCTTTGACTTAGAGGATCCTTGAAGGGATAATACTAGGTCACATACTGGGCGATCATTCGCTCACCCACCTTTTTATGTGGGATTTCAGGTACAGGGACTGGCGATCCACAGCAGGAGACGTCAGGAGCTGTCCACGAGGGCCACGCCGTTTGATATAGTGTTTAGGATATTTTGTTTAGGATTTTGCGAGTCTGATGTTTTTGTTATACACATTGGACTCGATAGATCATGTATCCCCTTGACTAGTTGTGTTTATTTTATCCCGAGGTGGATTGTATGGATATCATGTATGTATACTTATATTTATTTGATATTTATGACTTTTGCTTGATCATTTTATTATTGCTTCCGCTGTGTGATTATTATTTCTGTTTAGCCTTGCGTGTCATCTCGATTAATTGACACGAGGCGGGGATTGATCACACCCTAATCCGAAAATTCTGGTTTGGGGTGTGACATTTGGAATTCAATATGGTGTGATAATTGTGCACTTTCTACTAAATACCCCCAGCTATATAGCATATGTTCAACTAAGCATGTCTCCATATCTGAAGTAATCCATTCCCAAGGTTATGTAATTAAATTTAGAAGAAATCTTAGTGGTATTCTAATGATTGAATGGCATGCTATCTTAGAACTAATTAGTTCTTCTAGTTTTACACATCATTTAGATAAAATAGCATGGAGATGGGACCTTCACGTCTGTTTACTTAGATCCATTTATAAAATTTTAAATTTTAGGGGTGTAAATATTAATAAATATGTCATTGTTTGGGACTTACCTATTCCACCCAAAATTAGAATCTTTCTTTGGCTCCTTTTACAAAATAGGATTCTCACTAAAAAAAAATTTAGCTACACGAGGTTGGACTGGTGTTATGACATGTCATTTCTGCCAAGAAATTGAGGACACTAATCATCTATTTCTTCTTTGTCAACAGGCTCAAAAAATTTGGTTTTGGTTGGGCAAGTCTCAAGAGGTTTTTGATAACTGGGACTCCATCAAGGACATTTTTTACTTTTATGCTCAAATTTAATTCGGTTAAACAAAAAGGGTTTTTAGTTGTCTTAAGTGCCGTTTGTTAGACCATTTGGAAAAATGAAATGAGATATGTTTTCAATTTGGTGCCAGCAAATCAACTCGAAATTTAATATTATTAATCATTTCTGTTTTTGAATATTGGACATGACATATGGATAAGCGTATCATACTTGCTGCTGAAGAATGGCTCCCATCTGACATCAATAACGTACCCCTGAGAATGTGGGACCCAACTGATTCTCAAGTTGTGCCATATCAAGGTGACTCGGCTGAGGATGACCCGGGTCAGCGGTTCCTACTCAGCTATGCAGCTAGTTCATCCGAGTTTGGAGGTGCAGCTAGTGCTCTAGTTGAATGAAAAATGAAATACAACAACAAATTTTGTTTAGATCCGTTTGTTGGATCAGTTCAATACCATAGCCCCATGAGTGGCTTAGCTATAATTAGTAGTTTCTCTATCACTGTGTTTTGGTGGTTGCTTAAACGTAGGGCATTTGTGTTTTGCGCTATCTTAGTTTATACTAGAAAAACCTTATATTAGATTATAGTATATATTCTTCCATTACAAATTTTACCAGTTACGCATGAACAAATTTTACCATTACAAACCATCGACTTCTGTTAATGAATTTTCAAGTTGGCAAGGTTTTTGTTTTAAATTCTCTGGTGTTTCTTCAACATTTTCTGCAGTACTATCTGATACAATCTGAATGCTGATTTATCAAACCAATTGTAGAAAATTTTCACAAAAAATATCTAACAGCACAAATGCCATGTTACATAGGGCGGATTTCAAAATTTTGTTTGAATTCCGTTTGGTTTTTACCTCTTAACCCTCTTTGGATCACCAATTCTCTCTGAATCCGGTGAAAAAGCCAACTCATCTCCTTTGCAATCGCTCTCTGAATCCTCTTGCTGCTCCATCGCCTTATCATTTATACTCTGATTATCAGACTGTGTGGATTCTTTCTCGGTCGACTGGTGGGTGGACCCTGCTTCGTCAGTGAACATCGATAATAGCTGGTCATCATCCAGCCGTTGAAATTGATGACCTCCACAATCAGGCTCCTCCACGAAAGCAACTGAGTCACTCACCGACCGGCGGTGGGACCTACGCTTGGCACTGGAGTATTCAAGAAATTCATCGACCCAAGAAGGTGGGGCCCAGTCGGGTGCAATGCCGGGGACTCTTGGAGGCAATTGTGCCATTTATTAGTTCTTAGCTACGCTCACTCTGATAGAGAGTGGTAAAAATGGATGTGGTTGGTGAGAGAAGAGAGAGAGATGTTTTGCTCTGTTTTGAGTGTAGATTGGGTTTGTTTGGAGGTTTCTTTTTTTTCTTTTTAGCCAATGGGGCACATGACATGAAAGAGGTCACATGAGGGGAGGAGAGGGACAGCTAGCAACAGCTGGTTAGAGAAAGATTTTGATTTTGAAGGAGAGAACAAGGGAAGGTGGGAGTTGGGAATAACGGTTGCGCGGGGAAAGTGGGAGAAATGAGTTCTTTGAATCTCATATTATGCAGCGGTTGGTGTTGCGGAGCAAACATGAGCTAATATTAAGTGCATGATACTCGCTATACATATTATAATACAAAATTGTTAACTAGAAATCTGGCATTAGAATTGAAGACAGGGTAGTTCGTTAAATTAACTGGATAAATCAGGATGCACGTGGCGACTTCACCTCTCCTTGTGCGAGTAGATCTCCATTTCTCTTGATTTTCCGTTGCTCCCGCCTCTGTAGGTCACTGTAGCTTATTTTCAAACAACTAACAGCTGCTCAGGCCTCAGAGAAATGATGAATGCAAATTTCAAGAGACAACCTAATGTGTAATAATTATAGCATGTACGCATCAATTCGTAGATTTAACTAGGCAAAGGCCTCGCGTTGCTTCAGCAAATGTTTTCGACACATGAAGAAGTGTTTGAAGAAAGTTTATATATACACACACACATAAAAGATAAGTACAATCCATATTCCAAAGTTTCACAGATATATTACAAACATTGTGCCACTTATAATCATGTCTTTGATCTTGTTGTTAGTGCCACTGTAAAGGAATCAGTCCTACTTATCACCTAAATACATATCAGAGTAGTTAGTGCCACCATCAATCAAGTAAGAGAGTTTTTTATTCGAATCGAACTTTACTAAAAGGTCCATTTTATCTCAAGGATCACATTTGTTAATTTGCACAATCACAAATCAACCATTGGTTTATTAGCAAATTACAAATCGTACCAAGATTGCAAAGAAATACTGGTTATAACTGGGTCAGTAGCAAGAAGCGCATACATACAAATCATTTCCAATTTATTGGACACAATTAGTAATTTGAACACCAAAATTTGATCAAGGTGAAGCTATTAATTGTGTCCAGCAAGAGATTTTCTAAGCTCACTTGGCTGCCATAATAAACAAAGATTAAAAATAATAAACAAATATTAAAACTAAGCAAGAAAATATGAGGAAAAAAAAATGACATATCAGGAAAAATGACATAATAAACAAAGATTGCCAAAAATGAGGAAAAAAAAAATGACATATCAGGAAAAATAGCTAAAAAGAAAATATGGAGTATGAAAAACTCATGCTACTTAATTTGCTTCAATCATTGACTAAATGATGAACATCCTACTCTCTTTTATATTTGAAAGAAGATAATCATGATATACAGAGAAATCCCACAAAGTTTGTATTTTCAAAGGAAGAAACTGGAAATGTTAATATATTAAAACACATTATAGCACTTCTAAACTATAATCGCAGTTTGATTGAATATTTATTCCAACTGTTTGTTTACCCTGGGATTGCTTTCAAACAGAACCTAATAGACCAAAAGGAATTTACATGAACTATGCACAATAATAGCTCCAATTGCACAAATAGCTAAAGTAACCAATCTAATCACAACCTAAACCCAATAGAAGTTTAACAAAAGTAATTATATGAAATATGTACCAATTTGCCAATTTCTATAATTGTTTTTTTTTTGTACCTGTTTTTTTCAAGTTCTTAAAGTCTTCTCTCTCCACATCTGTAGCCAACCTGAACCTAATAAAAGGTTAAAATATGTACCAATTGATCAATTTCTATATTTTTTTACGATTTTTTTTTTCAAGTACAAAACCTCTACTGGATCATAACCCTCTCTCCACATCTGTTGCCAGCTCCTGACACACAATTCCTTGCTCCTCACTGCTAGGTTCTTCGTGTGGACGGTGACTGGCTAGATCGGAGAACCAGCGACAATTCTATTGTGTGGGAGGGAAAAGAGGGTCTGAGATAGAGGAGAGTAATTGTGGTTTGTCAGGCTGAAAGGGGAAAAAAATTGCTGAATTTTAAAAAACGAAGAGAAAACAGTAGACAAAAACCCAAGAAAAGACTTAAAGGTAAAACCCTAAACCCTCAGGTGGCATTTTTTTTGCTGTGGTGCTATATCTTCCTTTTTTTTTTTATTCAAAGCCCGTAGGCATGCATGACAATTGAAAAATAAGATTACATCTTACATCACAAAGTGTTCTTTTGTAAAATCAACTACTCCTAAGTCCTAACAAATAACTTGTAACTAACAAACAACGACTGGTACATGACATAAAAGACTGGTACCTGACTGAAAAATCAACTACTCCTAAGCCCGTAGGCATGCATGGCAATTAAAAGACTGGTACATCCAATCTTATGTCATGCTATAAAATATATGAATATTCCATGTTCTCTCGCTTGTCAAGTTACTGTATTAATTAATTCTTTTACATTAACTTAAAAAGTACTAATTGTCAAGCCACATAAATCAAATAGGAAAAACCACTCCATGTTGAGTAAGATGCAATTTGTAAATACACGATGAGAAAGCTATTTTCAATTGGCATCATTGAAAAAGATGGTTTCTCTCAATTGATTTGTATATGAATTTGAATTGTTAAATAGATTAGGTTTAATTTTTATTCAAAATGAAAACAAATATGTTTGAAAGGAATATTCTTTCTGTTTTTACTGACCTGTAGCCATGCAATCTATATTCATATCTAAACATGTGAAAAGAAAGGTCTCAACTGCGAATATGACATTAATTAGGTTCAACATTTATCTCTAATGAATTATTACAAAATCGAAACTGAAATTTGACTGCTATACATATAGAGATGACATCCTGGTTTTGCTCAAATGTGAGGATGAAATTGTAAAACCGTAATATGACAGAAAATAGGACATTACAATATATTACAGTTATGTAAGTACAAATGCTTATGTACACTTTCAACTTTGTTTCTCTTTTATCAATAAGAATTATGTAATAATAAAATCTAATAAATTATAGTTTACATATGCACACTTTAACTTTTGTATTCTCTTTTATCGATAAGAATAATTTGTTGGTATATATAATGAGGAGGGTTGAAATGCCTCCATTTTTCATGCCTCCACCATGCCTCCATTTTTTAAAACATTAATAACTCAAAATTTAAAACTTAAAAGTCAAAATAAAACCGTTGGATATGATCTACATCATTTTATCTATGCACGTGTAAAAAATTATGACATTTCAATTTTGTTTTGGTTGTCATCAAGAGCTTATAAAAAAACGTACTAATGTGGATAATTTCTAGCCGTTGATTTTTCAACTTATTGATTCACATAAAAAAAAAATCGAAATGTGATAATTTTTTATGAGCACATAGATAAAATGATGTAGATCATAACCAACGGTTTTATTTTGACTTCTAAGTTTTAAATTTTGAGTTATTAAAGTTTTTGAAAATGGAGGCATGATGGAGGCACAAAAAATGGAGGCATTTGAACCCTCCTCATATAATAGATGTATAAATAAATTGTCATAATAAAGGAAAAAAGAATAAAGAAGGAAGAGAAGTACCTGTGCACACGCTGACAGAGAAATCAGGATATTTTAATTCGCCTATTCAGTCTGATCTGATTGCTGTGAATTTTCCTATAGAAAGAAGAATTTAAAAGACAGTAAAATAAGGGTTTTAATTCCAAATATGAAAGCCATAAATTTCAATTATAAGCTTACTTAGGTTTAACTTGAAAACCGGGGCAATGATAGGTTCCTGTCATACTGTACCAGCGTACCAGATAAAAGTGATAAGTAACCAATACCTCTATTAAGCAAACCAAATAATTCCTACGTGCTTTACACCAAGTTGCATACATGAGCTTTGACTTTAAGAGATTTCAATTTCCTATTCCAAAAAAGGAATAATCTTTTGGTATATATAGATGTATTAATAAATTTCCAGAATCAATAAGCACATGCTGGACATTAGAACAAATATAACATTCTGTTTTTGCTCAAATGTGACAAATATAGAGATGAGAAACGCTTGGGGGAGAAGGTTTAACAATTGGGATTTTCAATTTCATATCTATAGATATTACGTACATCTCTAAGTAATCGTAAACAGTTCGTTCATCTTTAACAATTGGGGTTTAACAGTTGGGGTTTTCAATTTCATCTCTAAATGCCAATTTAGAGATGAACTACTCATGAACAGTAATCGAAGACAGTAAGAGAGTAAAATCGCAAGAAAAGAAAAAGAGAAAAGTGAAAAGAGTAAAATGAAGAACCTGCTTCGAGCTTCTGAGAAATCGCACAGTAAGAGAAAGAGCGTCCTTGTAAACCCTAATTTCTAAAATCAAACACAGGCTGAAACGAATCATTTTTCAGTAGTATTAGCAGCAAAATATGTAAAAATCGAAGAAAGAAAATGAAAAAACAGTTTGAACTTACCTCAAGAGATCAAAGAAGTGGTCGGAGATGGAGAAAATTGGTGTAGAGAGGAGACAGGGAGTAGACAGGAGAGAGGGATCGCTGGAAGGGAGAAGTAGCGGCTGGAAAAATTTGCAGAAGAAGGCGGACCAAAGTCAGAGATGGGGAAAATCGGTGTAGAGAGGAGACAGGGAGTACACAGGAGAGGGATCGCTGTAAGGGAGAAGAAGCGGCTGGAAAAATTTTGTAGAAGAAGGCGGCCCAGAAAAAAAAAAAAATTTCTGTGTCGCTGAATGATGGGACCTACCTGTCATCTACACTGTAGATTGTACTGTAGGTGAACAGTGGAGACCCAATCAAGGATTAGATACATAGATAGATTTTCTGTTGAACAGTGTCATAGTCCGTTCGGTTTGTATATTAAATCCTAGTTTCAATATATTGAAACGAGCAGTTCATCTACCTTTTATCAAAAAAAAAAATTTGGTGAAAAATAATAATATAATGTCCATATTATTTTCTTCCCAATTCATAAATCAACTAAAAGAAATAAAATTAAACAAAGTTCATCGTATACTCTAAAACTATTTCCCGTATCTGGTAAAATTAAAGTTCATCAATATTGTGAAATCTACCAAAATCAAATGTAAAATTAATCAATAGTCAATACTGTAAAACACTGTACCAGATCCGGCAAAGAAATCAAACAAAATCAATATTGTAAAATTACAAGTTCATCATATATGTAAAGCAAAGTTCAACTGGTATTTTTTGACAAAGCACTGGTACATCGTACCAGAAAACAAATTACAAGAGAAAAACAAAGGGGAGTTGGTGCGGTCTACCAGCACACACGCGAGATGAAGTTTGCTCATGTGCGGTCCATAAAAGTTGGTATTGCGCGGTTTCCATGTGGTGATGTCTGGAGTTGGCGCAGCCTAGAGGTTGGTCTTGTGCGGTGGTTTCCAAGTGGGCGGCGGAGGGTTGAGGGGGTGGTGCCCTGGGCTGAGGGTTTCCAACTGGTATTTTTAAAATTTCTGGCCTTTGTTTGTTTCAATTCTCGCATTACTTGACAATTATGTTGTTAATTGTATGAATTTATTACGTTCATATAACACTTGGTAGCCTCTACCAGGGTTCTTAAATAAAAAGTGTGATCGAGACAAATTAATGTGTATGTTCCTTTTTTGTTTCATTTCTGTTTGACTTGATTTTAACCCTGTTGGGATTGTGATGTTTTGAGGAAGTGTTTTTTACATTGCTAAATATTCACATGAAAGCTGCTTACAAATATAAAGTTTGTATACATTTCCATCTGCCTCGAAAGTACTTGCCGAAGCAACGTGAGGCTCCCGTCTAGTTTTTTTTAATAGCTTTGTCATTCTCTCTTCCTCAACTTTTCGTCTGACATACAAACACTGGAGATGTATAAATAAATAGTTCTCTATTTGTTTATTATCTCTAGTGGGACTTAGCCAAAATCCGGATTCCTCACGCACTTCTTTGTTTAAAATGTTAATTGTTGTTACTAATTTTAAATAATATTACTAATTAACAATTACTGATTTAAATATTATTATTGATTTGAATTGTTGTTTTCTTATTTTTTTAATTACTATTTTAAATGTTGATTTGTTATCTTATTTTTGTAATTACATATTTTAAATGTTTGTTTGTTTATAAATGTTTATTTTTTAGAAATATTTCATCTATTTAATATTAGTATTTAATCAATTTTATTTAATTTAATTATAATTTTATTAATAAAAATAATTGTACAATTTCAAAAATTAAGCAAAATGGAAATATTGTTATGTTATGTTATGTTATGTTTAACTCATTTAATTTAATTTAATTAATAATTATTTTATGATATCAAGTATTTTAGAAAGAAAATAGGATTTTTCACAACTATTCCCACGGTACAACCGAACACTCATTGAGTACACTCCCATAATTATTCCCGTGCATACTTACGAGTATGGGTCCCGCAAATAAAAAAGTGGGTTCCTGAACCCGTCAAATCCCATCCCGCACAATTCCGTGACAAATGAACATGCCCTTAATTTGCAAGGTACATTTTATTATACTAGTATATGATAGCTGTGAAATCTTTATCTTATAGTCATTATTAAAAAATGAATTATTTTGTAAATTTCTATAGTTTTAAACAAAAAGAAAAAAAAAAGAAAATTAATGTGTTGTTTTCATTTGCTTTTTGAGAATCCATCACGCTTTTATTTTATTTTTAATTTTGAATGTTTGTATGCGTATGAAGACTATTCAAATGTAAACGATTTTTCTTAACATAATTTTTCGACAATTTAATTTTTTATAATATATTTTTTATCTTTTGAATACAAAACAAAGCGCATTTTGAAGTCCATATCCTCGACGGTACCGTAAAAGATTCCCTTTTACAATCAGCTATTTACGATTGAGATTAACTCTCAGCCGGTTTGGGATTCGGACTGACTGAGGGGGCAGTATTATTGGTCTTTGAGATTCGTGCCAAGTTAAAAAGAACGGTCCAGATCAAGTAATTGTAAAAGATTCCTTTTACGGTACCGTCGGTGATATGAATTCGCGCATTTTGGGTGTCATGGTCCTGACATAAGCTGAACCTGTAATAGTAATACAACGCAATTCTTAGCTAACTACACGATAGGCTTCACAGGGAATAGTTACAGCAAACCCATAGCACTGGCGTGCTCCTCTTTACCTGTTCCCAAAGTCAACCAGCAGTTATCCTTATCTTGAAACCCCCATCTCATCTCCCCCAATTTGAAACTTCCATACTTTTATTCTCTTGTTTGATTACCCGATCAAGTAGCATGGATCCTTTGTCATTTGCGGCAGTCGGCTGGCTGATGACTTCTCTGGTTAGCAAGGCTGCAACTGCGTTATTGGAAGCATGGGCAAAGCGCATCGCCCTTGGAAACGAGTTCGAATGCCTCAAGGAGCAGCTGCTGCAGCTTGGTGCCTTGCTTACAAGCGCCCGCAGCCTTCCTACCAACAATAGTTCAATGAAGAAGTTGGTTGAGGAGCTTCAGCAACTCGCGTATGGAGCTGAAAACTTGCTTGACGAATTGGACTACTACCGTCTCGAATATGAAATTCAGCAGAGAGGTACACGAGAAAATTAAATTATTTTTCTCACACATTTACACAATCATGTATGGCTTTTCAGGATTGAAAATGAAATATATAAAATTAAATCAAAATCTTGCTAAATTATATCAACTAATTGCTGATATATTAAACCCCATTTGTGCACATTGACTTATATCACCCAAGAGGATATTTTGACTGTAAAGCCTCCATGCCCTTTTTTTTTTTAGTAAATTAAGGTTGGAGGTCAAGCCATTCAACTCTTTAATATCTACAAGAGTCCTCATGTCAAAAATCCACGATTAACAATCAATAATTACTAACATAATAAACAAAAAAAAATTAGACAAATATCCAATTGAATTAATTATTTTTTTGTAGTAAAACAATTGAATTAATTAATTAATTTATTGATGTATTTCTCATAAAACAATCCGGAGTTCATTACATTATTTATATGATACATGAGGCTATAGAGTATAGAGCCCTTGAACAAGTATCCAAGCGGTACAATCTGTAAAGAAATGTCTGGGGGCTGTTAGGTGTACCCAATAGATGCATCTCCGACTTGTTATTTTTATATGGGATTCCCAATAATTCACATACCACCAAGTACCATGAAAGAGATGAAAACCGAATAACGCACCGCCGCAAAAATTTGGGGTCAACAAAAGAGCTCTCTCTTTCCCACTCTTTCTCTCTATAAGGGACATAGCACTAAAATGCTGAAAATTTGTAAAATTAGTTAACCAGAAATGAACATGTTTGATATTATTAGTGAAACTCCTCCAGCTTTTGTTGGAGATTTCATCAGTTTGATTTTCATGAATTCAGTGCCTTGCCAACAAAATTTCATTTAAGCTATAAGAATTACTGTATATGTTCTCGTAAAGTTCTCTATAATGTATCAGACATTTACTGGCATAGGGACATACTTTGAAACATAACTTCTCCTGTAGCTTCACATGTACAAATGAATTTGCCATTGCTATATAGGTCACACTTAATTTCATTTTACCACTACGAAATGCCATATACTTGCTCAAGTCCTGATAGATTCTATCAGTTTTGGTGAGATTCTACTAATTGAGTAAAAGTTTTACTGATTTCAATTTATAGTTATAATATACATTTTGTCTCAATATATTGTTTACATGAAAAAAAAACCATTGGAGTAGGTACGGTTGGAGATGGAAATAAGGTACAGTTTACCGTTGCCTTTCTTTCTGTTAGTGCTAAGTATCGGAAGAAACAAAGTGAAAAGAAATATGGCAGAGAGAAAAACCAGGGTCTTATTCACAATCATACAAACATTATAGATTCATCTTGTAATTACAATCAAGAATGCAGTTGACGCACTTATTGAAGAACAATCCAGCATGAGAATCTAGTGTTGTCTTGTCTTGTAAAATTTCAGAGAGGAGAGAATTTAAGAATTAGGTTTGTTCATTCATTCTTGTGTACATTGCAATTACAGATTCAAGTATATATAGAAAAACTAACAAAGGCTAACCCTGAAGCTAATTATGATTTACATTAACTATGATTAAACCACGAATAGGGAGAGCAAGCTCTGGTTTGAGATGAGTGTGTGTGCTGGCTAGACAAGAGGAAGAATCTTCTGTTGAGAAAATTGGAGACGTGATGTGTTATCCATTTATTGCAGAATGGACGTCTCCATTACATCCTTTAACATTACATTACATCCTTCACATGTTTTGTTATCCTTAATTGTAACCAATCCTTTATCTATGGTCACTTAAAATGATTCAATTAATTTCTATATTTGGTAAAAAAATTCTAACAGGTACCCAGGAGAAACGAAAGCATTTGTGGGTGAAGTATTCCAGATTTATTCTGTTCAGAAGGTTGAATGTGTTTTCCAGTTTTGAACTGTCCAGAAGGATGATTGAGTTAGCCAAGCATTTGCAGAAATGTAAGAAGGAAGTCTGCAATGCTGTGCAAATAGAATCAGTAGTTATAACTGCCCGAAACACTACAAGAAGTCACAGTGAAGCAACAAACTTGCACCAAACATCATCTTTTCTCACTCAACCTAGTGTTTTTGGGAGAGACCAAGAGCATGACCAACTAATGAACCTATTAACAAATGAAGAATCTGCAATAGTTGGTAATGTCCGTGGTCTAGCAATAGTTGGTGATGGTGGTGTGGGGAAGACTACCCTTGCTCAACTAGTTTTCAATGATCCAAAAGTTCAAAGTTGCTTTGATGTTAGATCCTGGATTTGTGTGTCTACTCGTTTTGATATTGTCAGGCTTGCACGTGAGATGTTAGAAGATGTATGTGGCAACAGATATGCTGAACTCCGTAACCTCAATGAGCTCCAAAATAAACTCAAGGACGAATTGGAGTCCGAGAGCTTCCTGCTTGTTTTGGATGACATGTGGGAAGACGGAGATATTAAGAGACAATGGGTTTCAATGGTAGCTCTATTAAATAGTTGCATGCTGAAAAGGGGCATAATCTTAGTGACTACTAGAAACCAATCTGTTGTCAAAATGGTCAATGAAAGGGATAATATTTATTTGAATGGTCTCAATGATAATGCATTTTTATCATTCTTTAATACCTGTATTTTCGATGATCCAAACTATGGCGGAAATTGGAGGTTAAGAAATGTTGGACAACAAATTGCCATTAAGTTGAAGGGTAACCCACTAGCTGCGAAGTCTGTAAGTGCTCTGTTAAAAGAAAATCTTGATGAGAGATATTGGATTAAAATCAGGGATAGCAAAGAGTGGATAGCTCAAAGTGGTCCAGATGATATTATGCCAGCACTCCGGTTAAGTTATGAGCATATGCCCTTTCATCTCCAAAGGTGTTTCTCATATTGTGCTATGCTTCCAGAGGATCACACTTTTACATGTGAGGAGTTGGTATATCTATGGATGGCTCAAGGTTTTCTCGATGTAAGATCTGAAGGCAAAATGATGGAGGATATTGGGAGTGATTACTTCAATAATCTGCTCAACCGTGGTTTCTTCCAATCCAAGCCATCAGCATATGGTGGTTTAGTGTTTTATACATTTCATGATCACTTGCTTCATCGTTTTGCACATATGGTTTCCTCCAAAGAATGTTTAACCATTAGGGGTACTGAAACTACACGAATTCCACCAACCATACGTCATTTGTTGATTTCTGATAGTACTAAAAGGAGTGAAATATCTATAGTCTCGGCATTGGCGTGTTTGAAGGGAGAGAATCTAAGCACTATAATTATTTGGGATGATGAGTTGCCTTCAGGTATTTGCCAAAGTATTTCACACCTACTAAAAAAACAAAAATTTCTCCATGCAATGAGCTTAAAACTAGGTTCCATGGTACAACAACATAATTTCATTCACAAGTTTGTTAGCCTCCGGTATCTAAGCTTAAATTTGCCAATTCTTCCACGTTCTATTAATACTAGTTCCTATACCCTTCCAAGAGAAATATGTAGGCTATATCATCTAGAAGTGTTTGAAATTGAAGGTGGGGGATTTCTGGATGAGTTGCCAAATAACTTTAGTAACCTTGTTAGCTTGCGACATTTTATTGTTAAAGGGGAGCTGCACTCTAAGATATGTGGTGTAGGGAATCTAACCTCTCTGCAAGAGCTGAATTATTTTAATGTTCAAGAAAATATAGGCTTTGAGATAGAACAATTAGGCTCTCTAAAGGATATTGGAGGATCACTCCAGATCTCCAATCTTGAGAATGTAGAATCCAAGGAAGAGGCAAGTAAGGCTAGACTAGCAGAGAAAGAGAACCTTGATGTCTTGTATTTAAAATGGAATCATGGTGAACAAGAGAACGGAAGTGTCCTGGAGGGCCTTAGACCAAACACCAACCTCAAATCGCTTACTATAGATGGATATGGTGGTGTTGCTTCTCCCCCGTGGTTGGTTCCCTCTCACATTTTTCTCGAGTCTCTAACTCTAATGAATTGTGAAGCATGGGATCAGCTTCCACCTATAGGGGAGTTGGAGTTTCTCAAGTATTTGACGCTGCGTAGTTTACCTTTGAGGGAAATTGGGTCTCAGTTCTATGGTACTAGTCATAGCATGAAATTTCCATCTTTGGAAGAGTTGTGGATCGAAGATATGGAAGATCTAAAAAAATGGGAGTGGAATGACCAACTTCAACTATTTCCTTGCCTCAAAAAACTCTTAGTTCTACATTGCACTGAATTAGTGGATCTTCCTCTCTCAGGATGTCCTACATATGAGGTATTGGAGAGGTTTCCTTCTCTAGAGATACTCATAATAGAAGATTGTCCACTAATTTTTCAACTACCACCTCTTCCATACCGTTCTCTACTTTCTTATATATCAATTGAAAGAACTGGAAGTTCGAGCCTTAAAATGGGTGAATCATTGGTTTTCCATGAGCTTAGCTCTCTGTGTTTTCTAGAGATATCCAACATCTCCGGTGTGCAATCTTTGGACTTGCATTATTTTGTGGCTTTAAGGAATTTGGTTATAACGTGGTGCGAGTCACTCACTTCCCTCACATTTGGGGAGCATTTGGTCTGTTTGAAGACCCTTAGAATTATATCTTGTCAAACATTGAGCTCACTGAAAGGTCTAAAATCCTGGGTCAACCTGGAAAAGTTGTACATTCGCGAGTGCCCTGGTTTCATTGCAGCTTGGGACTCTGCTTCAAAAGAAATAGAGAGGACTGAACCAGACTTCTCCTTGTCTCTAACAAGAATAGAAGGTGACTCTCTTGTCCTTTTAACCTTGCCTATATGCAAGCAGGTCACTTCGCTTCAAATTTTGGAATTGCAATTTTATGCTTTTACTGAAGAACACGAGATTTCTCTGCTGCTCCTTGCCTCTATCAACTTGGTTGAAATCAAGGGCTGTAAGAATCTTCAGTCATTTCCTTATGATCTTTTCCCTTCCCTCAAGGAACTGAGGATTATGTTCCCTAGCATTCAATCACTACCAACCAACAGCCGTACTGAGATAACTGAGAAATTGAAACTAAGAAACATCAAAGAAATATATATCCGCGAATCTCCTGTTAAGGTAATACTTTAATATTCCTTTACTAAAAAAAAAAGACTTTAAATATTCCACTATAGCATAATGCTTGAAGTTTAGCAAATTCAACCCACTTCAATCATTTTCGTTTGAAACATATCAATACATTGAAAATGTGACTGTCTAATTTGATATGTTTGGCACTGGGCATATCTGCCTGGCAAACCTTATTCTGTACCGGATGATTTATATTTTTTTGTTAAATTTGTCAATGGTCATTCTTTCCTTCTTTTTGTTGCTTGTACAGTTAAATTTGATAGTGCTTTACGATAGCCAAAGTCATTTGCTAGTTATCTAACAATTGAACTTTCTTTTAATATCTGAAAACTAGATTGAATTTGTACTGAGCTCAGAGGAAATGATATGCCAGCAAATGGATGCAGTTAATTAGCAGCTAAGACGGGAAGGTTATGGAATGAGGTGGGGGCATTACTTCATGGGCAGATGCAAGTTTAATTAGTAAGCTTTGATTAACATGAACTGGTCATAGGCAAACTTTGCTGCAATGGAAGGGTATAGATCAAAGCATCTTATGATATTCAACAAAAAAGTACTTATTAGAAAACTTCTTTTTTTCTTGAGAAAAAATTGATAGCAAACTTTCAAACAGTAGTTTGATATGGAACAGCCTTTATTTTAGTTTCTCTCATAGAAGTTCATTCTTTTTTACAGCCTTTTTTTTTTCCACTATCATGTTTTGTATTCCTCAAGTTTTCATCATGTTAAAATCATCAGTATAAAAAAGTGTTTATTTCGGTATTGGTATATTCATATTCATGTTGTACCAACACTAACCAGTGTAAAGATGAGGGCTGATGCATACACAACTTGTGGTTGAAATATCACTTGAGATGAGCATTGTACAAATTGTTACTCCACTTTACCATACTAATTAAAGATGTTCCATCTCATAGTGAAATAACATGAAACCAGGAAATACCTTGGGAGAAGCGTAACCTTGCAATTATTTGGATTGCACATATAGGTCACGTTTGGTTGTGGAGTAAGTGATGGAGTAAGGTCCTCACTTCACATTTAAGCAGCCAAACAAGAAGGAAAATGAGAGGATGAGTAAAAATGGAATAAGAACTGAGTTAATCCGGAGTAAGTTACTCCATCTCTCCAAGCGGATTAGTTTACTCCACCTGTGGAGCCCATTGTCTGACAAACATTTATTAACATATTTTCTCTCTCTTCATTAACTGACTTTTTGTTTTTTCTCTTGTTTACTTTTTCTCGCTGTCAGCTTCCGAACCGGCGCTTCTTTCATCGTTCTCCGTCGAAGACGCTTGAAATTGACGACGTGAACACTGGCTTTTCCATCTCCACGCAACAACGATCTGTTAGAGACTCTGATTACCTACCTTTTTCCCCAGTGTATTTTCTCTGATCGCCAGTTCACTCTGATGTACTTTCTCCGATCGCCACTATCTCTGTTGAGACTCTATGGAGAATTCAGTGTTGTTGAAGCTGCCCCAAATCCTACTACTGATTCGAACAATCAGAAGCAACCTTCGATCAAGCCCTGTAGACCAACAATTTGCTTACATCACTGTGATCAACCAGGTGTGCTCCTTTCCCTGAACTTGATTCCTTTTTTTTTTAATTTGTATTGTTTATTTTATTATTTAATTGCCAGTTATTTGGATTTGTCTCGTCATTTGCAAGCCAACTAAAACCTAAATTATGATGGTTGTAATGGTACACAGCGTAATTCGTAACCACTTGTAACAATACGAAATTCTAATGTGCTAATTGACGAAGTTTTATGAGGTTCTCATTGTAATTTGGATTTGTACCCAAATTGATAATGGTACCAGACCGTACCAATCATGACTCATTGTAATTTGGATTTGTACCCAAATTGATAATTGTAACATGCTTATTCTTATGCTTTGTACTCAGTTTTTGAATCATGGAGCTATGCTTGATTGGATTGTGTAAGAGGAGATTTGGTTTTCCAATAATGCAATTTTTATTTTACTGTTTGATTTATGTAATGCTACTTAAAAATTCAGAATCATGTTTTTTTTTTTTTTTGAAAATTTGGCAGAGGCTGCCAAATTAAATTTTTGTATTAAATTAAGAAATGTACATCATCATATACGATCACCATTACATCCCTCTGTTTGAGTGGATTCCCCCCCTTATTACTACATGTGGCATGTCAGCCACCACCACATGTTAATTTGCCTTATATTTTCCTAGCAATATCTAGCCCACATCCTATGTTCATCAACAATCATTTGTGCCAGTATCTCTGGATTGATGACCACTCCTCTGAAGATGAGGTTATTTCTTTGCTTCCATATGTTCCAGTAGGTACACAACAATATCCCTGCCCTTGCTTTGAATGCCGAAGGTCCTCTCGCGCGTAAGGCACTCCATGTCCTAGCCCATGTAGAAATTGTCGTATCGGTCAGTGTTACCAGACTAGAAATTGTACAGTCAAGAAACCGAATGTTACCAGACTTTATGGTTTAAAAGATTTTGATCCAAACCATTTATTCTGATAAGATTCTTAGAGTTCTAATTTATTTACATAATTATTGTTGTTCAACTGAATACTGTTATTAAGCATTTGCATTTGTTATTATGAAATGAACTGTTAGTTTCTTATGCGGAGATTTCATTCTGAATATGGATTTCCTTCGAATCAAATAACCTCAGTGGCAATTAGCACTGAGAAATAATTTATTATTTCTCACGCGTTTCTCCTTGCGGGATTCACAGGTTTGTTAGATGAAGACAGAGAAACGCTTTTGGGGTTATAATTGACAGCATGGCCACCTAAAGATATGGGATTTGGGTTTATTATATTTGACAGGGTGCAGAGAATATATCTCTAGCATCATCCACTATAAATGGTCAAATAATTCTTGTAAATATATTGGGATGTGGTACAAATAATGGATGCTATTGGCAATGCATAAAAAGATCCATGTCTTATGTTACATATATTGAATGGTAAAGGTACGCGGTAGGAACTGTCGCACCTCCGGATCGGGGGTGTGACAAGTAGCCCAAGTGTATGCAATTTATTGGTTTCATAGAAATTCAAGTAATAACAATTTGTGAGAGTTCATTTTATTGTTCTCTTGAATTTGCAACATATAGTATTCTTGGATAAAATTTTTGGAAAGCTAGACAATATTGAGAATTCAGCCCCCAAAAAGGCTGGTTAGCACTACAGTGCTGGAGCCACTCAGCCACATGTACTACAGTGTATCCAAAGCCAAAATGCTAATTGCAATGAGCTAGTATCCGAAATTGCAAGGAACTATAGTGTACCTGAAGTTTGATCAATAAATTAAAGCTACTACAACATGCAACTTGTTAGCTTAAATTGCAATTACACAAGTAACAGTAACACCACTGCAATGCCAACAGATAGCTACATTCTCCACCGGAAATTTTATAAATGTCTTGTTTAAAAACACAAAACCTAGCATCCATCCTTCAAATTTATTAATAAAATATTTATGTGATGTCCAAATTGTCCTCTCCCTTTCATTTTACTCTCATGTAGTCATGTGTATATATACAATCACGGATTAAATTCACAAAAGACGACAGAGGATTAGCAAGCAAAGTCAAATTTCAGAGAACTGAAAAATAAAGGATTATGAGTGAGGCTATGGTGCTATGCATAGCACGGATGGGGTCCGTGCTACGGCCAAAAATTTGACTTTTTAAAATTCTAATGGTCGATCCAACCGTTCAATGTGATAACCATACGAATATGTACTTGCAAACTAAATTTTATATTTTTTCGAATTTTTTTACTATTTTTTTAGATAGGTAGAAAAATCAGTGTTTTCTGAAAATTCTGGACCATCAAAATTCTACCTATCTAAAAAAATAGTAAAAAAATTCGAAAAAATATAAAATTTAGTTTGCAAGTACATATTCATATGGTTATCACATTGAACGGTTGGATCGACCATTAGAATTTTAAAAAGTCAAATTTTTGGCCGTAGCACGGACTCCATCCGTGCTATGCATAGCACCATAGGCTCACTCAAGGATTATTCTCATTTTACAATTGATCCAAAAAATATTCTTGAGCATTATTTTAGAAGAAAATTTCTATTAAAAATATAGAAGTACGTTTTTGGAACTGTCGTTGAAAGAAAGTTATTTATTTACTTTTTATATGAAAGAGAATTATTGTTCAAAAAAATTATTCATCATTATATTATTTTTTCTAACAAATATTGGAATAGATGTTCAACAAATACAAATAACTATATAAAATATAATAAAAAGTGGTTCAAATAATTCGAAGAAAAAAAACACAATCACAGGAGGGAGTTGAGCTATGCGAGTATTTTGAATACCTTCAACCGTGTTTTGAATTTTTTATAAAATATAATAAAAATTTATTGACATAATTCTAAGAAAAAAAACAAAGTTGCAGGAGAGAATTGACTTATGCGAGTATTTTGAACTTTCAACTGTGTTTTTCACTTTTTTGTCTTCAAATGATATCAACAATTTTTCATTATATTTTATGAAATTATTTGTATCTGTTCAATCTTTGTTCCAATTTAAATTAAAAATAATAATACAATAAATGAATAATTCGGTTTTTTAAATAAAAAATGTCTTTCACATAAAAAAAATTATTTTCAATGACAGTTGAAAAAAACGTAGTTCTGTGTTTTTATACAGATATACAGATACAAATACAAACTTTCTTTCTTTAAAAACCTCAAAAAATTATTTTATCAATTCTAAAATGAGAATAATCCTTTTTATTTTTTTTAATTTTTTGGATTTGGTCTTAGCTTGCTAACTCTCTGTTATCTTCTGTAAACTTAATTATGTGATTGCATACCCAATGGAAGTGAATGAGATGGAGGTGGTGGAGGGAGGAGGGAGGGGAAATTTTGAATCTCATTGAAATATTTTATTACTAAATAATAAATATGAAAGAGGGACATTTTGTTCTATTTTTTTTAAGAGGACATTTTATAAATAATTTCAATCTATACCGTGTTCACGCAAGTTAGCACGTTGTTACATTACATGCCATCAAGGCGTTACATGACAGTTATTTGTCATAATGCAACTTTATGCCGCCTCTATTTTATTTGGATTCTAATATAATTCTCCGCACTTCAGTTTTCGCACTGTGGAGAAATTGCAAAATCTCCAGCGCTAAATTTATTTTATAAAATATTAATACGTATGCACAAAAATATTTATACTCATGCATGGAAGTATTTATAACTATGAGTGTACAATTTTTACGTAAATAATAGTTTCCCAACAAATCCCCTAAACGTTCATGCACTGTCCTCGCACCATAACTACCATAATTGCATGTTGAAAGTATTTATACTTATGCATGAATAGTTATATCTATGAGGTGAATAATTTTTACGTAAATAATTGTCTCTCCAATTAAATCTCTTTAACGTCCCCGCACCATAAATATCTGTAGGAGACCGCTCAAACTAAATGTGGAGGGCATACACGTTTCTAAAAATATTAATATTGCCATAACTATCTGCGAGGACCGCAAAACTTGTTATTTTTTTACATATGGTGCTGGATGACGTCTGAAAGTATTAATATCAAGTATTGCAATTATTTATACCTATGCATATTTATATGTATATATATATTGTACAAAGTTTAATCTTCAGGCGTTCGATCATATCAAGTTACACATCAAGTATTAATATCTTATTTTGCAAATAATAATACCTATGCACTGAAGTATTTATTTCTATGAGGGTAACAATTTTTGTTAGAGGAAGATTAATGCAGGGATCATTAGAGGACTAGAAAAGGGATGATCATCAAAGTATTAATATCTTATTTTTCAAGTATTAATATTTTATCTTTAAAGTTACCTATGAAAGTTGACGCGGGAATGAGTTGGGGACTGAAAAAAGGAATCATATAATTAGTGGGGATCATAGTACAACCTTCTTCTAATATTTAGAGTGGGGGATTCGTATAATTATTCATTTTATTTAGGGACAAAATCGAAAATGTGATAGGATGGAAAAAAATTTAGAGCGGGATATAAGTTTTCAATTATTTTGAACAGTATACGTTTGTTTGTAATATTTTTCTGAAAAAAGAATGGTAATAAAAACATTTTTGAAATTTTTGTAAGGCAAAGGATGACAAGTGTCGCCTGAGCGTGGCTCTGTCTTTGATTTTATTGCAGTTTTCTGATTGCTCTATGGATGTTTTACAATAAAGAAGAAACAAAAAAATAATATCACTGCGGTGTTCAGCGTTATACGAAACTCTTTATCGAACATTAAATTGTTTGACGGATTTGAGATAATATTTTTTAGGTTTAAACAAGGAGCAGCGAGACGTGTGCAGGCGTGGTCAACAAAAAGAGAAAGATATCGCCATCTGTCACGCACATAACCACTTGGGAAGTTCACAGGTGTTTTGAATTTGTCCTTTTGTAAATAGGCCCAATGCAATAGCCCCGATTTTTTTTATTAATATCTCCGATTATTAAATAAAAAAATAACAAAAATGTCTTTTTGAAAATTTATAAAAATATCCAAACCGTCAGAATTCTGAGCGGTTCATTTTTTTTTCAGGACCGCCAGAATTTTAGCGGTTCTAGGAAAAAAAAATAGACCACAGAAAAACATGGTAGATTGTTATAATATTATTTTATTTATTTGACATTTCTTGTGTCAGCCGAATACAAAGATCTGTGATTTTTTTATTTAATTAGAAGATTTTATGGTTTTTTCAGTTTTTCTATTAAAATATTAGAAACAAAATTTATATTTTTTTAAATAGATGGAATATTGTGGAATTGAATTACTAGAAAGACTACGACAAATAATCTGGATTAATATTTTTCAGTCGGGATTTTTTGCAATTGTAAGAAAAATTAAAATATTTTTTTGTGTGTTACTGAAAAAAATATATTTTGAATCTGAGTTATTGATCCCGGTTCAAAAATCATTATCGTGATCCTTCTAGTACATTCAAATTCTAAGGTATTTCATCTATTTTCTTAGAAGTAATTTTAGAAAAATATTAAAATCTTAAAAATATAAAATAGTTTCTAAGAAAATAGATGGAATACCTTAGAATTTGGATGTACTAGAAGGACCACGATAATTTCTTTATTTATCTAAAATTGATTTTTGAACCGAGATCAATAACTCAGATTCAAAACATTTTTATTTATTTTTTCCAGTAACACACAAAGAAATATTTTAATTTTTCTTGCAACTGTAAAAAATTCCGACCGAAAAATGTTGATCCGGATTATTTTTCGCAGTCTTTTTAGTAAATTCAATTATATAGTATTTCATCTATTTTAAAAAAAACTAATATTTTAATAGAAAAAAATCATAAAATGTTCTAGTTAAATGAAAAAATCATAAAATCATCTAATTAAATAATAAAATCACAAATCTTAGCATTCGGCTGACACAAGAAATGTCAAATAAAAAAAAATATTATAGCAAACTGCCATTTTTTCGGTGGTCCATTTTTTTTTCAGAACCGCCAGGTCTTCTGGTGGTTCTAAAAAAAAGTGGATCGCCAAGAAACATGACGGTTTGGACATTTTTATAATTTTTCACAACTTATGGACATTTCTATTATTTTTATTTAATATTGGATATTAATAAAAATGGCGGGCAATAGCCGCGCATTATTTTATATATGATATCGTACTTGTTTGATTTTCCCTTATTATTGTTAATATATTTTATATGGATGCAGTATGATGGCTGAGATGTGAGGCAGGGATTTTAATATATGTTTCTTCCTTGTTTTGCTATTTGTTGTGGAAAATTTATGCGGATTTTAGTATTGTAAACTTAAATCGAAGTTTCATTTTGTTTTGATATATCCAAGCATTTCATTTCTTTTATAGTATTTTAGTGTACTATAGGAAAGAAAGATTCCCAAGATACACATACGCAAGATTTAAATTCTAAACTCACGAGTGATTCGAACAAAGAACCGAAGCGTCACTCATAATATAAATACATCAAAATTTAGAAGTTTGAAGAAAGACTTTATTTCTCAGAAAAATTATAAGAAGTTTAGTTTAATTCATTTAAGCATTCATAATTGTGGTTAAAATGAATAACTTATTACTATGATCTACTACAGATACTAATATTTTACGAGGTTATGTCAGTAACAACCGCGCATCGTGTTACATTTCGTAACAACCACAGATGATCTGAATTTTCGGCACATTTGGACGGTCAACATGTGTCGGCTACTCGGCCGGCTGACGAAGTTGCAAGCATTTCAAACTTGATGCAGATTTCCTGCACCAATTACAGAAATAGTATTTCATACCATAATATTACTGACCTGACATCCGCAGGCCGCAGCTAATAAATCTGTTGGAATTCTCATGTCAGCATCTCAGAACACTAAACAAATATCTATGACTTCCACAAAGGATCCCGCCAAAACTTTAAAAATTCCTTGGTGACCAAAAGGTCAACCAACCATAATCTCTCCAACAGTCAAACCCCTCGTCCCTCCCATGTCTCTCTCTCTCTCTCGCAAAACCAAAACCCATCAAACCCCCAACTTCAACTCTATCTTTCAACCTCTCTTATTTCCCCAATGGATCCGTCGACGGCGTTGGCCATGGCGGGCTGGGTCGTGCAAGTGATCTTCGATAAACTGGCCGACACTGCTCTCCAGGCCTGGGCCTCGCGCGCGCACCTCCGCGAGGAGATTGAGCTGCTCCTCACTCACGTTAACAGGACCAGCGTGCTTTTGGAGGCCACCAAGGGCCGCCGGGAGATCGGAAGTACGTCTCTGGCGAAGTGCCTCAACGAACTGGTGTATCTCGCTCTTGCGGCGGAGGATTTGGTGGACGAGTTGGATTTTTACAGGCTTCAGACACAGGTCGAGGGCCCTGGGAAGCAACAGGTGAGAGATAGATGACAATGTAGTTTGAATTTGAGATTTGTTTATTTCTTTTATTTAGGAGCAGTGTGTGGAGTTGAGAACGATCATGTTAGATGGTTAGGTACCTGTACGGCTGTACTGTTACATTCTTCTAGTACAGAGGCCTCTGGTCTAGTTGGCTCCGTGTACTATCTCTTAGTTTGTGTGCTTTTTTGCTCATTAGTTAGGCATGCCCAAAAAACCAAATACACTCTTAGCATTGCTAACTAATGTATAATGGTTATGTTGTGTTCTTCTTGCCGGTATACCAAAGTGCTCGGTGTCAGGATATTAATATGAAAAAGGACTACTTAAATTTACATTGATACGGGATAACCGGTGTCTAAAATTAATTACCAAAACAAAATGATCTGAGACCCGATACTGGAACTAACGAGAAAGGACCCCAACTCGTTTGCAGTGAACCAAGCTTGACCAGACTGGCCCTTTTGGTTACTCTAGGACTGGATTAGTTTCATAATATTTATATTATGGGGTTATTTTGTTGTCATCAATACACATCATGAGGGACTTACAAAAATAATGTAACGTGAAGAAATTTTATACACAAACAAACCTGTAATGAATTTCAGGGAAGTACCTTGTTAAATTAGAAATTAAAGATGCTTTGTTGGAAAAATCATGCTTTACACTTTATAGTTCCTGAATTAGAAATTAAAACTTGCAAAATTTTATTCGACTCCACTTCAACTCCTGTCTTTCAACAAATCAGACATCTTACTTAGATCATTCTGATAGAGATCCTGTTACCGGTTACTGTGTTAATGAGCTCCCAAGGTATTGCTAATTTTTTCGACAATATGTGCAGGTAAAAGCACCAACCGTAGCCTCTACTCGCCAAATTGTGACCACTTCTATAGCCAGTCTTGCTTCCAGATTTGGATTTGGAAGCCCGGCTGATATCACCTCTCCAAAGATCGAAGGAATCGGGCTTGACCGAAGTAGAATCTCATCTCAAATTAAAGAAATCATTAAGAAGTTTGATATAATTGGTGATAGTGTGATGCGGGGGCTAAACCTAGAAAGCCTCCATTCTATTGATGAAGAAATTCACAAGGTACCAACAGAAAAAAGCCAGACCACCAAATATAACACAGTTAAAATGATTGGGAGGGACAGAGAGGTAAAACATATACTAAAGCTCTTGAGCAGTAGCTTTAGTGATGAGGTTATCTCGGTTTTACCAATAGTTGGCAATGGGGGTATTGGGAAAACTACTCTTGCCAGACATTTATACAATCATCCGAGAATAAAAGAGCTCTTTGATCTACAAATGTGGGTTTCTGTCTCTGGTAGCTTTGATGTGGTGAGCATTACACGTGACATGTTGGAGCATGTTAGCAGAGACAGACATGCCGGGATTCATTCTTTAAATATGCTTCAGGAGATCCTTGAAGAAAAATTAAAGAAAGTAAGTCGGTTTTTGCTTGTATTAGATGATATGTGGGAGTTGAAGGATGCGAAATGTTGGAAGACACTACTGGCTCCAATGAGGTTTGGGGAAAAGAAGGGTAATGTTATCTTGGTAACAACTAGGCGAAATTCGCTTGTAGAAAAGCTTGGTGCTAAAAAACCTATCCAGTTGGATGGTTTAAATGATAGGCGAGTTTTGGTCCTTACTTGAAGCATGTGCTTTGGGCCAGTGAAAATTGAGAATTCTGAATACTTAGAATTTATTGGAAAAGAAATTGCAAAACAACTAAATGGTTACCCATTAGCTGCTAAAAGTGTTGGTGGGCTTTTAAAAAGAAACCATGATGTTGTGCATTGGAAGAGGATCTTAAATGCCAATGCTTGGAAATATTTACAAGATGATGGTGATATCATACCCACGCTCAAATTGAGTTATAACCATCTTCCATTCCCGCTCCAGCGATGCTTTGCTTATTGCTCGCTATTTCCAAAGAAATATAGTTTTGATGGTAAAGAATTAGTGTATTTATGGGTTGCTCAAGGTTTCATCCCTATACAGAAGAGCAAAAAGGTGGAGGAGATAGGGAATGAATATTTGAGTATGTTATTGGATTGGGCATTTTTTGAAAAAGGCCATTTTCATGGCAAATACATGATGCATGATCTGATGCATGACCTGGCACAAATTGTTTCTCTGGACGAATGCTTATGTATAGATGGGTCCAACATAAGAGATATCCCGGCTACTGTTCGTCATTTATCTATTATCACTAAATTTGCATATGGTAAGGACCAACAAAGCAAGGAGATGCAATGCAATGAGAGTTTTGAAAACCAACTCGTTGAGGTGTGCGGTGCGTTAGAGATAGAAAAATTGAGAACCCTTCTGTTAATTGGCCAGTATGATCCATACTTTGCAAAAACATTTGCAACTGTATTTAGAGAAGCAAAACAGTTGCGTGTCTTATGCTTAACTGGCATGCATTACGATTTAAACCACCTAATATGTAACTTTGAGAACCTAATTCACCTCCGCTATCTCGCATTAAGCACCTCCAGAGCTGGTAAACCATTGCCTAAATCTCTGTGCAATCTGTACCACCTACAATTTTTGGATATTAGTCGGTGCAGACACCTCTCAGATTTGCCAGAAGGTTTGGATAATCTCATTTCCTTGCATCTTTTAATGGCCGAGAAAGAATTACATTCTATGATACCAAATATTGGGAAACTATCATCTTTGCAGAAACTAGCTGAGTTTCGTGTGAGAAAAGTGAGCGGCTTTGAGATAATGCAGCTAAAGAATTTAGGAGAGCTTGGTGGCTCTCTGCGGATATTTGGTCTTGAAAATGTTGAAACCAAGGAAGAAGCTAGAGGTGCGAGGCTTGCCCACAAGAAGCACCTAAGAAACCTGTGTTTGATATGGGAGAAGGAGAGGGCAAATTCTGGCTTTGTTGCGAAAAGAGAGGTGATAGAAGGTCTTAAGCCACATGGTAATCTGAGAAAGCTTCTAGTTAGTGGTTATGGAGGTGATGTTTTACCTACTTGGTTTAATACTAAGATGTCGTTAACCTCTCTTGAGAATCTGAGTATAGAGAATTGCAAAGCTTTGGATATTCTTCCACCTCTTGGACAATTACCTTGTCTTAAAAAGCTACGTCTGGTTAATTTAGGTGCCATGAAAGAAATTAAAGACCAATTTTATGGCACTTCTGTGGTAAACGGCTTTCCAGCATTAGAGCACATGGAGATGGTGAACATGCCAATCCTAAAAAAATGGGTTGCAACAGATGGTGAGAAATTCTTTCTTTCCTTGACCCGGCTTGTTATAATCAATTGTGAAAAATTAGAAGAGTTACCCTTTAAAGGAAAACACAGGTTTTGTTTGTTGAGCGAAGTCACCATGAAAAACTGCCATATGTTGTCTGATCCAGTACCTCTACCATTTACTGACAAGCTAACAACTGTAAGCGTGAATAGAGCTGGAGATTTGGGATCTATAAACCTAAGAGATGGGAATTTGAAAATCAAGCATGTAGGTGCTGGAACTGCTGTGAGAATTTTTCAAGCAGTGTACCAAAATTTGAATAAAATAAGAGTGCTGAACTTGAAAAAGTGTCCAAACATCTCACCACTCTTGTGGGATGGCTTCCAACAAACCACTCCATTCAAACAATTACAGCTGCTGGATTACCCAAAGTTTATTTCGGTCAAGAAGCTCCTGATCGAGTTATGCTGTGTTACCGGCAAGCAACTATCTCTAATGCTACTCGAACTACCTTCTCTTTCAAAATTATATCTAAATAAGTGTGTACCCATAGACCCGGTTGATGATGATCAATGCTTGTTTGAAATACCTGCATCATTAGCATTGCTCGAGCATTTAACAATAGTTGATTGCCCTAGTCTGAAAATTAATAAAAAGGAAGGGTTCACAGAGCTTTCTTCCCTCAGAGATGTGCGAATAATAGATTGCCCTGATTTCTTCTCTTCTCTGACACCCTCAAATGATCAAATCGAAACAAACCAGTCCAGTCTCCTTCCATCATCAGTTAAAACCTTGCGTGTTAGTGGCTTGACTGATGTTCTAATGACCAGATTGCTGTTGAACTTGAGTTCTTTGGCTGAACTACAGGTAGTAAGGAGCCCCAAGCTATCAGTTTTAAATCTCCAATCTTGCTACTCAGCCAAGAAGTTGGTATTTAAGAATTGTGTAAAATTGTGTTTGATATCAGGCATTGGATCCATTACCGGGCTTAAATGCTTGTTGGTAAACAAATGTCCAGTTTTTCTCTCTACTTTTCTAGGGGAGCTCTTATCTTTCAGAGTTCTTAGCATATCTAATTCATCTTCCCTTACTGATATGCTTGCAATATACATTGCTCTGCTCCAACACCTCACAATCGATTTCTCAAGCCTCAGCCAACATGAGCAGCCAACTGGATTGATCATGGAACATGAGAAGGATTTCAAAGGCCTCGCCTCACTCCGAGTACTGAAATTCATGAATTGCATGGATCTACAATCACTGCCTTCTGAGTTGTGCTGTATGGTGAGTCTGGAAGAGTTGTGGGTTTCTGACTGCCCAAAAATTGTGGTGCTGCCACTCAAAGGCCTCCCACCGTCTCTCAAGAGCCTATTTGTGTACCGGTGCAGTGAGGAACTGAAGGAGCAATGCAGAAATATACCTGGTGTTACAGTACACTCATGAAAGATACGTCATTTATTTTTTGGTCAGTACTAGCCTTACATTGCTAAGTCAAATTCTTAATCTATGGCACACTAGTCTTCTGTAAAGTACAAAAAAAGAAAAATGGCTGATTTCTTGGGTATTGGTATACTGAGATAATTAATCAGTCTTGTACCACTTGCACCTTATGGTAATTACCTTATCTGTTTTATTACCCTGTTGGCAGATAAACAACATTTGATAAAGGGGCATTAAGTTATCTGACAGGTTGCTGAGATATGTAAAAGGTAATAATAATAATAATAATCACTAATACAATCTGAAATGAAAAGCATAGGTGTGAAAGACAACCTGGAGTGCAATGACCAGTCCCAAAGTACCCAACTCACCAATGCCTATCTTTGGGAGGATAAACCAAAATATACTAGCCTATTAAGGTTGTATTTTATGTTAATTCCTTTCATCTATTTCGCACAGATAATTAATCAGTCTTGTTTTGCTTTTGTTGTCAGGAACCCCAGGAAGGCAGTTGCAGCGTGATTTTGAAGTATCTGAGAAAAATAACTCCCCTTTATAGTTTTTTTACATGAGCACGTAATAAGAGTCAATTGCTTCTCTTTCAGAAATATTAGAAGCTGGAACGGAACCTCATTATAGTACAGTTATTTATTTATTTTTTTAAGTATGCGCTGAAGGCTGAAGTCCTCAAACCATCCTAAGTGTATGTATCAAATTTCGAACCTGTGATTTTTTATTCTGAAGATAACACACTGTTATTAGACTGCGTGTGGTTTTCAGTTGAGAAAACTATTATTTTTGCTTGTCAACCAACTCAATTTGTTCAAATTATCTGAAGTACATTAGTTCAAAGTCAGAAGACAAAACTAAAGTACTCGTTTCGTTTTGTGAAATTAAGTACTCGATGAAGCACAGCAGCGACCCCACCGCTAATGTCCGGTCACAGGAATCGTCTTCCGACACTTGTCCGGTCACAGGAATTGTCTAGTAAATGCTGTAATTTTATCGTGACATGTACCGTATTGTTGGAAGGACGGCCCAACTAGCATACCATCAAGACAAAAATGGAAACAATCCGCTGGAGAGAGCTGTAGTGAGGCCTGCTAAATGAACATGATGGGGCCGTGAACAAACGGGCCGAAAAGTTAATAAGTTAATATTGAACGAGTTATGACACGAACAAAGCCCGAAATTAGGTTCATGTTCAAATTAATAAATACAAACAGAGTGAACAACTATTAAACAGCCCGTTGAACACCTCATTTCCTCTCTCTCTCTCTCCGCCGCCACCTCCTCTCTCAGTTCGTTAGGTTAGATTGATCTCACCGTCTTTCTCAGACTCCGATCTTCGCTTCCAGGAGGTACCACCGCTCATCCTAGAGGTGCGCCACCCTTCCTGAGCGCCTCTCTCGTCTCTCCATTGTTGGTAACCGTTCCCTTCCTCCCTCTCCCTCGTTCTATCTGATTCGGTATATAAAGTTGTTGCCAAAGAGGAACTAGAAATTGAAATTAGTGGTTGCAAAAAGTTAAAGTTATTTCTCTCATACATGATAGATCTACGGTAAATAATGAAATTTGTTGCAAAAGAGCCGCCTCGTTTGGTTATTTCTCTTAATTTATTTATTTTTTGTAAGTATTTTTCTGGAATATTGTAATATCTGATTGGGTCAATTATATATTATTATGTATATTTCTTCCAACTCTTGTGTTTCTCTCTCTTCAAAATGTCGATTCTTTTTAACAAATAGAGCACAAGTACAAAATCTAATTGCTTATTGAATTTTAAGAGAGAGATCTATTTTGATTTTGCTGTTAACTCAATTTCCCGTGTTCCTAAAATCCATCTATCTAGCTGTATGTGTTGACCTCTATTATATACAGCTGTAGCATTTCTAATTTGTGTGTTACAAAATTATTCCTATTATTGAGTTGAAGTATTTAATCTGAACTGTACACAAAAAAATATAGTTATCTAGTTGTTGGACTGTTCAGATTTGGATTGGCACAAAATTATAATATTTATACTGCCCTTCAGCTTTCTCAGATTTCATATTTATCCCTCAATTCTTTTGAAATATTATTTTTGTCCTTTAAATCTTACTCTTTCATATCTGTACATTATAAAAAAGGTTAAGTTTTGTAATTTTGCATTTCTAACATTTCTTTCTTCGGATTAGAAAATTTTGCAATAAATTTTAGATTTGGTTACATATAATCTGGCTTGTGACTTGCATGGTGGAATCTATGTTTTGGTTTTAATATTTATGCTGTGCGGATGACCTGTGTGTGTTGGGTGGCAAATGCAGTTAAAATCATAGTGTGGACTAGTGAGTTAATCCTTTTTGTCACTGTTTTTCAGTGTTTTTTTCCCCTTAATTTTCACTATTTTTGTTGTGAGATGCATTTGATTTGGGGTCTAAGAGGTACTTTAAGTAGTATGTTATAGTGGTTTAGACTTTGTATGCTTATATTTCTAATGATAACAGACAGCTCAGCTGCTATTTTTTTTTTAAAAAAAAAAGCAGTGTTTGACAATAACTGTATTTTTAAGGCTTTCTGGTCTATTTCAGCAAACTGTACCAAATAGATTTGTCAGCAAAGTATGTAAAGTATGGTGCGGGATAATCCTTAGTTCTTGTTTTTCTTAGATTTTTTTTTATGTTGGATCGAGGTTTGTTGCATGGATCAAGTGACCATTTATTATCAGAAAACAAATAGATGCAAAAGATTGTTGTCTCAAACATTAGTTACTGTCACAATAACAGATAGAAGCAAAAAAAATCATGAATATCACAGGTGGCTGTACTCAGTTTGAGATATTATGATTTGTTGACTGCTTTGATACTCTTGTTTTAAAGCTGTTCTGCTTGACTGTAGATCCATACAAATTTTATTTGAAGATCCCATCCTTTTTAAATTGGCATCTAACAGTTATTCTTTGTGTTCTTTCTGTGGTTTCTTCAGAGTGTATGCGAATTGGACAGGCTTTTTCCAAACTACATGTGAATTGGATGGACTTTTCTGAACTGATCTTAAGGTGAACGGGCTAAGTCCGAACCGGGCTCAATATTGAACATGAACTGGACGGGCCAAGTTTAGGCTTACTCATCTTAAATCTGGCTGAGTTCGAACGGGCTTTGCTGACTTCATAAATTGAGCCGGGCGGAGTTTGGACTCAAACCCGCTCATTAGCCGGAGCTGTAGTTGACACAATCTCGAGCTGGTGAGGATATTTTTAGAATACGATTGTAATTTGGCATATACCAAGCATGAACCTACATAACTTACTCTATTTATGTAGCAACGCAAAAGGGTTATTTGTTGATTGCAAAAGAGATCATGAGCACTTGCCCCTACTTTGTTTATACTTGAGACAATAATGGATATAATGCACTCATTCATGCTATTTATTTGAGAAACCAGATTTAATCGACTACATACTCGGAACACCCCAGCTTGATAGGTTTATTAAGCAGTTTGATAGTGTACACACTCAGGGGAAGCTTGCCATTGTTGCTTGGTTAAGCTATGAAGCTGGGGTGTTCTGAGTATGTAGTCGATAAAATCCGGTTTCTCATAATAAATAGCGTGATGGAGTGTATTATTTCCATTTTTGTTGGGAGTATAAACAGAGTCAGGGCAAGTGCTCATGATCTCTTTTGCAATCGACAGATAGCTTTTTTTGCACTGCCACATTAAATGGATTAAATTCTGTTGGTTCATATTTATTATATGCCAAATTAGGATCGTATTCTAAGAATATCTTCACCAGCTCGACACTGTTTTCATGTACAGTGCTCTGCAGTGTATTGTTTTTAGCTTCATATTTATGGCATGCTTGTTGGGGCTGTCCTTCCAACAGCTGCTTAACTATACCTGACAGTTCATGTCACGGTAAAATTACAACATTTACTAAGACCACTTAGAATCTATGAGAAGTGAGTGGTTCAATTGCATGGAGGGAAAAGCAATAGTGGCTCCAAGCCTTCCTGGAGCTATGGAAATAGTGGCTCGCTCCAAGGCCTGAGCAGAGACTGGGATACGAGGTGAGACCCATTCAGAGGTGGATTTGGGACACATGTAGAGGCAATTGCTATATATAGCATTGGTGTAGGAGTTAGGAGGCGAAGTTAGTGGTGGTGTCTCTGCTGTGCTTCATTTCTTACTTCCACTACATTAAATGAATTAATTTTAGTTTTGACTTGGTAGACTTGAGATAATTTGAACAAATATTTCGAATCAAATTGGGTTAGTTCAAAATAACCAATTTCTCCATAAAAGCAATCTTAATATTTGTGAGTACTTGTTTATTTTACACCTGCTACAGTCTGTAGCAGTTTCTGTAGCTTATTTTTGGCTCGTGCATATTCTTCTTTCCTTGATAAAATGGGATATCCCTCTTTTAGATGGTTGATAAATAGCGCTCTGTTTTTCCCTGGTCTTGAAATTCTGAGCTTGTTTAACCATTAAAGTTTCCTGAGTTTTGTTTGTTAAATTGTTCAAATTTTTATTAGTCCGGAGTTTGTAAAGGACATCGAAGTCGTTCTTCATATTCCGCTGTTAAAAAAATTAAATCCGTTTATAAGGCTTCGTATACTACTGTGCTTTTTCCGTTATGTTATACTAAAAATATTGTTTTCCGGACCTTTCTTCGAAACCTCATCTCTTTAATTGAAATAATGTCCTAAAAAGAAAAAGATTACGTTAGAATTTTAGACTAAATTAAATATTTTTTAGAATTTTTTTCACTATTTTCTTAAATAGTTAGAAAAATCACTTCTTTTGGACGGTCCCGAATTTTCCAATTAAGTGATTTTTTATCTATTTAAAAGAATAATAAAAAAAATTCAAAAAAATATAAAATTTGATATGCAAATATATTTTTATATAAAGATTATTTTGAACAGTTCAAAACAACACTTTGAAAACAAAAATAAGTCCACAGTGGGAGTCATTATGTAATATACATAATATTACTGTAGCCTCACTCATCTCTTATTCATTGTTTTACATATGAATTTCATTGGCAAAATTTTGTTCTCACTTCTCAGTGAAGCGGATTGGACTGGAACCATAATTTGCATGAATTGAAGCATCGCGTGGTGACCCTCTGGGCCTCCTGGGCTGGTCGGAGAGAAGCTAATTCATTTTTCTTTTTCTGATTTATTGTCGGAGATGTAACCACACGGCGTGGCTGCAATCCGAACTCTTTAAATTTTTTCCGTAAAGATTAAGCCAGTCAATTTGGACTGGGTCAATATCCTCCCCGGTACCGTAAAAGATTCTCTTCACTTTACGGTTTGAGAATAACTCCAAGCCGTTTTGGGATTCGGGCGGACGGAAGGGGCAGTATTATTGGGCTTTGAGATTCGTACCAAGTTAAAAAGAACAGTCCAGATCAAGTAATTGTAAAAGATTCCCTATTACGGTACCGGGAGTGATGTGAATTCATTTGGACTGCTCTCGTTATATATTAGTCTCAGTCATTTCTTTCAGATTAATGGATTTTTTAACTATATTTGTTAGCAAGGACAAAAGATGTATTTTGTCCATTAAATTTTTGTAATTTTTTATACACTAATATTATTTTTTTTATAAAATAAAATTACGTTATATTAAATTTTTCAGTTTCTCTTTTGTAATTTGATATAACTGAAATCTAATTAATTGTGCAAAAAAAAAAAAAATCTATCAAATTGATATTCAAAAAAATCTTAGACTTTAAGCTAAAAAAATACAATATAAAGAGTAAAATTTAATTGAAAATACAATTGGAGAGAAGTCGAAACCACCATAAGCCCTCCTTGGCTTTACATTCTTTCTAATAACCAAATATATATAAAAATAAAGGAGTAGAACTAGGGTGTGATGTGCTCACCAAGCCCTTTGGTGAGCACACCTCCAAAAACCGCATTTTGTGGAAGGGGTATCCAAGTTGAAACCAAACAACTGTTTCTTTCAGCTGTAGTATCCGCCACTTATTATTGGCTTAAAAAGTTTAGGATTTAAATTGAGCAGAATATTCCATGTCTGCTGAGGATGACTTGTGTTTTGGATTCAAGTGTCCATCTGCTGATTCATTCTGAAAAATCCTGAAAAGACTATGTTACGTCCCTTCCCGGAGGGAGTGGGCCGTATTTGGATTAGATCCAGTATGTTAATAATGGACTCATTCCGTCTCTGCGTGACGGGCCGAGGTCCTGGACTAGGTGGCTGCACGAGGGTACTTGTGCTCTAACCCCCTACAGTAACCTGTGTTATCGAAAATCGCGATCCCCGTTCCCAGGAACTACCCGCCTTAAAGAGGGGGACCTGGGCCGTTGAGACGTCTTGTCAAAACGGTTAGGGGGTCCGCATATGAGCAGTAATGTCCACATAGGCGGAGGTAATGCTCGCATACTTGGCGGTGACGCAAAGCCGAAGTTGGACCGGGTCTCCTGTTTGAGGGCCCAACTTGGCTTCACAGGCCGGACTATGCCGAATATGTGATGAGTCCCAACTGGGCTTCTATTAGGTTGGCAAGGGCTGAAACACGGGTCTCGTCCTGTTGGGTCTCGGGTTGGTTCCGCGAGGTGGACCAGGTGTCGGATTGCTGTCGATCTCGCGCTGGCCCCCAAGGGAGTCTGAGGTGCTAGTCCATTCTTTATCCAAGGGCTGGCCTCATGAGGGGGTCTGAGCTCCGAGTCATTCTTTGGCCTCGGGCTGGTCCCGCGAGAGAGTCCGAGTCCCGAGTCTACTCTCCATCTTTGGGTTGGCCTTGCGTGGGGGCCGGATCCTATATTGCCGTTTTGGGCCATGATTGCATTTACGGGTTTATTCTATCTTGCTTTGGGCCGTTTCTTGATGGGTCTGTACCTAATTTTATTTATAGACCTACTATGGGCTCTGTTAAGGGTCATTCACATATGGGCCTATCAGGCTACATCTGCTGAATATTTTTCCTCTTTTGGTGGTCATTAACCTTTTGCTTTACTTACATCATTACATCTCACATCTATGCTGGTCATTGCTGGCCGTTCTCCATTCCAAACTAAACAAAATAATAATAATATGAATAATAATATAATACTTACTCAGCGGTTCTCGGTAAAAAAAATTTAATTGGTGGGATAAAAAATGATTTATGACTTGTGGTGTTCAACTTTTCAGTTGGAAGGTGGAGAGGAGTAATCAGGCAATAAGTCAATTGTAATTCAACGGGAAGTAATACCATTAGAAGAAAAAAACAAGGAAAAAGAAGAAGAGGAGGAAAACAACTGGTTTAAGAATTACAGCCAATTTTGACCACACTTGATGACTTGAGCGTATCCAACTATCCATGCACTTTTTTTTGCACAGTGGTGGTCCATATTGCTCCACCAAAAAGGGCGCCAAGCTGCGTGCAGCAGCCAACCAGCTGCCTCCACTTGTTGCATCAAATGGGGCAAAACGGGTTCGAAAAATCTCGCCAACTCAGATTAAAACTCCACAAACCCGACCCACTAATCTTGATTTTTTTTTTTCACTCTTTGCTTCTTAAAATTTTTGACATCAAAGTTAATATTCTAATTTTAAAAATACAACAACACTGAGCTTTTTAGTCGCATGCGTTTAATAAATTTAACTTGAGTTGTTAAACATAATCTCGACATGTATATATATTCGGAGAACAAATTTTATATTTTTTTTAGAAAGATAGAAATCACTTGTAGAGGTGCTATTTTTACCTGATTACCCGGATCTAATCTGGAACCAACTGGATCCGAACCGAAACCGACCCGGATCCGATTAATTTGGATAGGGTATTTATAGTTTTAAAAAACTGGTTAAATTATGGGTACGATTACAAAATTAATAATTTAATATCTGACTCGGAACTGATACTATAATGTATAGGATATGGGTTTGATTTAATTATCCAATCCGTAACCGAACTCAACTTGATACCCGTATAAAAATGCCCGATAAAATGATAATACCATTTATTTATATTTAATATTAAAAATATATATTAATAACTATGAAAAAATAATCATTTGTAGTATTTTTTAATTTCTTAAATGAAATTTATTGCTCTTTTCGCACAGAACAAAATCAAATGTCACGTTCACCTTTTGCCTATAAATTTCCGAAGCTAATTAATTCCTTTCTTGATCTCTTTGTCTACTATATATTTGTCTTTCTGCACAGATTATTGAAATTCATTGCTCTCTTCGCTGATTGAAATAAATTGATATTAATATTCTATTCATGAATTTTTGGAACCACAGAATGAAATCACCATCTCCAATATTTTACTTTCTAAAATTATCTCACCTTCAATATTTTGGAGCAGATTTTAATTTATATTATAATGATATATTATGTGAGATGTTTAAGAAATTATAATTATATATAAATGTAAAGGGTTTTTCAAATGCTTATGAGTTGCGACATGTACCTGCTCCCGATCCAAACCGGACCCGGTAATCCACAAACAAGTTATGGGTATCTATTTATCCGGAACCGAAAGACTGGACCAGAAATATCTACGGGTAGATAGGTATCTGGATCCGGACCCGACCCGATTTGAAACTAATAAGTAATGGGTCGAAATTCCGATCCGAACACATTTAGGGTACGGATCCAAATATAATAGTATCCGGACCCTACCTGACCCGATAGCACCTCTAATCACTTGATAAGACCATAGAATAGTGATTTTCTATCTATTTAAAGAAATGATAAAATATTCTAAAAAAATTAAAATTTGATTTCTAATTGCATTTCATATAGAGATCATGTTTAGCGGTTAGGATTGTCTGTTTGAAATTTAAAAATAAAATTATGGATCCATAACACATAACACGAATCGATCAAAGTTTTAATCAGAGCATATTTAGTGATAAAAGAATAAAGTAAATTCTATACCTGTTGTACACAAAATATTAATATTTTACTAACTGCACCGTTATGGCATTTATAGACACATGTTTGAATTTTTTCTATTCGATTAACAATATACATGCTGTCAATAAAATAAAATTTTCAATATACATGCTGTCAATATACATGCTGTCAATATACATGCTGCATGTCTATTTGATTAACAATATACATGCTGTCTATTTGATTAACAATATACATGCTGTCAATATACATGCTGTCAATATACATGCTGTCTATTTGATTAACAATATACATGCTGTCTATTTGATTAACAATATACATGCTGTCAATATACATGCTGTCTATTTGATTAAAAGTTCATTTTTCATAATTTATGGCCAAGCTAGTTTGTCCTTTTTTTTTTAATCTTTGCAGAAGCTGCAAAGTTGCTTCTGCAAAATCCTAAGAGAAAATTAAACTCCTCCTAGTCAACTGTGCTGCCTCTTTCTCGGCCAAGCTGGTTTATCACTTGTACCAGAACCGGGGATGGAAACTTGCAAAACCGGATCCGGTTGGACTAACCCGTATATTCAAGTCAAACCATTTTTTTTTGGTTTTTAATTGGGGTGGATACACTCCAATGATAAAGATGTGGCGCCTCGGGAAGCGCGAGTTTTCTAAACTCATAAATCTTGACTCAATGTAACTCTTCTTATCCGACGAAACATGTAACGAACCATTCTACTTACCAAATAATGACCTGCTACACAGAAAGAAATAGAAAGTTATCAGGCTAATCGGTTCGTCTCCAAGCCCTTCTATTCCCGTGTTCTCCTTTTTGTGCAAAGTTATAAAACACGAACCTTCGTCCGAAGCGAATCAAAAACCAAACAAACAGCTGTTTTTTTCTTGGGCATTTTAATTAATCACCTACCACAAATAATATAGTTTGCCAATTTGTACTCTGCTGCTCTCTTCTCGTGTTTCTCCTCCTTTTTTTCTCAGACGCAATTCTTTATTAGGAGCTAATACGAGGTTCTCGCGATCTCCGTCAACTATAGATTAATGTAAGTACTGCTCTCATTCTTTCATTGGCTTGCTTTGTGTTTAGGTATGCATGCGAATTGTATGATGAATTGCTTCTGTGCCAGAAGAGTTTTAATTTCTATGCAAAAGCTGGTCACTTTGATATTGTCTTCTTTGCTTTTTACGAAATCTCTTCAGGATCCTTTTTAACCGATTTGAATTTCACGTATACCCCTCAAAAACTTTAAAATTACGTATTTCCTCCTCTAAATTTTGAAATTACGTATTTCTCCCTCTAAACATTAAATACTCACAAATTTGTCTATTTTATTGTCTTTTACATTAAAACTCATTCTAAATTTATAAAATACCCATTTAATCTTTATTAAAAACATATAGAGCCCATCAAACTCAAACTTGAATTTGAACGATTCATCTACTGTCCAAACCTGTGCGCACAAGATCGGTACAAATCTTGATGTGAACACACAAGCATATTGAAGCAATATGCACAGATCTTAATGCGATATGCGCGGATCAGACGGAGATCGGCACAAACCTTGATGCGAACACACAAGCATATTGAAGCAACATGCACAGATCTTAATGCAATACGCGCGGATCAGACGGTAGAGGAACCCTTCAGATTCAAATTTGAGTCTGATGGGTAAATTGTGAGTTTTCGAAGTTTAGAGGGGTAAATATGTAATTTCAAAGTTTAGAGGGGAAATATGTAATTTTGAATGAGGGGTATACGTGAAATTCCCCCTATCATTTTTATGAAGCGGGTTATGATGGCGTCTGTCGTTTTGAAAAGATTGAATGCTGGGCTAAAGCTGTCTAAAATAGCTTTTTAGTTATTTTAGCCCTCTAGCTTTCCAGTTAATTTTGGATCGCTAAAAAGCAAATTTAAACAGCTTGATCTTGGTTTTCAATATTTCTAGCTCTTCAGTAATTCACTAGTTCTTAAGTGACTTTTTCATTGCTTGTGAATTTCTAATTTTGAGAAAGAATTATGTTTCGTTTTATATTTCATACAACAATTTCCTTTTCCAAAAAAAAAAAAGTTTCTGTAACAATTTTGAATTTGTGAATTGTTTTTAGATTGCATGGCTGTGTTTTAGATCTCAATCTTTCCTTGCTGGAATGGACTCTACTCCTTTTTAATAAATACAATGTTTATAACTCACTCTTTTGCTTATTAAATTTTATATAATACTTCAATCTTCTGTTTTTCAAGCAAGTTTATTTTTCTAGCTAAGCATCTTAGTCCAAAATAATTGTAAGTAAATTTTTAGTATCATACTGTCGTTCATTTATATTTGTCGCATGCCATTTTGCATGTCTCTGATTAATGTTTCATAATGTAGCATTACAAATAGAAAATGGCGAGCCTATTGAACGGGTGCGCCAATTTGCAAAGCCGCAGTTTTCTATATCTTGAAAAAGGCCACCTACAAGCCTCAAGAGTACATGGGATATCATTCAAGAAGTTAACAGAAATAGAAATCTCAAGGTATAACTATATGAAGCAACTAGTTAGCATGTGTCGTTTTGTTTTTTGTTTTCTTCGATTTTGATTTTGGTTGTAATTTGGGGTTTTAGGCAGGATGGCAGCTTAATCTAAGTCGCAAACAATAGTTGCGGTGAAAACAAAGATGGAAAAGCTTCCCTTGGTACCGTTACCAGCTAGATACAGTATCAGCATGTACTGATACCTGGTAGAATGATAAAATAATCTTTTGTTAACTAGAATTACATGATTACGATTGCCTATTCCTGAGACACTCTAATGCCATGGTGATCTTCTTTTCCTTAGGTTCTCTTCCATATCCCGATTATCATGCACAAAAAACCACAACTTCTCCCAATCCACCCGCATCAATTCAACAAGAACTGCCACAAAAGCATCTTTGCAAGACAGAGAAAATGCCACCAAGTACTTTGACTTTGTGGTGATTGGCAGTGGTGTGGCTGGGCTAAGGTACTATAACCTAATCTCGATCAATTTATATTGTATTTTTTACTGTTATCAAACTCCCTTTGTGCGGCAGTCAATCCCAAGAACTGAAACTTAAAGACTCAGAATAATTTTGGTACCAGATGAAACTGAGACTATTTCAGCCAAGCTCAATTAAATTGAAAATAAGTAAAGCAAAGAAGAGAAAGAAACTGGATTAATAACTTAAGATGTCAATGTTGACCAACACTGACGAGTTTCACCATTGGCCAACAATGATATCAGCTGAAATTTTGGAATTTTTGTTGAATTGTAATCCATAGTTAATTTGATAAAAAAAAATTAATGGAAAGTAGTGATTTGGTAGGATTATCTCTAAGCAAGATTACGAAGCTTGGATTTTATTGCATTTACTCTAATAACAGGTATGCTCTGGAAGTATCTAAGCATGGGTCAGTTGCTATTATAACAAAGGCCGAGCCTTATGAGAGTAACACACAATATGCACAAGGGGGAGTCAGTGCTGTTTTGTGCCCCACCGATTCAGTGGAGAGCCACATGCAAGATACAATTGTGGCAGGTGCATATTTATGTGATGAAGAGACAGTCAGGGTATGCAACCAGTTGAATTTCCTTTTTTTTTATTAAATAAAGAGGTTTATTATTTTTTGAGCTTTGTAAAGGTTTTTGGTCTAATGATAAACATGAGGGACCATATATAGCTGACCCTTACCTGTTTGATAGTCTTCTATCAGCTGGTTTTATGGTCTTCGTTCGCTTGTTTTTGTCTAGTTAAGGCCCTCTATATTTTCACATTCTAATTGTGGAATTGTATCCGTCTTTTGGAAGTAAATTCGTAGATCAATCATGTCTAATACCAATGATATTAAAATTTCTGTTATTATGTCTAAAGGTCTATCTGCAATTATTAACTTACAAACCTGTCTAAGGCCTACTCATGAGCTAAATGCTTTGGGTTTGGTTCACAATTTCTCAACCTGCTGTAAGGTCAGCTTAGATCTGACCTGACTAATATTTACGTACTTGATTTGTTTTATTCTTTTTCCAAATAAAACGGCCAACATTCAATTAGCCCAATATTAATTGTTAACAAATAGCGAAATAACAACATCCAATAATATCCAAAATCAGCAGTAATTCACATTTTGACCTGATAGAGTAATGGGTCAAGTCAGATCAGTTGTTTTCTTCTAAAATGTAAATTATAAAACATGCCAACCTGGT